>VZZY01005235.1:0-379194 GCA_013400335.1 Eurystomus gularis | reverse complement strand
GCCCCGGCAGAATTTGTTAAGCCCAGGGAAAGCGCAGGGGTTTTTCCTCGCCGTTTCTCGGAGCCGCCGTGCCCCGGTTGTGAGGGTCTGAGTCCCCGCCCGCCTTCCGGGGGTGTTGCGGCGGGGCCTGACCCCCCCCACGCGGCGGCTCTGTCCGTGCCCGTGGGGTGTGCTGTGGTGGGGCGCGGCTCCGGCTCCTCCGCCCGGCCCGGTTACCGGTTTGGGGGGGGAAGGCGCTCTTACACAGTTCATGAGATTTCTAAAAATATATTTCTGTTAATGTGGCATCTCGGTTCTCCTGAAAGCCCAAGTTCCAAGTCGCCAGTGGGACTGGGAGAGAAGGGAAAGTCTTCAGAAAAACAGATGCTCCTTTCTCAAAAATGACAATAATGTCTTTTCGCGCTGTCTTCTCCACGCTCCCTCCCCACCAACACCCGCGGGCTTTGCCCCGCTCGAACTTGCTCACTCACTAAAGTTTTTGGTCCCAGGGTCTCCGTGAAGACAAAGGGGACTCGCCCGGGAGCAGGGCACCCTCCGTGCGTCTTCAGCACCCAGGGGAGAAAGCAAGGTGTGGGGGTTTTACAGCAATTAAAAACATTTTTTAATTTTTTTTTTTTTAAATTCTTGCAACCCCGCAGGACGTGTTTAGGTGAACCTTGGTTCTGCGTTTAGTTTAAGTGTTGGTAGTGTTGCTTCCTGGCTGTTTATGGCTTTTTTAAGGCTTTTCACTGAAAACCCATTGGTATATTCATTTTCTGACCGTTCAGTACCTTCAGAATTTAAAATAGCGATGTGCAATGCTTGGTCAAATGACCTGTGGGCACGAGTGCCAGCAGAAGTGTCTGAGCAGCTACAACACAAACGTGGAAATGCTCCCAAAACTGCGCTCGGCAGAGGAAGCCGCGGATTGCCTTGCCCTGCTCTGCCCCGCGGCCGCAGGAGCTGGAGCTGGGCCCTCTCCGGGTAAGAAGAGATGGGAAAGCAACGCGGGCATTGCTTTGGAGCATCACACGTGTCTCTGTATGTGAAGAGCCAAGTTTGAATGCCTGGTGAACTCCAGGCTGTCACTTCTGAAGGGGCTTTTTGTTGCTGTTGTATTTGGGAATTGGTCATTTCTGTTGAGCGTTACGAAGTCATACTTAGAAATACAGAGCAACTGCCCTTAAGAGTAATGGGGTTCAGTTCATCTTTCCTAAGCCTTCGAGGGACTTGGCAGTGCTGGGTTAATGTCTGGACTCGATATTAAAGGTCTTTTCCAGCCCAAACGATTCTATGATTTTTAGGGTCATGTTTAGGAGGTGACTGCACTCTGGCGTTTCCGCAGTGTTGAGGTAGATGTGTTTGGAAGTTTTTACTTGATAAATGCTTTCATTTAAAAGCTTCTGCAGGGCTGACAGGCGTAATCACCTGTGGTGTGATCTTTGTAATTACGGGTAGCAACAGGGCATCTTTGTTAGAACTTGGTGCTAAGTGAAACTGCTTTGATTAATTGTAAATCCGTGAGATTGTTCCAGTGTTTTGAGCTGAATTTTCATCTTTATCAGTTTAAGTGCCCACATAGGGGATCAGCTAAGGAAATTGAGTTGAGACTGATAGTTAACAATTTACCGTACGTCATGGATTTTCGGTCCAGTGATAAAAGGCTGGCAGGAAATGAGAAATTGATACCTCAAATAAGAGTAAACATGTGTTAAGCGTAGCTTTTAAAAGATTGTTTGATAAATTATAAATTGGCTTAGGCAAAGCATGATCTGTACTGACATATTTTGGTTAGTTTGAAGCTGGTAACACCAGCACTTGAAATAAATTTATACATCTGGAGGCAGATCCGTGGCTGATATAAATTGTCATGGCGCTGTTGACGTTAATTGAGTTCCAGCAATTTATGCTGATGGAGGGAGTGTGCCTTTAGTATCTCTAATAAATGGCGGTTGTATTGTTGGAATATGAGCCTGAGAAGGAGCTGGAATTAGCTTTGAAGGTGTAAGTAGGTTTTTTGTTACGGACATGGGATTTCAAGCCATTTTTTTTCAAAGCTTAGTTTCTACTTTGGTGTGAGGTGAGACACGCAAGTTACCTTATTTGTTACTTTGCTGGAGATGTTAGAAGTTTTGGTTCTAAGACACATCCTCATTCTGCAAAAGCTTGTGCAAATGTTTAGCTTTGTGCATAACTTCACTGGTACCAGTAACAGTTCATATGTTGGAGTCAGCATGTGCAGCCTTGGACCCTGAAAACCATGTAAGAAAAACTCTGTGCAGTGCTTTAAAGGTTTCTTGTCTATAAAGCAAGGAAGGATTTTGTTTTAGCTTAACTAAAAAAGGTGCTTCTAAGGCTCAGTGATCAGAGGATCTGACCCAGCAGCAGAGTCCGTGGTGTTTGCTGTGAAGCAAGCCAACCACGACAGCCCCACGGTACTGCTCTCACGTACTGCATTTCCCAAACCAAAGGTTAGGATTAGAAATAATTGTCTTACATCTTACTTTCTGTTGCAGATCCGTGTTTATATATCCCTCGTTTTGCACACATGCTTGAGTTTGGGGATAAGAACCATGAAGTGTCCATGACAGCCCTCAGGCTGTTGCAGAGAATGAAGCGGGACTGGATGCACACCGGGCGCCGGCCCTCCGGGCTCTGCGGAGCAGGTATGTCAGACGCTGGGTGTTTTGCTTTCCCCACAGCGGGTTGGGCAAAAGAGTCTGGGAGTTGGGAACAGATGAAGACTTTCTCACTTCCTTGGTGATGCCATGTTCTCTGCGTTTCGTGCTGTCAGGCACCCTCAGATTATATAGGTCTTCATCGACAGAGTTTCTGAAACTCAAACTTCATTTTTGCCTTTGCTCCTGCATTACTTGCTCAGATCCTTTGTATCTTAACGTTTTGGGTTTTTTAACCTCCTTTCTGGTGCTCTTCTCGCCCACAATCTCTGCAAGCTGTAGCTGCTAAAAGATTTTTTTGTCAGCTAAAATGACACCATTAGTGCAAGCACTTTGATTTGCGTCTTTACACAGAGTCTTATGCAAGAAATGCCCTCTTTGACCTGTTCTGTGAAATGATTTTCCTTTCCTTCTTCATCTTTTTCCCAGATCTATCGCTGTCATGGTGCTTACAAAAAAAGTACCGGTTTGGGAGGGCTAGGTTAAAAGGTAGTCAGTACCAGCCAGGGAGGTCAGAGTAACCGAGTGTGTAGATAGTCACAGAGTTCATGTACGCGCTTTGTTTAATTTGAAGGATCTTACATGTGCACGCTGGAATGAGAAATAGCACTTAGACCATAGGAAAGCCAGGACTTTGCAATCTTCTTGACATTTCTAGCCCCTTTTTGTTAATAGTACTTGCTTGTTGCGCATTGCAAAAAATTTTGAGTGGGCTGTGGGAGACCAGCCCCGTCTTTGATTCTGTGCATAGACTATATCCAAACGAGCAAATAGCTTGATTCAACAGACATGGATCAATAGATGGAAGCAGGCGGTGCTGAGTCCTCCTCATCCATCCATGCAATGTGCAGTTCATGTGCGTTTAGTTTGGTTCCCTGGCCTGAACATCTGTGCCACACATTGTTTGAAGGACCAGTTGTTACTTCCCATTAGGAACTGGAGCACTTTAAGCGCATACCTGAAGTAGAGCTCTGGTTTAGTTTCCTCTGAAAGGAAGCACTTTTTGCATGCTGAAAGCTGTTCTGCGCACCGAGCTGCTGCGTCGTGAGGGGGGTGATGCCTTAAACCAGAGCTAGTGCTCTGAATCCCACAGTAAAGTGAATGCAGCCAGTACTAGTTATCTAGCTGTAGAGAGGGTCTTGCAGGAGAGTGCTTGGGCACTAGCAAGAAGTGATGGTGGTGACAGCAAGGAGGATAATAGCTTAAGCAGATTCAGGGTTTTGCTGGACGTTTTTTTATTTGGGACTAGTAAATCCTGCTGAAAAGATGATAACTTTGAAAATATGTGATCAATGAGATGTCCTTATGCTGTACTTTAAGCAGCTGAGCATGGTTTCCCAAATGTTAAAGCACAGAATTTTCCAGGGTGCAATTTGGAATCAGCTTAATTTTATTGGGTAGGAAGAAAAGTTTGTAAAGTCAAGTCAATCACTGGTATTCAGGGACACAGCTGACCATAAGCATTTACAGCTCTTTAGCTGAAGGCAGGGACAAAGAGGGCATAGTTGTCTGACTGTTTTCTGCTTTTCTTCAGGAAATTTTCCTCTTTTTGACATTGACTTTCCCTGCTTATTCTCTAGCTCTGCTAGTGGCAGCAAGAATGCATGATTTCCGACGTACTGTTAAAGAGGTCATCAGGGTGGTCAAGGTTTGTGAGTCCACATTAAGGAAAAGGTCAGTACAGTTTCATTGCTTTCATCTCTCATTTACAGTACTGAAAAGTAGCGTAGTCTAGAATGTATATCAGAGAAAACCAGGTTCTTTTCCTTTTCAGAAGTGCCAAGAATAAAATAAGTACATGTTTTTAGCTGGTCATTTTTAAGTACTAACACCTGTCTCTTATGTAAGGCCTCAGATGCTTAGCAAAGGCGGTAAGGAGCCGTTTAACAGGTGAAGAGTTGAAGGCAAAAAAGCGTTGGGTCAGAAATGTTAACAGCCCTGTCATGTCCTCAGAAGAAATAATTGATTGATTCTCAAAGCTGAGGGTGTACTGTGGGATTTTTTTTTTTCGTTAATCCAGAATGTAGTGCTGAAAAGTCACATCCTTTACCTGTTATTGAACAGAACTTCTCAAAATACTTTGCTAAAATGGGTATTTTTGACAGTGTTGCACTGCTAATGAATAGAAGACAGAACAATGGGCCTAATGCTAAGTTCACTGAAGAGGTCCAAAGTGGAATTACCAGCAGAATGTGAGCCGGAAAGTGGGAATTTTCCAAGTATCTTTGGCATTAAAAAAAAAACAACTAGTAGTATTTTCCATATTTTGATGAAATAACCAGTCACCCAGTTCCCCACATTTTAGTTTTGAAAAGCTGTAACGTTTTCTTTCCCTGCAGATTCAGTAAAAAAAGATCTAACCGTGAAATACCATGCTCTCTGTTGGAAATTTTTGTACCACCTATATATGGTGAAGTTTATTCCACCAAGGTCTGTCTTTAGAAAGCTGCCCTGGCGTCTCTTTTTCCACCTTGCTGAGACCAGCATAAGCAAATCTAGCCAAGTCTAATCCCTGTAAATAATATTCACTTCTTAATTGTGAAAAATATTTTTGCCCCAGACTTCCTTTGTGGAACAGGAGTGATGCTATTTCCTTAACGTGCATGAGTGCTACAGGGTTAAATTTGAAGTGTTTGAAGTGCTTCAAGGTGCTACAGCTATAAGGATGAAGCAGTACAAATGCCACATTTTTTCTTTGGTCAACAGGTCACGTGTTTTCGTGTGCATTTTCTATGATTAATGATTTATGCACCCACAATCTACTTCAAAATGCTTTGGTTAAATAGTTAAAGAGTTTGTTCTTACTAAGAAAATAAGCATAATAAATTAGAGTTGGAAGGAAAATTAATCTGAGCAATTGTTTCAAGCGAAGAAATCTTACTTCAAAATTTATGCTTTGAAATGTTTACTCAAGTCACACACATCAACTAAAATGACAGCGTTATTTACTTTGACAGGGTAAACGTGACAGCTGGATTATTTTCAGGCAGCTATAATTACAACTGTATTTATCATGAATCTATAAATTTGATTGATGTTTTTCAAATAAGAGCATGTTATATAGTATTTAACGAAGGCAAATAAAAAAAATACTTTTGAATAACTCTTTCTGCACTCCAGCTTTTTTCCTCTTCTTTCAAGAATTCCTCTCAAAATGCCATTGAGTAGAAGTTGCCTAAATTAATAAGAATTTATTTCACCTTCTTAAAAATGTCTTTGCTTCTCAGTTTGATGTGCAATATTATTTAATTTTACTTATTGCTGTAGTTACTCAGATTTGTAAACAGCCGCTGCTGCTCTGTGTGTTGTGAAGGTGTTGAGCGTAGTTGCGTGAACGTGTTCAGTAATGGGTGGTGGTGGATGCTACGCTCACTGCTGGTGGCTTTGTCCTGGCAGCTCTTGAAGCGAAACCAAACAGGAGTCCAGATAATGCTGAAACTTCCAGCCTGCAGGTTCTGCTGAATGGTTTTATTTAGCTCCCAGTTGGCTACATGGCTCCTGGGCAAGCACAGACCGTTGGAAGATGGATTTGCTTTTGGTGCCAACAGACTTCCATGGCAGAAATCCACAAGGGAAGGGGCGGCATGGACACCAGCTGCCTTCTTCTCCTGCCCTGCAGAGGCAGCCCAGCAGCTGGGGGACAGGGCTGTGTTGATCAGTGGCTTGGCGGAGGATGCAGGAGCAATGCTTTTTAAGAAAGCCCTGCTTGGCCTCCTGTTCTGGGAAGACCCTCATCAAGGGGTGGCAGCCCTTCCCTGAGGACACTGTTTCTGACTCTGTGCAGTGCAGCTGATGCAAAAGGGGCTTAGTTCACCCTCTTGTCCCTCAGCTGGACAGCACCAAATCCTATATGCCTGTGGTCTGTTGCCTCTTTCACTGCTGTGTACCAGAGACGTAGCCCTTAGGAGGAGGTTCCCAAAAACATGGGATGTACTTTCACGTCACAAAAATGAATGACTTGGTCATAAAGGGCATCTCCTTTGGAAGGAAAAAGTGAGAAAGCGTGGCCCATGGACCCTGTCACTCACCTTCGAATCAAGAGTTCCTAATTTAACTGTCTGTTTGGTTAGAAACCAGTGTGTGTTTGCTTTTAATATGCATGGGTGTTTGGTAGGATCTCGGTAAGAAAACTTTGTGGTTACTTCACGGGGCCTTGTAGCTTTATATTTTGAAGCACACAATTAAAATGTAAAGCTTGTTGCTGTTGTTGAAAGTGAATGTATTAAATATTAATAAATGCACTGATAATTCTATCTCATTTCCAGTCTAATTGAAATGATATTAACTTATATATCACTTTATATATTCAAAGTACTGTACAAATATTAACTAATTAGTCAAATTGTTATTTTCTGTGTAATCATCTGTGGAGATAGCAGAAATTAACTTTCAGTAAACCCAACCCTTTTATTTAGTTTAATCCTCACATTTGTGCCCGTGTTCAATTCACCTGTCTTTGCTGCTGCCTTTTTAACCTTTACATACTCTGCCCCTTCATCTGTTTATTCACCTATTGCATACTTTCTCTGCATACTAAATTCTGTCTTATCTGCAGTGAGAATAATTTTTCTGATATTTGTCCATTGTGCTTTATCTAATACTGTGCGCCCCTTATGCTTGTTTGAAGATCTTAGGCACTTCTTCAATAGAAATTAAAAAAAAAAATCAGCTTATCTTTGTTAACATTTGCATTTTACTTTTTTGGGTTACTCTCTTTATCTTTAAATTGAGCTGCTTTTTACATAAAAAAATATTTCTTCTTTGCTCCATGAAGCACTATCTGTTAAAAAACCTATTTGTGATGAACTTCAGAAGTAAAGCTTAATTTGGAAGGAACTGGAATGAAAGGCCAGAATGAGTTTAAAAGGCTCATTTTTGAAGTGGATTTTTTCCTCACAACAAAATAGCCTTTTGGGGGAAGAAAGACAAGACTTTTTAGGAAGGAGCTCCATTTACCAGTTGGAGATGCTGCAGGGACTTTCCTAAGTGGGGTCCTTTGCTCATATCCTGGGGACCCCGCTACAGCTCTTTCAATGACTGCGTTGGTAATTTTCTGGAAAAATTAAAGATTCATGCATAGAGATAAATGTGTTGCCTGCAGCTTTTCTGACTCTAATTTCTGCAATATGTAGCTCACATAAGCTGCATGTCCAAGCTCCCCGTGCAGTCTCAAGCTGGGCAGATGTCTGTGAGAGCAGGCAAAGTTTAGACAGACATCCAGAGTCGGGATGGGAAGAGAAGGTAGGAGGGACACATGTAGCTGCGAGGTGGCTGTGAGGTTACATTTTCCACAATCCCAAAGCTGAAGGGAAGGGCGTGAAGATGTCTGTTTAGCTGTGATCCACGCAAAGATCCTGCAAAAGGTATCTGATGAATTAAGTGAGAGCTGTTTATCTAACCAGGGTATTTGAGCATGGAGAAGGGCAGAGGATGCTCAGTATGTCAGAATCGTCTAAGTGCTCGCGGTTGGAGCGCCAAGAGCGCTTGGTGGTATGGAGAGAAGCTTTCAGAAAACTGGGAAAGTTACTTCATGTAAAGGAGTTTGTGGTGATGTCCGCTCTGATCTCAGCTCAGCAGCCGTGGAACACTGTTGGGATAAGCCAAGGGAGTAAATTGAGAGATATTTTATGTCTTGAGTTAAATAATTTTTAAGTGGCTTATAGATGATTTCTAGAAATCTTCTGTGTATGGCAAGTAAAATCCAACTTGATGCAGGTGGGTTGGTATTGCATACCTTTGTGGGTTGGATTGTCTGCTTTAAAGAAACAGGTTTTATTTTTGAGGCATCTTGTTTCACAGTGTTCCTTTTTATAAATACAGCTTCTATACAGCTGGTAAGCTAATACATAAATCAGATTCCTAATATATTGTGGTACTTTGTACTTTAAAAATGTAATTTCAAAATTATTTGGTATCTGTTACTTTTGAAACAATAATTAACTTCTTAGAACTAACTCAGGCTTAGATCTCGTAAACCGTTTTCTCTGTGTTTGACTTTCCTCATCTGAGTGGCTGTTAAGAAATGAAGCGGCGCGCTGCTTTTCTTTTCCAGGAGATCACAAAGTGTTTTTGACAGACCACAGTGGAGGAACCATGCTAATGAAACAAAGTTTTAAGGAATGCTAAAGCATTTTGTTTCATTTGCATGCTGTGAACACTTGAAATGGTGGGGAGCAGGGGGGGGACACAACAGCAAAAAATTTCAAGTGGTTTAGGCTGGCGGACTTCTGGGATGGCCGGGGAGGTCTGTTGGTGGGGTCATTGGTGAGCTAACCATGTGCACAAGTGTTAACCCGAGTTAACTGCATGTGTGTTTGCAGAATCAGGGCTTTAAAATTTACGCTAATGAATTGTGATAATTTAAAATCCCTGTTTCGGTGCAAACAAGTAAAAACAACTAATTCTAAAAGGCGCTTTTATTTAGTACAATAAATCTTTCAAGGTACCCATTCTTTAATACTCGGAAAAATGACAGAGAGTTGCCAGCAATTGAGCACCGTAAATTACCAGTCACCAATTAATTTGCAGTAAATGACTCTGTGTGTGTAAGCTCTTAGTCCATTGCAAAAAGAGGTGAAATTTATTGGTGCAGTACACCATGGAAGCTGTTTAAATGAAAATATTTCCCTTTACAGTTGCATTGAGCTGAGAACACAGACAGGCTCATTTAGCACAGCCCAGGTGGTAAGCTGTAATACCACAGCAACGGGATCATCTCTGATTTTGTCCTTACCTTTAGTAATGAGATACGCATTCATATAGGCTTTAAAAACACCTTCTTTCTATTGCCACAAGTACATGTAAAATTCTGTATATATACTATTATTACATATAAGGAGATTACACTTCTGTTTATTTACATACTGGTGGATACTGGAAAAGTTTTGTAATGTCATGTAGGAAGCATTTAATGACTATTTCTGATACAAGTTCTGTATTAAGTATCACTTTCAGAGTATGTGTTTATATACTTCCATAAATAGTTCATGCATAAACATTGTATGGTTTGGAAAAAAGTGAGGAGAGTACAAATGTGTAGTACAAAAAATAGTGATGGTTTGCCACGTCAGCGCAAATTCTGAACTTCTCTCCTAGAGTGAGTGCACAGGTTTAGGGTGGTAGGCAGCACCGATCACCCTTAAGTTAAAACAAACGGGATGCACTCTGTATTTTGGTACTTCACAAAGATACAGAAGTAAATCCCTTAGTTTTCCAGAGTTTGCGAATGTTGGAGTTGTCACATCAGCTGATCTGTTACTAGAATATTTGTGATTGTTATGACAGTTAAGATAATGTAGATATCTTGTAAGTTATTACTTAGGGTTTTAATTATATTGTTAATTTGGGAAAAATCAGGGGAATTTAATTACTGTCACCAGCCTATCTTGCAGTAATTTTTTTTTCATGTATTTTTGCTAACAATGTGCCAATATTCAGCTTAGTACATTTTTTAATCCATTAATAAAATATTATAAGTACTTTAAAAAGACCTCTCACAACAGGTAACTTAAGGCTGACCGCTCAGGCTAAATTTTGCGCTCACTCTTTAAAAAAAAAATTGTCTCTGAAGTTAGAATTTGTTTGCCCTTCCGTGTAGAGCACAAGATACCTCCTCTGTTTTGTGCTGCCTGATTGCTAGAGCTAGATACTAATTGTGTATGTGTGGGAGGACGCTGTGGCTCTTCCTCAATGGTCTCTGCTTAGAAGTCCCTCTTGGACTTTGAACTTGGACTCCTGAAGCATTTGTGAGTTGAACTCCAGAAGACCTTGTTCTTTACGTGCTTTGTTGCATCTCACTGCTGCAGAATTTCAATTAAACCTTAAAACCAAGCAGCTACCTGCACACAGGAGTCTTTTCTTCCTTGGCCGTAGACTGGATTCATAAGTCTCCTAACTTCGAAAGGACTGACCCATTTTCCCTTATTGGGAGCAAATTAAGTGTGAACGGAATTGGTTTACTGTTTTGGGCACAAAAGTGCTTTATCAGGAGATGAGGTGTGGTTTTGTCCATAAAGGGATGAAACAAAAGCCATGGAGATTTTTCTTTGAAAAAAAGGGTTGGGGTTAGGAGCAGATGACACCAAGCTCTGGAAAAAGTTTTCTCCCAAAGGAATTTGCTTGAAAGAGTTTGCTGTGAGAAACTGTAAGAGGAGGGTTTATACTGGAAGTTGAATCTTAGCTGGAGCTGTAGTGGTTGCCTCTGCTTCGACTATAAATAGAAAATACATGTCTGCCAAATTTCAATTTTTAGAGCCCTTTTGAATTTGTGCCAAGGAAATAATATCTTAATTTGTATATCTGTTTATTTTCCTCCTTCTGTGCACAACTTGAAATGGCAACTCTTATTAGATTTCTTTCAAGATTAACAAAAGTGCAAAATGAACTTGGATAGCATTTTTATGTGGGACTTAAAAAATAGCCCATGGCTTTTTTTTTTTTTTTTTCATGAGAGCACTCCCTCGCCCCTGAAATTATTGTGTTTATAATTAAGGCTTCATCAGTTTTTCTTAGCTGCCAAACTAAGCGGTGTAGACTGCTGCCTGCATCAATTTGTTGCCTTGGTGGCATGTGTCCAAACACTAGATAAAATTAAAGAAATATTTAAAAAATATGTAGGCAGGATATCAGCCAATGTAAAGTGTTGAGGCAGGCAAGTGGTTGGCAAATGCAGGTATTTATTTATATCAAGTTAAAGGAGAAAATGTTGAGTGAGCAGCTCGCTCTCCCACAGAGATGATGCACAAGCTGTGATCCGGACCATCAGGGTGGTTCTTTATTTGGAATCACTTGGATCAGGACTGGGGAAGAGGAGGGCACAGGCATGGGACTGGATGGTGGTAGGCAGGTCGGGTGGTTGAACTGTGCTGTGCTGTGGGTTTGAGCTCCTTGGTAGCACCTCCAGCAAACACAAAGTAGCTCTGCCCTGTCTTAGTGCAGATGGACTGAAGGTCTTTGGGGAGACGCTTCAGCAGCTGGTGCTTGAGCCGAAGTTCATGCCAGATGCTGGCACGTTGGCTCACCCGTGGGCTAACATCTGATGGTGCAGGGTATGTGAGGTGAGTCACATGCCATGGTGGACAAGGAGAGGGACAAGAGCCTCAGGTGTCTACAGGGAGACTTATAACAGGGTTAGGTGCTGAAACCTGAGTGTGGTCTTCTCGTCCCTAACCTTGCTTCATGAGCGACTGGGTTTGTTACTGATGTTTTCTACCTTGCTCTGCATGCCTGGAGGTGTTGATGTTTTGGCTGGGCTCTGGGTCTGGCTGCTCATCTCAAACTTGGAGCAAATGTTGGGTAAACAAACTGGATGTCTTTGCCAAAGTGTGCGTTGTGTTTTTACAGTGGGAGGAGAACAACATTTTAATGAGGTGAGGCTGGTTGGGAGGAAAAGTCTTGCTGAAGTGGGACTACCTGTGAGGGCATGATTCATACGTGGAGAGGTGGATGACTGTAATTTAATGATGGTAGCTGGGAGGATACATGCGCCTGAAGTGATGCATGGATTTGGCATTAAATGAATCCTGAATTAAAATAATAATCACAATCCTCTAGCCCAGTTTTTCCTCTGTCCTGATAGATGAAGCTCTCTTCTGGAAGGTGGGTAATGCATGCTGGAAGCCTGTTAACGCTGAGAAAGATTTCTAGTTTGTTAATTAAAAGCTGGGTGCTACTGCTGCCAACAGCATCCTCCTCTCCTCTCCAATTTGATCTGAAAGGGAGAAGGAGGGATCTGGTCCCTGACACTCTGAGGGAAAGTTTTTGGCTGTCAGTCACTCACAAATACAGGGCTAATTTGGGGCTTCGTGGAGAACCCTGTACTCCAAAAGCAAGACTAAGTTTCGGAGGCTTTCTCCTCAGCAGCACTAATTCTGGCCGGCATAGCCGTGCCTGGGCTCAGCGAGCTGCTTGCTGCTGGTGTTACCTGGAGGTGCCCAGCTCCCCCTGCACATTTCACCGCATGAGATGTTGTCCAGGCGAAGCATCCTGAAGCTACAGAATCCCTACGTCCCTTTGTATGGGCTGTCTTGTCTTGCTCTGCAGTTTATAACAGAAGAAATACAGGTACTGATGAGGATATAGGAAGAGAGTGTGGACCTGTGCTCTTGGATTTGATCCTGGAGTTGGTTGGAAACTGACTTTCTGTCCTAGAGAAAATTCCTTCTTTGGAAGGAGGATTGTTGCAATCTGAGGTAGAGGGGAAAACCACAACTGCGGTTAGGGGGGAGGAATGCTGAAAGGTCCTGTGCTGGGAGTACTGAATCACCGTTTTTAGTTTCCTTTTGCAGATGGAAGCTGTTGTCAGCTTTGCTTCCTCTGGAAGATGGGAATATTCCAGTGAAGCAGCTGCAGACCCATCATTGCTGTTTTCCCATGGAAAATGTTGATATTACTAAAAGGGCACTTTCTGTCAGAAAAGCGTTCTGCCAGACATTTCCTGGCCTGGCTTTGTACTTAACCTTTTGTCTCACTTTCTCCATCTGTAAAATGGATGTGTTCATCCTCAACCACCTGTATAAAATGGTGAAATTTGTGGATGAAGTTCTGACAATGTGGTCTCATTTAAGATTCAGTTCCTTTGAAAGATTCAGCTGCTTTCATGGCAATTCGCCATGGAGCTAGTCCTACCTCTCACATAGGTAGAAATGTTTCAAATGCGAACATTAAACAAATACAAAGTGTGTTATTGTAAAATTACATTCATTCATCTATTCCATCAGTGCAATATGCAGATGATTCCTTTATTTTGCTACTGCTTGGGTGTCCGGGGAAGATAAGTTCTTGTCCCTCTTCCAGTCTGCTGTAGATGCGTTACTTTAACATTTGCTTCGCGTAAATTAATCACGCTAACGCATCAGGAATATTTTTGAGTGTATTCCTGAACCATGATGGCAGATATTTTAGTCTGGGAATCCGTTTTGTTGTTGCTGTTGATAACAAAAGCAAGGAGACAGGAGGAAGGAGCTGCGTTTCTCCTCTTAGTTCCGTCAGTCTATACTTAATTGACCGTGGGGGCTGCAGTGTTTCTGTTCTATCTTTGTTCATCAAAAAAGGTGTGTGTTACATACTCTAATAAATCAAAAGCTAATCGGTGATATGAAAAGATACTTTCTTTGCAGCAGCTGAAACAATTAGTATCACTTCAGTTTTAATGTAGTCTGTATTTGAGCCAGGGTTTCTAAGGATGACATGTTTATTCTCTAACTTAGCAGTTTGACAAATGTTGTTACTTTCAAAGGAGTTCTTAAAGATGTTATGGTAATGTGCTGTATGCTTTGGTAGATTGACAGAGTTTGAAGATACACCAACAAGTCAGCTAACCATAGATGAGTTTATGAAGATTGACTTGGAAGAAGAATGTGATCCCCCTTCGTTTACAGCTGGTCAAAAAAAATTGAAGATACAGCAGGTGAATTCTGAATCTGGTGCTCTCTGTATTTTTCTTCTCTCTTTGTATATCCCCTTTTGAATCAGTCAATAATACTGAATCCTAACTGACCAGCCTTTGATAAGGTTTAGTTATTTATTTTGAGGTTCTTAAGAGAACAGTGAGCATTAGTGCATATGATACCTGTTAACTAAAGGATTTTTTTTTTGGTTTACTGTTTCACTTCCCAGTTTAAAAAAAAAAAAAAAAAAAAAAAGAAGTTTTTTCTCCTATTTCATTTTTGCTCACACCTTCAGAGAGACATACTCTTTCACATATATAGCTTCAAATGTAGCTTCAAATAGCTGATGAGGGATTGAAGTATGTCTTCTGTCTTAGCCAGCATCCAGCACAGTGTCACTGCTCTGCTAGTGCAGATCAGGATGTCTGGGTGGCCAAGTAAAGAAGCACCAGCTTGAGCTTTCTGTTTTGCAGCCTGCCAGTGTTAGGTGCTCAGCCCATGGCTGCTGTATCGTAGACGAGGGCTCAGCACGTTCTGCCAGATGCTCCCTCATCTGCAGCTGATGCAGTTACGCTATGCACGGTCCTCTCCTTTATACTTACTTTCCTGCCGCATGTGTGGTTCCCTTCATGTGCTTTGACCTTTTACTGAAGCATCAAATTTTTTTGTCCTTACAAAACTAGAGGCTCTCATGTGACAAGCTAAGCTGAGCTTGTGGCCTGGAGGTCTTGAGTAGCTGTCCTAATGTCTGCACTTCCCTTTTATGTGCTGCGTGGACTCTTCCACCCTGGTTAGCAAGGGTCAGGGTTGCAAAGGTGTAAGCTTTGTGATTAAATGAGAAACCGTGCACTGTTTCGAGGGTGATACCTGTGATCAGGAGAAGTGCCATTGCATGCAGCTGTTTTTTAAACGCATATGGAAACAATAACCCATTACTTTGATGAGGCTGCTGGTTTTTTGTGTGGTACGACACCTGCTTCCACAGAGGTTAATTCTCATGTGGCTTCATTTCTTTACAAAGCATGAACGAAAGCTGGCACCAGAGGAGATTTTTCTTCCGTCATAGTTTTTCAGGGTTTTTCTTTTTACTGTTCTAAATGCATGATCATTTAAAGGTCTGTAGGCATGTTTATGATGTTCTCAAGATCCTGCTAGATACGGTAGGTCAGTACTTCATCCTGCCATGCCGGTGTGCCATGTCAGGCCCGGGGAACTGCAATTTCAGCAATGTCCTTGCTCACATCTGCAGACCCAGTCACAGAGTCTGACCGATGAGGAATAAGGCCTTTTATTGCAGCTTGCCAGAGTGAAGATTCCTTTTAAGTATGGAGATGAGTGAGATAACATTTTAAATTGGTCAGTATTTTGAAACTTGTCTGCCTTACCTGTCTGACACTACAAAGTAATTTTGAGTTGGCGTTTGAAACATGCTCACTGCTTTTAAAATACCCTATGATTCTGTGTCTCTATGTACAGTTCACAAACAGTACAAAGTTGGGTTCTTTTAGTAATTTCACATTTATTTTGTTTATTTTCATTTCAGCTTGAGAAGGCATTATCAAAAAAGCTGGAAGATTTTGAAGGTATAAGTTGTGTTCAGTGTAACATATCATTCATTTGTTCAAAATTCCATCAACGATTGCTGAGGTTTATTTTTATTTCATCACCACAGGTGAAATATCAAGCTATCAAGACGAAATAGAGATTGAATTAGAAAACAGTAGACCTAAAGCAAAAGGTGTATTTGCAAATTTCACTAAAGATGGTAAGTCTGTAGAATCTTGTGACTTTATTATTATTTATTATTTAAGTAATAATAATGGGCTCAGATCCTGCAGGCAGTCTTAAGTGTATGAACTTCATTGTGATACATGTGATTGTATTAATGGCTGGACTTGATCATAAAGGTCCTTCCCAACCTAAATGATTCTATATATATGCTTCTGTAGTACAAGATCTCTATTGCATTGGGGTTCTCTCTGCCAATTAGTTGGTTCATATGTCAGTCTTCAGAACAACTACATTGTTCATTAGAATGACAGTTCATTAATGATTTCAGTTGTTTGTCTTTCCTGGTGCAGTATAAGCTTGGCACTGGCACCTGAGAATATTCCATTTCATCACTGAAAGTGCAGTGAACCAGTATCTAGACCCTTCTGTCACTGGATCTCCCACTTGATTAAGCGATATGGAAGGGCTTTGTGCAGGTTGAACTGCCTGTTTTTAATTTGTCATTATACCAGTAAGTAGCTGCCTTCTCTCGCAAAGCCCTTTTACCTGCCACAATTTGGTCACACAGCGTTGTTATTTTAAATGATGACTATATTCACAAAAATACATTTTAATAGCCAAGGTAAGGAATTTGAAGAGCATCTGGAAACTCCATGTATTCACACATTGTACTAAAATATTGTGCATTTCTTCTACAGATTTTCTCTAAAGATTTTTATTTTTTAAGTGAGTGCCTCTCTATTTATTTAGCTTCTGTAACAGATAGTATGCAATGATCTTTCGTTTGTTTTTTTTTCCCTTATAGATTCTATAGAAGATAATACCTCTAGCATACCTGGGGAGGAGGAGGCAGAAGATGAGGAACTGGAAGCAGCTGCTAATCACTTAAACAAGGACTTTTATAATGAATTTCATGAGAAGGATAGAGTAAAAACAAAAGAAGATGGGGAATGCAAAAATGGAAATGAAGCTCTTGTAAGACCACCCGCACTGGAATCCTTGCTCGGCCCGCTCCCCACTGCAGCTAGTCTTGGCATAACCGAATCCATAAAAGAGTGCATATCTACTAAGGACCGAGAGCCTGGTGAGTAGGAGATCAGTTCAGCTCAGAGTGAAAACTGCACATGCGCAGCCAGTTGTGGGTTTGTTGTGTAATTTCCGTGTATCTTGATGGTTCCTGTGATAGCAATCCTGTGAATCAGTCTAACATCGAGGTACAGGAGCTGTGAGGCTGGATGGGACCAGTGGTCTTGGTTGTTGATGTTGGTTGTTGGCATCTGCTCCTCTGGAAGCTGTGGAGAAACCTGGAGCCTAATTATTTTCTGCAGCCTGAGAATGTGTATCTCTTAGTCAAGTAGATTTGCAGTCATCTCATAGCTGATGGGCATATTTCAAGCCATGCAGTCTCAATCAGGAAACTGAAGGAAGCAAGTTCCTGTAAATGTGACTGGGAATTAAAACCCAAGTTTGAGAATTTTAGATCAAGGCAGACTTTCTCAGGAGACTTTTAACTGGAGTCAAACATGAAGCAGAGTGTCTCTTAGCTTGACAATCTTTGCAAATGGCAAATATTTAATGTGTTTGTAAGAGGAAATAACTGGTCGTATGCTTTTTTTCTTTGATATGGACTTTGGTGTGTGTTGTGGTGGTTTTGCTCCATTTTTCTTAAAACCCCCAGATCTATCTGCATCATACAGCTCTGGAGTACAGTGGGAGCAGGACTGATCAGCTAAGGAAGCCAATTTTACCAGAGCCCTTAAAACAAACAGTACTGCAAGCAGCCAGTTGCCCGGGCAGGTTTATTTGCTTTTCTTATGTGTCCTTGAGCTTTATGGAGATGACGTTTTTTTAAAATTCCTTTTGCATCTTAATGACTCTGAGAATGGAACATATCTAAAGGGTATTTTATTCCTTTATCAGTGTTCATTTTTCCATTGTAAGACACACCTGCCTGAATCTGTTTTGTCAGCTTACCTGCGGGTTGATGCAGCAGAACATTTTGTCATCCAAACTTCTGATGCTAATTTCTTGTCAACAGCACCTACTTATAATAAGGTGCTCCCTGCCTTAAGAGATGCACTGAATGCGTTCAGGTTCTTATTATGTCCGTGTTTGCATCCCCAAAATGTAGCAGGATGATTGCACGTTTTTATTTTGTACAAACGAAATCATATAGAAATACTCAAATGGTTTTGGGTTTGTTTTAATTAAGATTAAGAAAATGGACGGCTTGTGGCTCATCTTTCTCCTGGAAATCAGTGGTTCATGTCGAAGAGAGGTCAGCAATGGCTAGAAGCTGTTGTTGTCTGGTTAGCCAATGACCTGTAAAAATGAGTTCTCAGTGATGGACGCTTCTCAGCTGGCATTGCTATTGACCATTTTAATGGACAGGCTGAGGACTGAGTTTGAAGATGAAACTAAGCTGGTATAGCCAGATATGTTCCTCTGAGTTGGGCTGCAGGCAGGTGGGCAGGAGAGTGCATGGCTGCTCATGCTGCGGCTTGTCCGTGTTTGCTGTTTGTTTGCTTTCAAAAGTGGAGCATGTGCCAAGTGAACTGGATTTCAAAGCCAAAGAGGTTTCAGTCTGTTAATTCACTGTTAATGCATCTGAGAAATCATTGCGAGTGTTTGAACAAGTACTTATTTTCTTAACATGTTGTGAAGCTGATGTGCCCCAGCTTTTTTTTTCCCTTTTGCCGTGACTCTGTTCATTTATTTCAATAATTTAAAAGTTTCACGTTAAGTCAGGATCACTTTGGGTTTGTGTGTACTGCTGGGTAGTCATGCTGGGGTGCAGTTCCCAGTCTCTGGGCCCTTGCCATGTGTTCCCTGCATGGTGTGGATGCATCACAGTGTGCTTGTGCATCATCTCCCTGAGGACCTGGTTTCCTTGGGGAATTCAGCTGGGTTCAGGAGCCATAACAGAACCTCAATGTGTTTTGGATGGTCAGGAACCAAATCTGGCAGGTGGTCTGGGAGGTACACCTGGCTTACAGTGGGTGTGTAACTACACAGCATAAAGAAAAGCTCTTGTTAAGATGCCTCCCATTGGTCACCTGTGCATCTTAGCTCTGAACCCCGATGAAAACCAGTGTAGGTGTTTCCATCACCTCAGGCAGTGATGTCTTGAGTTCTGCCTCATAGCTCTGGAAAATTCTCTACCTGGAGGTAGTGTCTTCTTCTATCAGGCCAGCTGGTGTAATTGTAAAAATTAAATAATTTCCAGGTTTCTGGACCTTTCTTCAAGTCTGAAAAAGAAACAGCAGTTTTCAAAACTAAATACAGGATGAGAGCAGTTGCTCAGAGTTTAACTTGACATGACACAGTTATAGATAGATCATCTTGAAACAAAAATAGTTGGTACCTGTGGAGGGAGGAGGAAAAGATCCTAAAATTTCCTGCATTTATCCCGTGTGTTTTTGAATTTGTTTTAGTGAAATTTATATTGTGAATCTCATCTGGCCATAGGTTTGCTCTGGTATTTCATGTTCTGACACTGAAGTGCATTGGAAAAAGGAGCGAGTCATTGTAGTGTCGCACCCTTAAGGTGATGTTTTGGTCCTTCTCCACGTGCGTGTACGTCATAAACCAGGAACTTTTTCCTTCCTTCAGCCCTCTCCAACCTTGAGTCATCTTTCACTGTGTGGATGATCTGGCTCAGGTTGGGCTGGAAACCTTAGTTAGGATGATTTTGTATCTCCTGCTGATCTCCACATGTTGGATGGGTGTATTACGTCCAGTCAGTGCAGTGTTTGGAAACAGCGTCCCTGGTGCTACATGGTGAGGATTCCCAGCAAAACCTCATGGTGATACACTGCGGGGTTGGGCAGGTGGCTATTAAATAGGAGCTCAGCAAGCAGGTGCAGTATGTGCAATGTTTGACCTCCTTAAATGCAGGGTATCTCCTCCTCTCTGTAATGATCTGTCTTCCTCAAAAAAAGCTCTGCTGCAGGTACCTTCTGCAGAGTCTTTTCATTTGGCTTTTGCATGTGGTAATTCAGTTTATAATCGCTTACATCAGCTGCTTTGGGAAATCTTCCACCTTTGTGCTACCACGGCTGCAGCAACAGCAGAAGGTTTCTCACAAACTGCTTATGCAGGTAAGACTTTGGTGCAGAGCCCAAGTATTAAGAAAAAATTAGTGCATTTTTGCACCACTTAGAACTGGTATTTGAGCAGCGTGAGCTTGTCTATAGGAGTGTTCTATGGAAAGCATCGTATTTTAGTCAATTTGCATTACAAAGAGAGCATGCAAAATACCAGGTTGATGAGTCTGAGGCAGTAAACTGCTTAGAATAAACACTGGATTTGACTGTTTTTTTCCTAAAAACTGTATTAATTCACAGAGACGTTTAAGCTGAAATTTGTTTGAGTCTTTGCAAACTGCTTCTTTCTTATTCTTTGTGATAAAAGTGCTTTATAGTGAGATCTCAGTTTTGGACATGGAGATCGGGTACATCAGTCTGTCTATTTTCCTGGCCCTGCAGCAGCCCGGCATCATCTCCATGCTCTATGTGCTCTTTCTGATTCTGCAGTTCCTCAAAACAGGGCACCGTTTCTTTTAGGAGACTGCCACAGTCAAATACCATGGACTTAGTTCTCAAGAAATAACATTCTTAGGTGTAAAATTTCCCTTTGCAATTCATTTTTATGTCCCTTTTATACTGTTTGAAATAATTCATCATCTTTCTTGGTCTTCCTGTCCTTCTGACGTTTGCTGGCTGTCAGCCCGTCCTTCCCTGTCACACTGCTAGGCTGTACGCTGCCAGTTCATCTCTCCTTGCCACATAAAGCAGAAGTTGGAAACTTAATTCTGGCCAGGGCAAAAAGTGAGAAAAGTCTGATAATACCAGAGGTAATGGTAAAATACAGGGCATAAGTTACCGACTGACTTTATGTAACTTCCCCTTCGTAGCCGAGGTGATGTTTGAGACCTGATTTAGTTTTTGTTTTGAATCAAAATTCACGTGCATTTAGGGCAGTAGTTTCAAATAATGTATGCGAAGTGGGTGGTAACACACTCTTGCACGTCCTCATGAAAGTAAGTGGCTTTTGCAGTGAGAAGCCACCATGCATGTACCATCTTGTGCTTGGTTAGGCACCCAGCTAACTGCATTCGCTGCTGATTTCACAAAGAATACAGGAGAAAGGTTTTGTGCTTGTTCACAATTGTTTGCTCATTTATCCCTCCTCGTATTTATGCCTCCGTTTCTGCTGCAAGCATAATCTGACATGGGCTGAGGTTGAAAGATGTTGCCATTGATTTCCGTGGATGTTGAAGACCCCGTGCAGACAGTGTTCATTGATCGAATAGTTGTTGTCCCTGTGTGCCAGTGCTTTTCAACTTCGTACTCAAGGAGGATGTGAAAAGTGGCTGACGATGAAGTTCTACAAGACAGGGATGGGCTCATCATCCAGGATTTTACTCTTTTTCTCCAGATTTCACCCCCTGCAACTGCTAGCTCCCACTTCATACTTTATCCTGGCCCTGGAGGTTCCCTGATCCCTCCCTGAGCAGCCTGAGCTCCCTCACCGGTGAGGAAAAATGCACGTGTGCATGATCCTCTTTTTTTTTTTTTCGGCAGCAGCAGACAACCAGTGCCAGCAGCACTGTGGGCAGGGAAGTTTGCAGGAACATGGCATTTCTACCAAGGTCTGAGCGCCATGGAAGGATGCTAAGGACCCGAGGGCTGAGAACAGTTGGAGAGTGGCTGTTGGCAGCTGCATGTGCCAAGGAGAGTTGTTCACCCCATCTGAGATCCCAGCTCGGATCAAGGAGTGGGGCAGGCTGACTGCTCTCGCCATCGCTGCTCCGTCAACAGATGGGTGTTGACCCCCTCTGTGTGCTGGGTTCTTCTAGCATCCTCTTTTCTTCCTCAGATTTTGTCTGAATACATCAGTGCCAACTGTTTGAAAATATATAAATGTATACATGCATATAAAAGTATACCAAAAGATATAATCAGTAATTAGAGAGAACATTATGAAGGCCTATTGAATCATAATTACTGCATGCATGAGAAATAAAGCTGCTGAGTTTAGCGCTAATTGTGTTACATATGCAAAGCAGACTTGGTCATCAGTGCAAGCATGCATGTCCCCATCCTGCTCACTCTTCTTCTGGCTCTGGCTTCAACGCTGCAGTTGTTTTGATGGTTTTTAGCCCCACCGGTGGAAATGAGCAGTGTGTGTGACCTGCTTGGTGCCACCTTCCTTGTGTGATGCCTTCCGAGCACTTTGAGGATTTGATCTTTGTCTCTGTGTCCCATTTGCTCATTGGGAAATATTTTCTGTGGCAGATTTTCTTTCCCAATTTTGATATCTAAATAGTAAAAACCTTGGTACAAGCTACTTTTTCTAGTCTAGCCTCTATATCCCGATGTTTGGCAGTCTTGATAGACTGTATCCCTGATTGAGCCTTCATTATGCTGTTAATGAGATGTGAAGAGCTTGCTGCAGCCATCATGGTAATAGGAGACCACCAGCTGCTTCAAATGCAGTTTTTTGATACCTGGTATGAATTACAGATGACATGATTTTCTTACTTGACTATGTTTGTCATTCATACACGAGTATTGCGTGTGCATGTGTTACTCCAAAATCTGTGTGCACATTTTTTCATTCAGGGTCTTTGCATTTCATTAAAGGCTAGGAATGCTATAAATTTGTTCCATATTCATGCTGTGAGTAGCTAGGAAGGTTAAGGGATAGAAACTAATCATACAGTTTGGCTGAAAGATTTTCAAACAAATCTAGAGAGGAGTTTTGGAGAGAAACTTGCAGTTTGTTAGAGCCATCAGAGAGATAAATTTGAGTGAAAGTATAAACTGAATCACGTGAATACATTTTTAGAGTATTTGTGGATATTTTAGGAATTTTCCAAAGGGTTGGTTTATCAATACAGACACTTCTTACAGGAAAACGTGTGTCATTTTTGTCAGAAGTGTCAGTTGGAAAGAACTGACCCAGAGTAATGGGTGCTGTGGTTGGGAGAAGGTACTGGAGAGAGAGATTCAGGTTCCTGAGCCAAATGGAGCAGGCCTATCTCTTAAACTTTACTTGGCCACGTCCCTGTGAATGAATGCCCATGTCCCCTGGCTGACCAGCCTGGCTGTCTTGTTATCCCAACTGTTTCAAGGGAGGAAGTCTCTTTATGCCTGTCTCCTCCTTCTCCTCCTTCTCCTCCTTCTCCTCCTTCTCCTCCTTCTCCTCCTCCTTCTCCTCCTTCTCTTATTTTTTGTTCCATAAAACTCTAGTCTAGAATAGGAAATATTTTGATATCTTGAAATATTTTCCAGGCTTGGATTTATTATTTTTTTTAACCTGTCTCTTGACTCATCCTGACTGCTGAGTGGGCAGTGGGTAATGGGTCTTTTCTGTCTTAATTCCTTCCAATAAAAGTATGACAGAAGATCAGCTTTATTTTCAATTTGAGTAGTGTAAAAGCCTTACATTGCTCGTTGAAGAGTAGGCTAACCTGCTGCACATGTCCTCAGCCTCCCTTGCTTGAGGAAAAAAAGGCAACAAAGCTGCTTTCTCCTCTCTCCATGCTTCACCTGCCTGCTGGCCCCGGGCTCTTTGGAAAAGGAGGTGGCAGCAGGCCTGTTTCTCCAGTCTGGAGACATGCAGCTGGAGAAGAGGATGAACATGCCAGCCAGGGGCTGGTGTGTCATTGATATTTAACCTGTGTGCTCCTGGATTGATACTACTTTTTAATGGACCAAGGAGAAGCAATCAGCCCAAGCAGGTTTTTATGCATTGTTTTGCCTTGTGTTGAGGGCAATTCCAAGTCTGCTGTCATCTGGTCTACCTAGGCTTAAGAAGGTGGGAATGTCCAGGAGCATAGACTGGGCAAGCAGGGAGATCAAGGAGAAGCTCAACTGGGGCTTTAGAAATGGTCCTTTTCTTGTGCCTAAATGGCGGAATTACAAAAGCAGTTGCTCCCCAAATACTAAGGGAGGATTGTATTTTGTGGTTGGCTTGGATGCCTCTGTATATGTAGTTGCCAGTCTAAGGTTTTCCTTCTGCTGGGGCTTCTTTTCAAGGTTTTCTTCTGTCTGTACTCCCTGGCATCTGAAAAGATGCTGGTTCTCAGCATAGGAGGTACTTTCAGGGGCATTTATAATTGCTTCTGTTTTTCCAGGGGCTGATTCTCAGGGAAGCTGTGGATGCATAACCATCTCAGGGATCACTGCCCCGCTCCTAAATCTTGGTTGAAATAGGCTACGGATTAAAACAAAACTGAGGGAGGTGATGTTGAGGGGTGACGACACAGACACATACAAGCACAGAGGAAACCCGGCTAAAAAATCTGAGTAACTCCCTGCTAGTATGAGAATTATATAATATTTCCTTTTCTGCACCTGCCAGAATTTGAGCCAATTCATGCTCCCTGTTATTTGGTTAGGTGGCCAGTTTGCAGAAGAAACGGACATTCCTGCCCTGCCCTTCTGCCAAAAAAGAAGAAATGTCTTTCACCAAAGAAAACACCTGAAAATTGAAATGGTTCATTAGAGAGCTGTGGAAAGTGAAATGTGTAGAGGCTACAGAGAGGGCGTTGAATTCGCCTGGAAAGCTACCCGCTCAGGAGGATGTTATTTGAGCAATTCATCACGGTATCTGAACTGTCAGGAGTGAAGGCCTGGATTCAGTTCAGGGAGTCTTCATGGTCTCAGTTGTTATTGAGAATAAAGACTTATTAACCTAGGTCAAGGAGTCAGAAAATATGCTGTTGGAAGAAGGAAATACAGTGCAGAGAGATTTGCAAGGCTTAGCTACTTTGGGCTTAATATGATGGGTAATAAATCCATGTGCAGTGCTGTGGTGGATCCTGACCACTTCGCATTTGTCTTGCATCTTCTGAAAAAGCTGAAATAGTCCTCCATTTAGTACTCTGTTTTCTCGTGGTACAGATTCAGCTGGTCCAGGCAATACCTGCAAACTGAAAATCCACTGAAGTAAACCGTTCAAAGGCAGTGCCATTTCTGCAAGGTTTTAATATTTTTGTGTTGCAATTTGTTGTTTTGCTTTTGTTTGGTGGCTTTGAATTTTGTTTGGAAAATTAATTCTTAGATCCTCTTAAGGATTAACTTCATCACACTCCTACACACTTCATCTGTTTTGTTTGTTGGTCTGAAACCTGTGGGACTGTCATAGTGGTCAAGATAAACACGTGTATGCATGGGTTGGACTGCGGCTTGCGTAGTGACCTTTGTAATTAGGGATTTCAGATACAGCACTACAGACTGTTGATGAAAACAGTCATGAGTTTAGCCTTGTATAATTGTAGTTTGACATCTTTGGTTTGCAAAATGCTTTCATAACTAAAATGGATGTGTTATCCAGTAGAGGAATAATATTAATGTTGACACTGTTGGCAATTAAAAACAATTTTGGAAACTGAATTTTACTACTCCTGATGGCTTTTGAAATAATTTGTTTTTCAATGTTACTTTAGGATTGGGTCATTTATTAGGTCTTTTTTTCTTGTGTGACAATGAGATAATTGCTATTTATTTTTTATCCTGTAAGCAATTATAATCAAAGCAGCCAAATATAGAGTCTGCTTTGACCTGGAATCAGAGTGACCTGTCAACATGAGGCTACTCTAGCCTTCAGCTTTTCAATTTAATTTTTTTTCATATGCACTCACCAGAATGCATTCAGTAGGGCTGAAAAAATTGTGTTTAGAGTTTTCGGTGTTCATTAATTACAGTGGTGCAAAGCCATAGAAACTGGCAGATGAGACCAGCTTTGGGTTGGTTATTAGTAACAAAAATGATGATCTTTTATCCAGGATTGTGTGGACTGTGTTGGGTCGAGAGTGTCTGAAGTGGCCAGACAAGGAGATGCCAGCAGGCTGCCTGGAGAGGGGTAGTTGCGAATTAAGCGGGGAGTGGGGCATTGCAAAGAGTTGACTCCGGATTTTTTGCAGCCAAGTTTTGCCAAAAGGAAGCAGAAAATACTTTTAAAGTCAATGGTTTAAGATAAAGCTCAGTTTTCATACTGAAACTTGTGCACACCTAAGATCAAGAGAGGAGATTCTGCCCCTCTACTCTGCCCCGGTGAGACCTCACCTGGAGTATTGCATCCAGTTCTGGAGCCCCCAGCACAAGAAGGATGTGGACATATTGGAACATGTCCAGAGGAAAGCCGCCAAAATGGTCAGGGGAATGGAGCATCTCTCATATGAAGGCAGGCTGAGGGAGTTGGGGCTGTTTAGCCTGGAGAAGAGAAGGCTCTGGGAACACCTTATATTGACCTTCCAGTACCTGAAGGGGCCTACAGGAAGGCAGGGGAAGGTCTGTTTAAAAGGGTTTATGGTGATAGGACAAGGAGTAATGGTTTTAAGCTGGAAAAGGATAGATTTAGGCTGAATGTTAGAAAAAAGTTCTTCAATATGAGGGTGATAGATCACTGGAATGGGCTGCCCAGAGAGGTGGTGGAGGCCCCATCCCTGGAGTCATTCAAGGTTAGGCTTGATGGGGCTCTGAGCAACCTGACCTAGGTAGATGTCCCTACTTGTATAGGGAGGTTGAACCAGATGACCTCTAGAGATCCCTTCCAGCCTAAAACATTCTGTGATTCTATTCTGTGATTGTACAAGTTGCTTTCTGTGACAAAAGACTTGGACATTTACAACTCTGTGGCAGAAATAAGAGAATGAATATGAAATTAGAGAGAGTAAATAGTACTGTTAAGTAGTACCAGGAAAGAAATTCGGAGCAAGTAACAAGGCTCTTGAGACAGGTACAAAAGCCAGAAGTAAACAGCTGTACTGTGGGTGAAAGGATGCCATTTTTCACCAAATTCACTACCTAAATGCTGTGTTTGGTTTAGTTACAGTGGGAAGCCACCATGTGCTCACAGATGGAAGGAAGTAAAACAGTGCTCTGTGACCAAATCGTTAACACTTACATAGGAACAGGCCAATGACTGGTTTTCAGAGTTATGCTTAATGGTCCTTACTAATTTCCTGCTAGAGGAGAAAAATGCAAATCCATGTTATCGTAGAAGTCATGTACTGAAGTTCAGCAAGATCCCTATCACGATGAAATTGTGTCACCGGTAGTGATTCTGTCAATGTTTTTCATTAAATAAAACATACTTCAGTGAGAAGTTGCTTTTCCATAAAAAGTTCCTCTTCTTTGCACTTCAGACCAAGAGTTTTTGCACTTAGTGGGAGTACTGCTTTCCACGCTACCACCATGTCTCATGGCTTTGCAGCCACTGCAGAACTAACATGAAGCTCCTGTGCTAAGTTCTTCCCCAAGAGCAAAGATAAAATGCTTGTTTTGTTCTGCATCAGTTGAATTTGGCCTCCAGTTTTAAGGTGGAGCAGGTGTGTCAGGATGTGATGTTATGGGTGCCACTGGTTGAAGTTAAGAAATGTCTCGCTTTACTGGCTCGTCCCCTCCTATCTGCTGGCATTAATGCACATGTAGGTGCCTCCCTCACCTGGATCTATCAAAAATTTCAGAGGCTTGTGCAGCCCTTTTGTAATAACAGGGTTGTTTTGATGGCTGTGTGTTGGGGAGTGACACCTGGGGCAGTACAGCAGCAGGCAGGAGGGAGGTGGCACCCACTGCCGAGGGAAGGGGCACGATGCTGAGTTGCTGTGAGCAGAAACCAGCTCCCCCAGTTCACCTGGGGTTGAAGGAGCACTTTATGCCACGTCTTTGCGGTGGCAAAGCACGTGTATTTTGGAGACTTGACAGCGGCTTTCATGCCTGCACTGAGGAGTCTGTGCTGGAGAGGTTCTACGATCCATCACTGAACGGGAATGGGCAATTTCAGATACGCCATTGCCCAAGTTCATTTTATATGCAGGGTCTTTGTACTGGGAGTAAGGTTGATGCTTGAAGTTCATCTCCAGAAATACAACAGTTAGGAATCTGCAAGCAATGAATAAGTTTGGTTTAACAAGGTGGGGAGGGAATTCAAAAAGGTGCGCTGAATTCTCTCCTGAAAAAGCTTTCTTTAAAATGTAAAGTTTACTGCTTTATCTCGACTTTCAGAAAGCCTGCATGAAACTTTCTTGCCTTTGAAAGCTTGATAAAAACTCTTAAAGTACTTTGACTGAAACAGAAAATTTAATAGTGAGGCATTTTGAACATGGAATGATGTTTGTGGGTAAGTAATTTAAACAGGTACTAATACGAAACAGTGTTGTACTTGATACAATTGGTGTACATACATGAATTGCATAGAATATCACTGGGAGCAATAAAATCTAGGAATTCTTCATACTGCTTTCATTGCAAACAATTTTATGGTATGGCCTGTGAAGCAATTGAAATGCAGAGAGCTGGCACATCACTTGATTGATAATTCCTCCCCCTGCTTACAACTTATTCTTGCTACAGATGTCCCCAATTCTTTCTTTCTATCACATAAAAGTTTCTTGTCTGCTTCAATTTCATGCCAGCCTCAAACATATCACTTTTTGAAATTGTCCCTCCAATTTTTTTTTTTCCTCTTTAAAAGTTTATATCAGATGAAATCTAACTGCTGTTTTTTATCCTGAGGTTTACACTTAAACTTTTAACAAGCTCGTTTTTAAAAACAGTCCTCCTCGAGAGAGCCCTTGGCTGATCCATCAATAATTATGTAGTAATAAAGCAACTGTGTAACAACGGCACCTACGTGCCAAACAGATTGGTTTGCAGAGCCACTGACAAAGATGAATGTTTATGCATTTTACTACTTTTGTTTCTGCAGATGTGATACAGCTATTTTCTTTTTGGCGCAAGCATCATGAAAAGTAATTTCCAGTTGTGGAATGTTTACGATAATAAGCATGTATAACTAGGGAGAGCCCAGACTGACTTTCAAATACCAACATGAGTTTGCGATGCTGGTAATTTAGAAAAACAATAAACAAAGACCATGTTTTGTTCTATTTCTTTGCATAACAAGTTTTTTAAGCAATCATTGGGACAGAACACACAGGGAACCCTAAAGTGTCATGTAGTTACTCTTCTTAATTGATTGCAATTATATTAATTGTTGATTCCCCCAAATTTGGCAAGTTTCATCACTCTCCTTCCTTCATCCAAAGATTCCTACTTTTAATTTTACTACAATGTGGCGAAAAGTGTAGTGTCTAAAAATGACACAAAAGCCTGACGTGGTTCTTGTTTCTTTTCTCTTTTTTCAAGTGCCAGTGTATGGTGAACCGACCAATTAAGGCTGTGATTTAGATGACTTTGTATTGTTGAAATCTGTCCTCTTCATTTGGGCAAAACGTGGAATAATGTAGTCAGTAAGTTTTTATGGCCGGCAGATGCGCAGTCATTTTGGTCAGTCAGGCTGGTTGGTTGCAGTGTCACCACGGTGATTAAATCATCTCTTGGTAGCAGCTGAGAAACAGCTTGAGAATTGGACTTTCGTGGATGCAGATGTTGGGATCCCTGCCTCTGCAGTCTCTGGCATGGCCTCCTGGTACTCCTTCATTGAATTTCCCTAGGGTGATGCTGATGGATATGGATGCCTTGGCACAGCCATGCTGGCTGCCTCTCAGTGGTCTCTTAGCTATAACGTGCTTACATCAACTTGCAAACCCCTTCTGAGCAAAGCCAAAAGTCACGAGTTCTCTGGCACTGCAGCCAGAAATAGGGACTTGGCCTTATCTTGGGTCTGTTATGCCCAGTTTGGAGTGAAGGCTGCAGTTGGCCCTGTTCCCAAAAGACCCTCGAGTGGCATAGCTCCAGGTTCATCCCCTTGGTCCCTGGGGGCGATGGCAGAGTTGAGGTCCACGTGCCTGGTTTGTCTCAGCAGGAGATGAGGAACTGTTCCACAGAACAATTTGCTGCCACAGCCCTCAACTCTTTGTGGCAACTTCTAGTTACGTCAGCAAACACTTTTAACCCAGACCATTCGGTTCAGTTGACAGTTGTTGACAGTAATGTTCTTTTGCTTGGTTTTATTTTAGTATTTAAAGATTCTAATGTTGATTTTGATGGTGTGAAGGGAATTGCATGGGAGGGTTTTGTCTGGACTTCAGTATTCTCTGCTTTATCTTGCTAGTAAGCTTCAAAATCCTACTCTTTCAGGAGCCAGGGCTTTTGGCTGTGCACCTTGCTAGATCTCATCATCAGTCCTTTCTGTCAGCCCGTTATCCCAGGCTTATTTCACTGCACAGTTAATGATGCTTAAGTCTGCTATGGAAAGAGTTACCTAGTTAAAACGAGCGTAAAGAATAATCCATCCTAGTCTTATATAAAAAAGTAAAAGAAATACAGAAATAAAATACAAATAGATGTCTGTTCCACAGGAAAGGACAGTAGAGCTGAATTTGAAATGATGATCAGGTGAGCTGGGTTTAATTTTGTAATGAAATAGTAAAACATTACCCAGAGCTTATTTTCAGTAGATAACTTTGTTTAATTCAAAATAAACTTTCCTGATTTCAGAGAAATCAATATTGCATGTAATGCTGAATGTGTTTAAATGAATTGATACATGAAGTGCACATCCCTCTCTCCCAATAGGCTGCAGACACATAGTCGTGTTTCTGAGAACTGGTGCCATCATACAGTATGTTGTGGTGAACTTAGATTAAACCTCACGGGAAAGCATCGTTATTCAGTTAATTAAAGAAGAACAACTTTGATACTGTGCCATATGCTGTAAATTAAAATGGGTGCATGGCAGAAAGAGCTATGAATCCTTTTAGTATGGGAATGTATGTCCTTGCCTCTTCAATACTAAGCTGAGGCCTAATATATTTAAGAATTAATTACATGTGGATGTGGGACCTGATCTTTTCCAGTGTTCTCTTTGAGACGTGTTACCAGTTTACCTGGCTTTTGAGACTGACTAAAATCTTTCCAAAGTCTTTGCTTTGCTCTGCATCTAATCAACATTTAAGCAGGGTCCTTTGTGTGCCTGTAACCTGGAGAAGACTGGCAGATCAGTGAGAAACTGTAAAGTCAGCAGTACGTAACCTAGCTAAAATGACATATTAAATATAGTCCTATTACTATATAAACTTTAGATACAAGTCAGATGTTGAGATTAATCAGAATGACAGGTTGTACAAGCATATGGCTGGCCTTTCTGATAGCCATTAGCTTGAAAGGCCGGCTTTGAAACCGGCTTCATTATTTATAGGTGAATCATGCTGCTGGGCTTTGTCGGGAAAAGGTTATTTCTCCAGCTCCACCGAAACCTCCTGTGCACGGAAGTGCCTTTTTCCACTGTTCCTGGAGAATAAGACAAATTATTCTCCAGGAACTTCCCCACAACTTTCTTCTTTTGGAAAGTTGTGGTGTCGGAGGGCATTCCAGCGCTCTAATGATGGATCTCAAGCATATGGAGTACACATGCTAATTATGCTGTGCTTACGGTTCAGTCTATCCAAATGCCAAGGCAATGGGGCCTCAGAGCTGCTGCAGGCAAAATGTTAAAATGCTTCCCCACTGTCTACTGCACATCTGGGAAAAGATTCGCTGCAGTCCCTAAAACATCTGGGGAGAGGAGGAAGATCAAATGCACATCCTCTTGAGGAGGAGTTTGCTGCCATACGTATGGTGTCTGCAGCAGGATTGCTGGATGACCAAGTGAGCTTGCCATGTTCTGCTGTCACCTGAAGCCACTCAAGCAATGTCTATCCTTTGGACTGCAGAGATCCTTATATGCTTCATATAGTTGCCTGAATGGACACCAAACTGCCTTGGTCCCTGGGGCAGGACTCCTATGAGAGCTCTGTTTGGGTCCAGAGTAAGACAGAGAAGTGCTTTACCACCTACCTGTTTTTCATCCATTGGCATGGTCAGAGAAAAAAAAGATAGCACTTCATCTAACATGAAATGGTGCAACCTCCATGATTCTTATTTAAAAGCATGGTCTATGCTGGCTGTGGCCATCTGTTGAATAATGGACTGATGCTCTTAACGCAGATCTGCAGCTCTGTGGCTGCTGCCTGTTAAGGATTCAAACCCATGTCTCCTACTTCCAGGTTTGTAAAGTCCAACTGATGGTCCTGATCACTGAACCAGAGTCACAATCTTACGTGTGTGATCTCTGTCTGTTCCATGCCTCTGGCAGCCCTGGTGACATGAAACACTGCCCAGTTGCTGCTCTGAATCCAGCCCTCATCCACTGCAGAGGCTTTCTCCTGTGGCCAGGTTCCCACCTAACTGCTTTGCTTGCAAATCTTTTGCTTTTTGCAGGGGAGCTTCCACTCTTGCCTGTTACTCTACTGTAGTAAAAATAAATAATAATAATAAGAAGAAGAATAAACTTTTATCTTCTCTTTCCTCTCCCCATGTCTGTAATTCCCTGCTTGCTATTTCTCATTAGCAATGAAAGAAGGAAGAAGCTGGGTTACAAACTGAGAAATTTCTTACCTGGTAATTTTCTTGCAGTTAACAGCTTCTCACCATTCAGCCTGCCCGGACAGTGCAGTAAATGGCCAGGATACAAATTGTTGGTTGTTTTTTTTTCCTCTAAATAAAGACTCAGGTATATAATTTCATACACTATATTGTCATGTTGTCTTAATGCTAATAATTGCCTGCAGAAGCATTTCTGTAGTCCAGGGTGGCTTCTGGTGACTGGTGCTGAGCTTGTCGCCAGAACTAGTGTAGACCGGCTCTGAACCTCAAAGGAGAGGGTAGAAGTTATCCCACTGCTGCTGCGAGATGGTGAGGGTGATTAGAAGAAAATTTTAAGTGGAAAGTTCAACTTGTTCCTCTTTCTCACTTGTGTGGGTGAGTTACTTTGCTAGGCTATTTTTAACCTGGAGCAGCTCTTTGGTCCATACCACAGTGCTGGGAGAAAGAGGAAGACTGCTTCTTTAATGGGAGAGCTGAGCTAGGCCAGGTTAACATAAAAGTGAGTCTGTGGCCTTTGGATGCCCAGCACTGGCCTGTGTGCCTGTCCCGGAGGTGGGAGTGCAAGGCTAGGTGTGGTAACTCTGACGAGACAAGAGGTCACAGAATCACAGAATGGTAGAGGTTGGAAGGGACCTCTAGAGATCATCTGGTCCAACCCCCCTGCCAAAGCAGGTTCATCTAGGCAAGGTCACACAGGAACACATCCAGACAGGTCTTGAAAGTCTCCAGAGACGGAGACTCAAGATGTTGGAGTTAAGCTGGGCTCTGGTTTGAACTTCCTCATGACAGCTGTACTTCTGCTGAAGGAAAATTGCTCTAAACTTTGGGCTGTCGTCTGAGCCAACCATGACTTTTCAGTGGTGTCCTAGGAAAAGAAGTTAGCTTTACTTTTGCGTTCCAATTGGTCAAGTTAGCTTTAAAATGTTATATTGCTAGCCTCCTCAAATTTTTCCTGTGTCTTTGTAGCTTAAAAACAACTGTGGATGTCTATATGGGTGCATACATTTGAAATTTTTCCTGGTGGAACAGAAATTGATTCAAGATTTTTAAAAATACAGATAAAAATAATCCAAGCATAATTCTAGGATTTGCTCTTAAGTTCTCTGTAGTGCAGAGCTCACTGTCTCGTTTTATTTAGGGGGGGGGGGGCAGCACATTGCGGGAGTAGATTTACTTCTCAATAAAACATATGTCCTTCTGCTGGGATGGCTGAGTGCTGGCCAGGCAAGGATCCTGGGCTTGCAGGGACGGACAGCAGAGCATTTAGCACCCACAGCAAGACCTGGCTCTGTAACCGGCAAGCTGCAGTTGCAGAAATGATGCTTCAGCACTTAAACATTAAACCAGCTGTTCCCTTTATGGCTGGCTTGGGCATGAAGTGCTCTTGCTGTTTAACATAGTGCTCTGGCAGCACGGAGAAAGTGAGCTGGAGACAGATCTGAGCCCGGCTGCCTTCGCTGCCGGCTGTCAGGGTGTTGTGCAGCCCTTGCCCTCTGCAAGAGATACAGCAGCACTTTGCATTTGTGGGGTTTGGAGAGGGGCACTGATTAGGATGCCGGTTGGTTCTTCTCCCTGGCCTCTGCCTTTATGTAAACTGTTACTGTTGGATACCCCTGCAGAGATTTTAAAAACCACAGAAAATACAGGCCAGAAGGTACCAAAGAGAAGGAAGGGTTGGGGGAGGGAAAGGATAGAAAAGATGCCAAGGACAGCATAAAATGCAAAGGAGGAAAGTACAGTGGGGAATTGGTGGTTGAATGGAAAAGAGCCATAAGTGGGGGAAATCTGGCTTTACAGTCTCTGTTTTAAAAACTTTTAACTTCATAATTACTCAGGAGGGGGTGAGTATGTGGACAAGTGCTGAAGTGTGAGTGCGTTGCACCTTTGGCAGGAAGGCTGTGATCGGGCTTGGCATTGCTAGATGCAGGAATCACGAGCTGGAGGAGACTGGTGTCCGTGTGTGGGAGCTCGTACCATGTCTGGGCATGGGAGCTGGAAAGTGTCATTTGTGGTAGCTAATTAGTATGTTTCTGAATGAGTATTTGTCAAGTTGGTCATTGATGGTTATTGATTTCACCAGCAAAAAATAGCTGTTTTTCACATTGTTGAGAGCAGCCATCCTCTGGGCGCTTGGTCATGGCAGCAGGGTTGTGAACTTAAATGGAACAACGAGTTGCTTCAAGCGGGTGGCATAAAGGATGCTCTTTTTCACTCCTTTCAAAAGGTGTTGGGGGTACAAGCATTATGCCAAAAGAGGAACATCTGCTGCTGGTTTTGAGGACAGTGTCAAGATGTTCTTCAGTTCAAAAGCTTAACTTTCAGCTGTATTTATTTTGGGAGGTTGAAAGGATTTTTTCTTAAGGGCTTTTTTATATTGCTATGTAGTTCAATAAGGATGAGCTTACCTTTAAAGAAAAAAAATCTTCAGAATGAGAATAGCATTGTTTATTGCTGGTCTATTTTTGTACCATCTGCTTTAAAAAGCATGTATGTTTCAGGGGGAAAGGTTGCCTGGAAAGAATGGAGTTTTTCTGATGAGTTAGTGTTTAAGTTAACAAGTTTCCATATCTGTTAGTGGCATAACCTTTAACTGGTTATAAAATACATGGATGCAGTTTGGTTAGATCCTCTGTGGACTGTGAGGTGAAAGAATAGCAGTTGTTTCAGTGTGGATGTGCTGGCAGAAAAGCAGCAAGATTGTTAGTAGGGTTTTTTTCCAAATTAAAATTTAATTTATAAACAATTTGTCTAAGAAAAGTCCTGTGAGAGACGGCTGACTGTATCAAAAGCTTTTCTCGCAATTCATTCCCATATATCATTCAGCACACAAATCTGAAATTCTGTTCCCGCGATGGCATAATTGTTCTGTGACTGCTGTATGAAGGCGGCTACTGCGGAAAGGCCATTGGATGCTAGTGAGCTGCTGCAGGACAGATGTAGCACCCAGAGCTTGAATCTCAGTGCGAGGAAATAGAAATGCAGATGCTTAATTTGTACTTTTGTGTGGGGTTAAGGTAGAATCCCGCAGGAAAGCCTCCTGCCTGCAGTGACGTGGACGAGCCCAGTGCAGTGACTGCAAATCGTTGGGGGCTGGTCCTGGCCCTTGTTCCTCTTTGCCCTGTGAGAAGGTCCTATTTTTCAGGAAGGCGAGAGCTAATGAGCTTATACATCTCTGCTTTTGGACAGGCTTACCTTGCAGAGCTGCCTTCTCACACTTGCCGTGGTAGAGTCTGTGGCAGGTATGTAGAATTTCTTTGGTTTTATTCCATCGAGTCTTTTCCCTCTTTGCTCTTCATTTGCATCCCTTTGGGCTTTGCCTCTACACTTCTTACAGTCGAAGCACGAGGAGCCAGCCGGTGGGTGCTTTGCGGTGCCAGGACTGTGTGTCCTGGTGCTGCCGGGCAGGCCGGCGCCGGCCAGCGAGGCCTCCTGCCATCCCTCGTCAGCAGGAACAAACATTTCTGGGAAGAGGGGGCCTCACTCTGCGTGGCGCGGGGTGTTTGCTTTCTCTGAAGGAGCTAGCAGGCTGGAAACTTGGCTTTGGCTGGAGAGGACCCCTTAACCTTGCCTTGGCAGAAGGAAATAATAAAGTGACAGACTTCATTTATCTTTATGCTGTATGCGTGGCCTCGTGTGCTCCGTGCGCCATCGGACCTAAATCCTGGTGTCGAATTGGCGCTATGAAGGAGTAGGCTGTAATTTTCAAGGTGGCTTCAGGTACAATAAAATAAAAACCATTTTCACTTAAACATGAGCGTACACGTCATGCCATTTGTGACCTTATTTTGTGAGTAAGTGCAATTAATTTTACTCTGTCCTTATGTTTTGTTCTTGTGGCATGCTTCTGTTACGATGGCACACGATGACATTGCTGAAGGTGACGGCGGGAGCCCGTGGCAGCCGCAGGGTGCGTGCCGCGGGACGGGGGCACGGCAGGGCTGGCTGAGATCGTACAAAGAGGTGTCTTATCTGGAGTGATGAGATTGGCAACAGCTTAAAACTGCCAAGATAACCTCCCAGCCTGTTCTGCAGGCTTTTATTCATTTTATTAATATTCTGCCTCATATTAATAAAACTCATAGTGTACCCTGCTTGTACAGCCCTGTAGACTCTGCGCACGCCTTGACGAGCCGCGGGTTCCTTTGCACACCCATCAATCCTCGTACGCTGTGCTCCATGCTGTGCTGCTGCTGCTGCTGCAGCGTTTTCACATCCATTTCTCCTCCCTACCTGGTTGCTACGGCACTCGGTCTGCCCTGCGCCGCTGCCGTTCCCCTCCCGGTTACCCACGCTTAATGACTGTTCTCTTCACGCCCCTCAGTAAATCAGTTATCTTCCCCTCCAGACGGGTTCTTGTCCCCCCTGATCAGCTAATCAATTATATTCTGGTGCGGTTGTGCAGTGCCTTTTTTGACACTAAGCTGCCGCCTTCCCTTTGCCCTCCTTGCAGCTCCTGAAGTGGTGCCGGCATCGCTCACCAGATTTAGCTGCAAAAGCGTTTCTGCCCCGTTGGGTTCGTCCGACGATTTGCGGGAGCTTTCTGTGGCTCCCGTTGGTTTTAATCCCTCCCTGGAGAGCAGCAATCAATCCCTCTGTTTCTGATGCCCTGCACTCGGGTCATTCAGTTTGTTGTTTGAGGATTTTTGTTAGTGAAAAAGCCTGTCCCAACTATTTTCCGGTTTTGTCGCGCTCTAGCCCCAAAGTATTTCTTAAACGCTGGGTGTGCTTAGTGTCTGGTGTTGTGCTGAATAGGTGGAAGAGTTCTTTGTTTAAACTCTTTAGGTTCTCACTGCCACGAGATGGTGTGATGGAGGGTGTATTTGCTGCATGGGACCAGAGCACCAAGTGCCTTCTATTATATCTGCTCCAGAGGATTTCCTGGGAAGTATTCAGCCTCCATTTCTGTCTGTAAGGAAATCCTCTTATCTGGGCAGAGCAATAAATAGTGCTGCCTCCTGTAATAGAAACAGAAAAACACATTCTTCACACGGCTGTTTTCAAAAATGTGGGGTTTAAAATATATCGGCTGGAATGGTTTTTCTGTAATAAATCCCCATAATAGCGTGCTATGTGTACATTGAACTAGTTCCTCGGAGGTAGGGAGAAGGGGAGACGGCATGTTAAAAGAGGGTTTAGCGTGCATTTAGCAATGGCAAGAACAGTAAATAATCTTACAGGTTTACAAACCTAATCCCTGGTGTCTGATTGTAGTCCTCATGTCTACTGGAGTCGGTCAGAAAGACATTAAAAGGCTGTAAAGAAAGGGCTTTTGGGGGGTTTTATTTTTAAATACTGGGGGAGCTGGCTGACTGATGGTTTTAGGTGGCATTGATGTAGTTGATTTGGGACCTTGATGGAAAGCTCTAGAAGCAGCCAGCTTCCTTCGCTTGCCATGGAGATGTTAGGTAAGGATGGAGTAGGCTGCTCCTTACTGCCTCGCTTGGTGCTTTTCCCACTGATACTTTCATTTAGGAACTGGATTTGGAGGGAGGGATTGTTGTTTTTAATGCCCAACTTATTTTTTCCCTGTGCCCTGCAGTAAAGCAGTTGTTTTCCTTAACAGAAGAAATCTGCGATGTCCAAGAGCTGTGCCACGTGACGCTACTGCTTTTAAATAAGCTTTTAAGAGGTTGGACCAGATGTTGGCCACATCTGTGTTTTTATTTCATCGAACATTTCATTTTGACCCTTTTATTAAAAGAGAAAATGATCGTTTAGAAATTGTTTTGAAAAGTTTAGCAGCTGGGAAGATCTTTCTTGTACGTAAAAAAGCAAAGGGTTTCCTTTCCGTGCCCTGGAGGGAGCCGTATAGCATTGAGCAGACAGGTATTTATGGCTGGTAGGGTCTACTCATGTTGGAAGCGATGGCTGTGGAAAGTTACAGATCAAAATGGATATATTCTGTTTTGAATTGGCATTCTGTAACAAAACACATATTTTTTTTCTCAGTGAAAGCATTAAACTAGGAAGTTGCAGACACCTTCTCTTCTGAAAAACCCCTTGCATTTAATGAATGCCTATCGCCTAGTCAGGAAGAAGGACATCTTGCAGGCAGAGGGATATCCTGCAATTACTCCATCTACTGCTGTTATGGGATCTAAGAAATGCTTATTACATATAACTTGCTTCTGGTATTCTTCTCTGCAATTTACCAGTTGGAGAATGAGTTTTCCATCCCCGTTGCTAATTGATCCAATGAGAAAAACTGGCACCTAATTCAGTAACAAGTTCTGTTTAAAATGACATGTGAAATTGTTCATGGTGCCTGAAATTACATCATTTTCAGTCTGGCATATTAGGGCTATATAAGGGAACAGCCACCTACCGTACTGTGACATATTAAATTTTAAACCTCAGATCCAAAAATATAGCAGGGTATAGGAGGAGCGAAGTGTATAATGATGAATAAAAGCAGTAGCAGCTTGATTTCAGTGAGATACTTCTATTGTTCTTAAGATACTGTGGCAGTTTTTACAACAAATGATTTTGGGATACAGTTTTACATAAAGTTGAGCACTGACTTGAGTAGTTCTGTCACCGCTTCTAAATTTTTATTTTCTAGGCTGCAATTTTCAGAACTTACTCATTGATTTTTGAGGTTGGCTCCCTTTTTCTTTGTCCCTAATTCGAAGCCTGTGTAGATAGTTGACATTTTAGTTTATCTGTTGCAATGAATATGGGGAACAAAAAAAACGGATCTTTTATTCACTCAAATAAACCAAATTGAAAGCTGTGGGGCTTTTTCCCCAAATTGTTGAGGAAACAAAAGATAGATAACACAATGAAAGGGGACACCACCCCTCCTTCTGTCCTAAAACTACACTTACCCAGAATATGGGAGATCCAGTTTGAGTCCCATTTTTGCACAAACTCCTTCTGACTTAGGAGACAGGTTATTCTGGCCTGGACACACTCTTGCACTCTGCCGTTGAGCTGTTTTATTTTGTGTAATGAAACATCTCTGGGACCTAGGTGGACAATCTCCTGGGAGGGCATCTCAGACACTAGACTACAGTATTTACTCCTTTCCTCGGTGAATAAGCATTTTGTTCACTGGACATTTATATCTTGGTTCCAGCAGAAGAGACATGTAGTGCTGTTTTGCAGAATACCCTGGACTCCTGTGCCTGATGCAGCATACAGCGATTCCTCTCTGTACTTCACATGATGACAGTTTGCCTAAAATATTCCAGTGAGGTATATTAAAGAGCAGCAAACCACCGAGATGTGTTTTGTCACCTTGATTTTCCGCTCCGGCCTTGAGCCAGGGCATGCTTTGCCCAGGGAAGCTGTGGATGTCCCCTCCCTAGAAGTGTTCTAGGCCAGGTTGGATGGGGCTTTGGGCAACCTGGTCCAGTGGGAGGTGTCCCTGCCCATGGCAGGGGAGTTGGAATTAGGTGATCTTTAATGTCCCTTCCAAGCCAAACCATTCTGTGATTTTATGTCCCTGGGTCGCATCCCTGCTTGCCTGGTAGCAGAGTACCCACATCAGGAGCTGGTGGCCTTGGTGCAGAGTGTTCCGCTCTTACTGCACTATATAGAAATCAGACCAGAAGAAAAACATGTGTACCAAACAATTATATAGTTATTATAAAATCTTTTACACCTTTAAAGTATTTTGGGGGAGAAAAGTTGTAAATCTGGTGCCTGGAACTAAAATACAGTTGCTTTCTAAATGTAAAAGCAATGAGAAATGTTCCTTAAGGCCTTTTCAGTTGTATTAGCATCAGTTTATCTGGATTGGTAAAGTGGATATTACATTTATGAGACAATCTCAGAAAAAAAAAAGCACAGTGTTATGCTGTTCCTTGTGACAGGATATTTTCTTTGATACTTTTTTGCCTGGTATGGAAAGTTTAAAACTTTTAATTGGTTAAGGAGAATTTTGAAAACACATTTTTAAGTACTCAAGTGTCCAATACCGATAAATGTCTGTGGAGTTGAGCAGCCAGATGCTTTGCACCACCTCAAGAAGCACAGCCTTCAGTCCTAACCAAGTGTTTTGGTTGGATTCCCAACCCTGTGATTTCACATACTTCAGACAACTGTTTGAAACGCCTGAGTTTTGCCAGTCAGAGCATCGTTTGTCTCTTCTGGCAATGCTTATAATTCCCACCTTTGCTTATCTTCACTTTTTGGTGCTTCTCAAGCCTTGAGGCTCCACATTACCATAACCTGCTTTTGGATCAAAGAGCTGCAGCTTCCTTCCCCCTCGGCCTGTCCAGCACCATGCTGCTCAGGAGCTCTGCTCCACGAGAAAGCATCGGACTAGGGAATCAAACCATTCAAAGGTCTTGGTTTATGGGGAGACACGTCCCCAGCATAGGGGAGCAGGAACTGTGAAGATGCCAAGCTGTTCTGCATCACTTCAGTTTTACTTTGTTATTGCAGATTGTTGAAACTTAATTTGTTTATTTTTTTTCTGCAAGTAAACTGCTTAGGTCATCTCTTGTCTAGTCTTGATTAGATGTAATGGAGATGACCAAGAAGATTGCTTCATTCCCCAGCATAGGTCTTTGCTGAATAATTTGTTTTCCTCTCTACCTGGACTACATTAATAGCGTATTACTACTGTACATTAAGGTGATGTGGAAAATCAGGTTTTGCTGCTGTACGCTGTGCCAGTTCCAAATGAGGCCTCAGTTCTGTGCTGTTATGCTTTTTAATGGAGAGATTATTTTTAAAGTTGTTTTCAGAAGAACTTTCAATAAATATAAAACTAGAAAAATTACAGTGAAATTGTAATTACAGAAAGTCATTTTTGTTTAACATTTTTCTAGACGCTTGCATAGCTTATATTTTAATTTTATAAAACTTCTTTTAAAATATGGAAGTGTTTTAATAATGCCCATTTTGCTGATAGAAAAACTAGTACACATCTTTTAACAGAACTGGTATGAGATAAGTGGTTCAAATGATGATAGATCAGGATCAATAAGAAAGCCATGATGTGACTGTCAGCGTGTTATGTTATTCCCTGGTCCGCACTGCTTCTCTGAAAACAGAAAATATTTTCTGCGTCATAATTTATGGATAAATCATTGATCTATAGGCTCTATCAGAGAAATTAATGTTACAATGAAAGAAAAAATGGTCATTTCTTTTAAATGGTTTCCCCAGCTTCCTGGTGGACATTTGTGGCTATAAATTAAAATGGGGAACAAAAGGCAACTGGAAGTGTCTGATAGAATTTTTGGTACTGAAGAAGACTGTGCTGATTCCTGAATTTTAAATTAATTCAGCATGGTGAAATTGTGCTTGTGTGTACCCCCATACTGAAAATACTCAGCAACATGTTAAACCTCCTGGATGAGTGCAGAAAGATGCGGATCTCTGAACGACGATTGTTAAGTGTTACTTTACCATAGAACTTGAATTGCAATAGATTTTGAACTAACACCCGCCTGATTGAAATGTGTTCTTTTCTGTAGGTGAGAACACAGGAGATGGTGAATTAGATCTGAGTGGGATCGATGACAGTGAAATAGATCGGGTAAGGTGCCCTCTTATCCTGGCTCTCTCTGCATTTGGCTATCTGAGAATGAAAAATGGTTCTTATCTGGTTAATCCTCTCCCCTCACTGCCTCTTCGTCTGATCTATTGAGATGTCCAAGTATTTTCAGTGGTCTGAGATCAAAACTAATGTTCGTGAAAGCCTGTGAATTTGGCCTTCCTTGTCCCTTTTATATATCTAGAGGACTGCCGCTGCTGCTGCTGCTGCTCACTCTTCCTATGCTGGATTAATTATGCTTTAGAATGTCTTTTATTCTAAAGAAGGACTTTTAAAAGTTTGGTAGAGCTCTAAATTCATTATTTAATTAAGATACATTCAACATAGGAGGCTGCCATGGAAACCAAACTGTAAAAGCAGCATGTAGTGCTTCTGTGTTCTTTCAAAGATTTCTGCAACATTTTCTGGATATATTATTATTTGTGTGGCAGCAAAAGATACCCCTTTACCATATAGCCTGAATATGACTGACAGTTGTGGAAGATGGCTTGTTGAAGGCCACGCAGCAGACAGCACTTGAACACACAGCAGAGTCCATCTCTCCTGAGTCTGAGCCTTATGTCCTCTCCAGCTGCCACGCTGCTTTAATGTGTAATTTGAACAGATAAATCCAATGCTAAAAACTTCTTTTGATGTAAAGAATCATTGAAAGCGATGAGGTTGTGTAGGGTTTACTGTCTACAGAACGTTGCTGGTGATGGATAAGGAGCAGGAAATGCTCAGCTTGACTCGAGCGGTGAAGCGTGTTTTGCTAGGCTGTGTGTTAGGAAGGGTCTTGTGAATTGAGCGAACGTGGTATGGAGAGAGCAGGGAGGCCAAAGGATTTCAGTATAGCGAGTCCATAATTTAAGCAATTGGGGTGGAAGAATAAGCACTTTTTCTTCTCCTAGGCTCTATGATGAGCTCATAACTCTGCTTTTTATGACCTCGTGTTCATTTCCATGGCAATAGGCTGTAATATTGTAAGCCCAAGACTATGAACTCTCTAAAAGTGTAAGGATGAATAACTGAGCTAGGATGAAGTGAGTTTTACTATTATCGCCCACTTTTTAATAGAAGCAGATGAAAGAGTGAAAATACTGATCTGATAAACCAGGACTTGCAGAGCTATTTGCTCATCTTGTTTGCCCTCAGAGGAAGGACTCCTCCCTGCATTGGTTTCATTGACTGGAGTTATTTTTCTCATAAAATCCAATATGTACATTTTACTTCAGAGAAAATCTCAAATGATCAAACCCATAAGACGGAGAAATCTCAGATTGTTTTTCTTGCACTTAACATTGTTTTACAAGTCTTGGGTCCATTGCTTAAAAATAAAGTGTCTTGTTCATGAAGGATGACCCAATTTGTCTTCTCTGTTACACAGAAGTTCTTCACTCTCAAACAGCATCAGCTCTAGAGCACTTTTGTTTCACAGACAGTTGTGCTAAGTGTCAGGTTTATTTATTTACTTAAATATAAAGTAATTGAAGAGGAGATCTATCTACCAGCCTGCCAGCCTGCCTGCTACCTACCTATTTATTTATTTCTGTAATTCATCTGGATAGCTCTAGATGGGTTTTACAGCTCCACACCTACTAATGAAGTTACTGAGACTACGTGGAGTTAACTGAAAAAAGCCTGAACCCAACTCTCTCAAGTCTAGAGGACTAAAACTCCCAGCAGTCTAAGCTGGTTTCATTCCCACAGGTGTGGCCATTGAACTAATCTCAGTAACTGTGCCTAAACCTTTGCAGAAACCTACCCAGAAGACACATGTTTCTGTTTTGGTAGCACAGGGCAATGGTTCCCATACTGTTTTGAATTACAGACCACCATCAACACACAGAATTACTTGCAGATGACCATGTTGTCATGATACCCACTCAGATCATCTGAAAAAGATCATAAAGCCAGGATCATTTTAGGTTAATTACAGACCACGTACAATGAGTCCTGGATGGTTTTTTGGTCACACTGTCATAGTTTGGAAATAAAGCACTGTTTTTTTGCAAATATGTCATTGTTTTTCACCAGCTTTAGAAGTTACTAGAAATGCTCTCCGATTGTCACATTTCAGTCACGTTTTCTTTTATTAATGTATTTTTTAAAACAGAATGTGAATTGACCTTGCTAGTGGTTTTTCTGTTCAGTTTTTGCTCTGTGGTTTTCAAGTTGATTTCTGAAAGTAGATAAACTTGTTTTCCCCTTTAGTATATACTTAACGAAACAGAAGCTCAGATAAAAGCAGAGCTGTGGATGAAAGAAAATGCAGATTATTTGAAGGAACAAAAAGGTAAGTTTGTAGGACTGAAATTCTCCTTTTGGCCAATGTTGCTGAAATATGCAGTCTGTGTAATCTTCATGCTGGTTACCCTTTTGTCGTCTTTCAGAAAAGGAAGCAAGAATAGCAAAAGAGAAAGAACTTGGGATTTATAAGGAACACAAGGTATTAAACTGTGTGCTAATTGTGTCTGTTTGAGAGTGTCCTGGAAATTATTACAGTTGCTGGTCAACTCCATGTAGGATGTATGGGCATAAAGGTACAGGTCACCACTAAATGAGAAAAAGTTACTGTATTTCTACTGCAAGTCTATAATTTTTCAGGTGGTGAGTAAAAACACTTTCTTGCCCAAACTTTTAACTTAACTGTTATAAGAAAATTCTGTGCATGGCAAAGTCGGAGCTAGCTCTTTGCATTCATGATTGCTGTCCTAATTGCTTGCTTGTTTAAATACAGGTCTTAAGACACGCCTAATTTTTTTTTTGATGTGTGCATGGGGAATTTGTTTGTACTTGCCATAACTTCAGTAGCTTTCTTTGCTCTTCCAATAATGATGTCTTTATGAGGAACTGAACAGATCCTTGTTACAGCCACTTGAAGGAGTATTTTGTTTTACCTTTCATAAAGAATGCGACAGTTATGTTAACAAATGGCACGTCCTGTCTCTATGTTTAGCAGTTTAAAGCAGCCTAATTGGCCGTATATTCACGATTTACAGCACTAGTATTTTGTGTAATTGAGCAAGTGACAAGTCAAATCTTCCACATGCAACTAAAATCCATGTTAGTTTTTAGTGCTTATATCCTCTATCTTTTTTTCTGACTAATGTGAAAGACAGAGTTTCCTACTTCCCCTAGGTATTTCAACAATAAAAACAAAACCAGACAAAGAAACACTGTTTTATGCTTCAGAGTTTCTCATTCATCCTGCACTTACACCGACGTGGCAGTCTACCAGCAATTTTCAAAATTGTATAACTCGCTGGCACAGCCAAGCAGCCCAAACACCCAGTTTTTTGTTCGGACAACACAGGAGGTTTTCTCTGACTCTGTATTGTTTCTGACAGCTTGAGTAGAACTTGATTAATATAGTGCTTTCCAATTTCAAGGTAGCACTTGACCCATGTAGGTAAACAGAGGGACTATTATCCATTAAAAAATAAATCTCCTGCAGAGCTTGGTGTTAAAACCTTCCTTTGAAAAGGAAAATGCCAAATGAGAAACAGAGGTTCTTTTTTTTCCCGTACCTACCCAGGCATGGGACATGGCTGGAAATTTCTCCGGTGTCACTTCTTTTTTGACTCTGCGCAGCGTCAACCTCCGCAGCGCGACGCTGGGCTGGGGCAGTTGCAGGTGACATTGGTGCTGTGCTTGTGTCTGCAGCCTCTTGCTTCCTCGGTGTTAGTGCCAGCCCACGCTTAGAAAGCTGCTGCTAATATTCTTGGCCTTTTTCAGTGTGGAGGAGGAGTTGGGTAGATGCTCTCCTACATAATTCGGACTTTTTAACAAGTACTGTTGCAGTTTTTACAGGGAGTTGTCAATGCTTAGTGGAATCGTGACCCAGCTTAGACTCTAACTTTAAAGGTAATTTTAGCAGAGGGATTTCTTTTTTTCCATGCTGGGTGATGCTATCAGGGTCCCTGTTCCTGTAACAGGAGTTCGCTCCCTTTTTTTTTTCTTCCATGTGTGAGAAATGGCCCACATTTCTTCTCTGGCAGCATTACAAATACTAAGTAAAGAATTTGTAATAAACTGTGTGGGCATTTGGCAAAAAGCAAATGCTTATCTCTCAGAGAAAAGAGATCTCTCGGTCCTGTTCAGTGGCAGGAGAGGGAGCGCTGGCTCAGCCCAGCCGCATCGTGTGCATCCCCGCAGCAGCAGCAGCACCTGAGCCAGGACTGCTGAGCTCCAGCTCGCCCTTCTGCTTCACGGAAACTTTGTTTGTATCTACATCACTAATTTTATATTTTAATTAAGCCAAAGAAATCTGCAAAGAAGCGGGAGCCAATACAAGCCAGCACAGCAGGAGAGGCAATTGAAAAGATGTTAGAACAGAAGAAAATCTCAAGTAAAATTAATTATAATGTGCTAAGGGACCTGAACAGCAAAGGAAGTAACACACCAAAGAAAGAGGATGACAGCACTGATGACAGCACCAACACCAAGAAGCTGTCAAGAAGAAAATCTATTGCCAGTAGGAATATAGCCAACCCTGTAAACAGTGTGGGAAAAAGGTACTGCAATTGTTCATTTATATCTCTGTCTGTGAGACTGTCTATGTATCTTTCTGAGGCAGACAATGCAGGGACTGAAACATTTGTTTGAGGCTAAAATAATGTCAGGGCTCTGTTTTTTATTTATTTTGCCTGCAGTGTCATGGCAGCACCTTATTTATAGTTCATGTATCAGAGGTCTGCTTTGGTGTGAGTTAATCATCCTGAAGCCAAAAAAAAAAAAAGAAAAAAAATCAATGGAAATTCATAAATGTGATCTTTCAGCCGGGGACACCTCTTCTTCATGCAGTCCTAACATTTGCTGTACTGCCTTTCTAAGTTGTCTGTATCAGCTGACATGACACTAAATGTTCAAAAGCTTTGGCTTTTTGCTTGATTTGAAAAATATAGTTCCCATCTGTTTTGACAGCTAGCTGTTTTGATTAGCTTTTAATTTAATTTTATTCCAAACTTTTGTTTTTAATTGATGACACAAATATAAAGCTTTACTGTAAATACGCTTGCCCATTTTCTGGTCTGCATTTGCAAGTTTTATAGTGTGATGAAAGCTACTATTTTAATGAGTAAAATATTTGACTTGCTGAGCAGATTTGTAATGTGCTATAAGGTGTAAAAGGAGATTGATGTGTCCCATCTGCAATACTTAACTATTTTATTCATCTTCAGTGTATGAAATCACGTCAGATGATCATTCAAGTCATGCTTACATGTAGTAATTTCTCACTTAGATGTTATATATTTATTAACTTATATATTTATTTATTTACTGCCTAAAAGACACTGTTTTTTCCTTCCAGAAGTATAAGCCCAATGCCACAAAGAAATTTAGGCTTTTAATTCTGAAATGTAAGATTATGCCTTTGCACTATAGTTCAGATTTAGGCATGTGTTGCAACTAGGTAAAGGACCAAGGAGGGCAGCTACCCACAAGGTGCGAAAACTTATCTATTCATACAAGAACAAGAGACGTAGGATACCTGAAAACATGCAGCTGGAAGGGGTTGTAAGTGCACATCCCTCAGAAGCTAAGCAAAATAAGGATGGCTAGACCCAACCCCTTATTTTTACTTCATTTGACAGTGGGGCCAGCAGTGCAGTCTTCAGTTTTGGCCAAGAAGCCATGTGCCAAAGCCACCAGGCCCACTCTCAGCAGGATACAGGTTTTTGCAATGTACCAAACATCTTTTCGTTCTCTGCTGTACCTTCTTTAAACCCAAGTTTTCCACTAGTAAAGGGAAGTGAATATGCATTCAGGATTAGCTAACAGCATTTAGCCTATGCTTTATTTGGAATTAACAGGTATTAATAAGTCATATTTTTAGTAAAATATGGCCAATCAGTTATCTGAAATGCAATGCTGTGATGGGAAGTAGGGGCTGATAAGGATCCCGGTTGCCTTTCAGAACTCAGCAGTAACAACCACGCTTAAGCTGCTTTGCCACATCGAAACTGTGTCACTTCTGAGGTTTGCAGAAATGTTGGGCGCTTGGATCTCCTGTTGAAGTCAGCATGTTGAACTCTTAACAGGTGTTAAATTCTTTGGAAAATCATGCCATAAATATTTAATTTAACAGTGGTGCAACTTGAAAAGGTTTCTAAATAAATACAAATCAGTATTTTCCAAAAGCAGCTAATAAAACATGTTTATTTTTCCTCTTGAGAGCCTAAAGTACGTCCTTAAGATGCATAACAGAGTTTCCTGATGATGATTAGCTGATCTTGGATACAATGAATTTTGCAGCAGAACACTTCAGAGGAGGTTGAGAATACATGCAGATACGTGAGTTAAGGAGATTTTGCACTCCAGAAGCAGTCAGTGTTCTTGCTTAAATAATATCAAGGACTTGGCAAACCAGTAGTTGGACTTTTTTTTCCTTACAATTAAAGATTTATGACATACTTTTGATTTTTTTGCTAGTAGTCTAAATGCCATGCCTTTTAAATGGCATGCATAAATTTCTGTGTTCTGCATTGTTCTTATATGCCATGCATTCATTGCCTTTGTTCAGCATTGTTCCTCAGAGAGGTGAATGGCTAAATACTTTCCCACTGATACAAAAATTATGGTAATTTATATGCAATTAATAATAATAAAACCCCTGAACATCGCTCATTAGAAAGTGAATGAAGCACATAATGTATCTTTATCCAGGAGGCATTTGCAGGGATCTTGCTAACCGTTTGGGTTTGTAGTGATTTACAGTCCTGCATGTTTATCTTTATATGTCTGAAATATTTAGTAATCTGGATCTGACTGCAGTTGCACCTTGCATAACCATGCTTTGATCCGGTCCCTCAGTTCATCTGAGTTATAGTTAGATTTTAAAGAGCTACTGATTTAGTCCTGATCCCAGTTAGAAGGTACCAGTACCAAGTTACAGGAGGCTTTACAGGCTACGAAGTAAATACTCAGTCTTGGTGATTCAAGCAGCACTCCTGTAAAGGTGTTAACTTAGGAAAGTAGATTTTATTTGTTTTTTAAGAAATAAATAAAAGCCAAGATTTTACATACCTCACGAGGTTTGGACAGGTGATGCAGACAAGTTTGTCATGTGTCTTAAGTCATCTTCGTATACAGTATGTATAGGAAATAGGAAGTTGATCTTCATCTCCATCTTTCTAATTGTCGCTTGCTGTAAATTACTCTGTGCTGTTATTTCTGCATAGAGGACTTCAGATTATCTCTGAAAAAAATGGTTACCCCAGCCAGACATGGTGCAATCTTCTGGGTGATTTTTCTTCTTTTAGTATGACATAAAGTAACAGTGACAATGTTAATCAGTTAAAATATTGGAAAAGCTTTTGCTTTCTGATGTGATAGTGATAAGCAAATTTTACGGTCTTGTAAAAAGCTGTTGATTTGCAAGAAATTTATACGGAGCTGGAATGCTAGCCATGGTCCCAGGAGCATGCTTTAACTGGATATTCTTTCAGTTGGTGGCCCTTTTAATATAGCATTGTTGCTACTGTAGTCACTTAATGGTTACTTGAATTCCAAAGATGATATAGTTTACCTACATATTATTTCATTAAAAATTCTAATTCTGAAATCTTGGAAAGGTTTGGTATTGTCTGAAGTTAGGAAGGTACTTCCAAAGAATTCTTCCAAATGTCGTGTAGATAGATATCTACTTTTAAGATGAGTAGGCATTATATACCTCAGTATTTTCAGAAGCAAGCTAGATTTCTGAACAGGTTTCTTTACCGTGAATGCTGTGCAACTTTTTGAGTTTTAGAAGAGACATGCTTTTCTCAGACACATCTCCCAGAATGATACTGGGGTTTTACTTATTGTATCTGTCAAGATGTTAGAAGACTAGTAAATGTAAGTAATTTTAGGGAATTTTATGTTGTGTAAATGATTTCATTACATTTCTTAATGCATTTTTGTTCCAGTGGATATTGCAATTGGTGCTTCATACACAGAAGCCATTTCATTCGCTGTGTGTTTGAGATATGGCACAGTGGATGCTACCATAATAGATGTTGCAACTTTAATTTCAATTACTAGTTGCACAGTTTATCTTCACTAATGTCTTCTGTGCATATGAAGCCTAGGAATAATATGTAGAACTCCTAGAAAAGAACAATTGCCACTTTGAGCTACTTAAAACCCAAACTCCAGTTAGAGCCGTGCCATAGGCTGGAGCTCTTCAAGTCCAATAAAAAGGGTTTTTAGGACTGGAAGCTTTTGGTGAAGCTTAATAATTCATTTTATATTTACTTGAGCTGAATCTTACAACATTACTTGTGAAGTAAAATGTGTTGTATCAGAAAATGTGGGAACCAGAAAGCTTTCAAATCACTACTTTTGAAAAATTTTAAGCCTATTTATTGCTATGTGCTTGAAATTGGTAATGATATCAGAAAAGACAGGATATATTATCGAGGGAGTAAATATGTCAGGTTAATCTCCTGAAGAATTTGCCTTGTAAGAAATGAAGCAGGACTGTGCAGCACAGCTGAATCCATTGGAATGAAGCAAGGTTGTTCTGAATGGAAGCATATGAATATATAATAGTAAAGCAAATCATGCCTGCTGTGAATATGACAAAAGCCCTTGGTGGAGACTTCAGGTTTGATTAGATTTGGAAATTCACTTCCAAATTCTCTCCATGGTCTCACTTGTATTTATCAACTCTCCATTTTGCTAGTACACGTTGGCACATGGTTCCACCTTTGCTTCAGAGCTGTGGGATCTGGATGTTGCAGACTGTGTGTTTGTAGTACCAGGGACTTGTTCTGCTGCCCAGATTCCTGCCCTGGAATGCACACGTTCAATTAGCATCTGCTCCAGCTACAGGTATCATGACCCCAGAAAAATCGCCTTTATTATTATTAGGGTGAAAGTATGTAATACTTTTCTACAGCATAGCATTCAGCATCTCATTTAGCCTGAGAAATTACATGGGACTTTGTTGGCTCTAATTGCAATCGCAGTCCCCTGAGGGTGTAAAATATGGACAGAAGTTGAATTTAGGTGCTTTGGAGGAGCCCCATGGTCCCACACTGCAGAGGAAGCTCAGGGAGACAGAGTCAGCTCCCTGCCACCAGCCACAGGGAGCACAGCCCCAGCTCCGACCATCATTTAGAATTGGCCCTTTCTGGTGTCCAGGATGTGCGTATTACTCTCCAAGGTGGAAGTTTTGATTTAATTGGCTTTATCAGATTATATTTGGCAACATTGTGGAGGCATGGGATGCTACCCAGCCTGAAAACTTTCTCTTCACTTGTTCATACTGCACATGTCCAGCATAATCTTCATGCTCATAATTTCTTTCTCCTGGGAAATAAGGAGAGGAGAAGCCCCAAGCTACCTGTTTCCCTCACATCTGGGATTACTTATAACCATAAGCCCTTTATTTGTAGCCTCGCTAGTTTGGTGGGTGAAGGTGTTGTGCTGAGGGCTGTGCCATGGCCTGGCTGGGTGCTCCTAACTCAGCTGCTGCTCTGGATGTCCTGAATGTTCGTTCTGTGTTGGCCATGGCTTATGATTTATTTTTATAAACCCAAAGCAAACGGGTGTTTTAGTGTACAATATTTCTAGTTTATTTTATGTTACGAAACTGGTATTTGTGGAGGGGAGGAGCATGAGCTCATGTTTTCCACGTTATTTAGATCCATCCAAAATGGTGTGAAACAGCTCAGTTTGATAAGCCAAGCTATTCCTGAGAGTCTGAAAAACCTTTGTATCGGCTAAACCCAGGTAATGATGAAGGTTAGCGCACTCTTGATTAACTGTGTCAAGAAGAGAGTTGTTGTTTCAGAACCTATTAGGAAAAATGACATTTGTGGCAGTGGTTTAAAAATTTGGGATTGGGTGTCTTAAAAGTTCATTGGCTGCAACTGATGCAGTGGAGTCTGGTGGGCTGATGGGCATCCACGGCGAGTCCTACAGACTAGCAATTCATGATGAAGCTGAGCTTCTAAAGAGGGACAAGTCCCCGTGTTTGGCAGGTACAAAGCTTTTGAGAGAGTCTTTTCCATGCTAGCTTTGGTGGTATGCGTTCTCTGTACAAATTGGTCCTTTGAGATGAGATCTTAAGAGTGTTTTTATATGCTTTAATTTTCCACCATATATTTTTTTTATTTTTTAAGAATTGCCTTCAGCTCTTTGTCTAATTTACCTTTGATATCCTGTTTTTCTCTCTCTGCTTTGAAGTCTGTTACATGGCTTGGAATTCGTGTGTATTTACTCAAAGTGAAATATTAAATTTTATTTCTTGTCTTGTGCTGCTTCAGGCCTTCCTTTTGTATGGGACTAATGTGCTAGCACCAATTTCCCACTTGGAATAAAATTCATTACAGAAGATACTTGCTGAGATGGTAGTTAGGAGTTTCTTCTATAGCTTAATTATTACTTTGTTGATATTTTTGGTGTTTCCTCTGGAAGCAGTCTTGTGTTGGCTACGGGATTAACCAGACTGTGATTCCTGGGTATGAATACACATGTGGTGGGAGCCTTCCCGTTGAGCATGTGGAGTCAGCTTTTGGTTTAAATATTATGTATGGGGTAAATAAATTCTCTAACCACTTTGACATAACTGTTTTCTTATGTGATCTGCTCTTTGAGAATTTCTTTGGAGTGTAATTTTATGTATGTTTGTGCTTTGCTGTGGTATATAATCATTTAAATCAAAGGTTAATCAAAATGATTAGTCATTTTGAACAGGAAAACGATGACATTTGATAAGTACCTCCACTTAAAATAAATCTTACCAATATTTTCCAGTCTTGTAACTTTTAGAAGGACAAGCTTATACAAATTACGTTTACTATTTTATTTACAAAAAGCAAAGCCAAGAAAAAAATGAATTCAAGACTTCCAAGGTTCTGCTTTTCAAGTCATGCATCTCGTTATTAAAGTTAGCTGCGTGGGGGAGAGCTTTACAAATGACCTTGAAAAAAGCTGACACATGCATCTACTTGTTCACAGCTGATTTGAGGAGTTGATCTAGTAAAGCCCATAGTGATGTTGTAACCTGGCTAATGCTGCAGGTTACTGCTGTTCATGTGAGCTGAGAAGCCTTTTGTAATAAGGAGATAAATCAGAGGCAAGAACTGGAAAGAAATGTATCTGACCAAACATGTTTTAAAATGAGTGTGTGTTTTTAACTTCTGAATGCTAAAACATGATGACCAGCAGCCTTTCTTTCTGCATTAAATGAGACGCAGGGGAAAAATACGTTTCTTCTGTGCATAGCACCATGCTACTGAGCAAAGGTGGAGTTAAGCAGATGCCACCGACAGACTGGGGAGGCAGGAACCAGCACAATGACCGGAACAATCGGTGCGGCAAGTTATCCCTTTACCCTCAAATTCATTTCTCTTGATACTGAGATAGGACAGAAGGATGGGGAAAGAAATTACTAATATTTTTCCAAAAAAGAAAAACCAGTCCTCCAAACCCGTCCTTCCAGAAGCTGACAGATATTTGTCAGAATTTGACATTTTTTCTGATTACTCAGGCCATTTGGTAGATCAAGTCTCCTTGATACCAATGATAAAATTTTTCTTTCACATCTGATGAGCTCGATATGCAGCCGCATTAAACTCTGAAGCATGTATGGGTAGTGTTTCATGTGGCTGTGCTCCATGCTGTTGAGAAAGGAGCTTCTTTCCAGCCATCACCCAGCACAGCATCCCCAGCCTGCAGGGTCTGTGCACGTGTGGGCTGCTGCTGTGGGGACCTGCTTCTGCCACTGACTCCCAACTCGTTGCAGTAGTTACTCCAGCAGCTCTGCACTTCTCCATCATGCAGCATCATTCTGTTAGGGTGAGGTTACCTGAAAGCTCATTCCTTCATCCTTCACCCCTCAATCCTTTCCTTTCTCCTGCGGAGAATCATTTCCCCCTGTAAGGCCTGCTCTGCCAGTGAAGTAAGAGAAGCAAAGATTTTCTAGCTTGTTATGTTTTTCCTAAGAATCCCAGTTTTGGTTTCATTAGGTTTTGAGTACTGAAATAAAATACCAAAATTTCAGTATGGCAACTAACCAACCTGTATATTCACTCTGTAAAACAGAACTGGAGGAAGATGCCCCTAGAATAGCTTAATGACAGGAGAAATAATGTAAAGAAGCCTTCTGGATGTGAACTGTACCAATTTCTGTAAGTTCAGTGATGCTGCAAATAACCTCTAGTTGTACATCATTCATTAAGAGCATTCAGATTCTTGTTCACAGAGATTTAATGTTGTCAAAATTTTTTTTAGTATAAGGGAACACGGTCTGCTGGGACTGCAGAGAAGTGTTCCTGAGCTGTCATTTATTTGGACTTGTGAGAACCTTTCAGAAATATATACGAGTAAACTCTTCAAGATTGGGCGAGGACACATCTAGGCTTGTGCAAGTGTTTCAGCAATAACAAACGTCTGCCAAATGCAGTGTTCAGTTCCATTTACCCCAAACGAGGTTGCCTTCAATTTAAAACTAAAAAGGCATTGATCTGGCTCGACCTCATGGCCCAGACCCAGGTCAAGTCTCCTTATTTTTACAGCAGCCTTCTTGTTTGTTTAATATAAAATGGATATTGCTTTTCCACCTCCCACTCAAGAAAACCGTCTCCTTATCGGATTCCAGGGAAGGTTGCTGGGCAGCGCAAAAATGCAGAGGGGATTTTTGTGACTGTCTGAAATAATTTTGTCTTGCATTTTAAGACCAAATAGGAGCAATTTTAGCCCAGAAGATAATTCTGTGTGACAGCTGGATTGCGAGCGCCTTGTTTATCTATGTTCTCATTTTCAGGTTGGTTATAAGAAAATGCTCTGCGAGCTTTTTTCTTCCAAATTGCACTCAGTGGGTCTAATGGGAGACTTAATACAAATATGTATGTGCAGTCTCTTGAGCTTTCATAGCGTGTTAGCAAAAATAGTTATATGTGATGTGAGGGGTGAGGAGAGTGGGAAGAAACAAAGAAATTGGAAGTGTTATGGCCCTTGCTATCAAACCCTAGAGGTACATGTCCTACCGTCACGGCTGAGAGTGCTCCAGCGCTGTGAAATGCTCCTCCTCAGTCTGTAGATTTTTCAGATTTATTTCTTTGTGTTTTCACAAGTGGAAAATGATTGATTTCTGAATTGATTTTCCTTTGAACCTAGTCCAGCGGGGTCTGCTTGTAGATCTTTAGAGTATGTATCTGCTCATTCCTTTAGTACAAACCAAAGGAAGTGTGTGTCTAATGTGGTTTAAATTTGCAAATAAAGTTGAGTCTTCAGCGAATATTTATTAAATGTTGGAGGAAAAGGAACAAAACAAACAAAAAGTTAACTTTTCCTCACTGCAATGGCATACATTATTTTACCAAGACTAATGCCCAAACTAGAAGAGCAGTGACGTGAAGCTTCTTCTTTTGTGAAGCTCACACACACAGCCAGACTGGTAGTCACCACCGTTACGTGGTTGTGACTGCTGTTCTTTCACTATGGCTGGGGAAAGTATTGGAAAGTTGTAGCAGTTTGTTGCAAAACTTGAAGTACTGTTTGTTCGCATAATATTTAACAGCATCTACATAATTAGTTTTAAATTGGCCAGTGTACTGTAACTTAGTCATTTACATAAGTGCTGTTCCATTACCCAGTGATGCTTCTGGTGTGCTGACTGATTTCAGATTTACCTTGCTGCAGTTGTTACTAAATATAGGATGAAACAACCTGAGATAACTTTTAAATGTGGTCTTGGAAGATATATGCAGCAAATTTAACTTTTTCTTCTGTTGTTGAATTTCCAATTTACTGTGAGTCAGAAGCTTCTACCCAGCATTTTCCCCTTCCTCCAATGCAACACAACAATAGATTGAACAAACCCATTGTTGTCTTTAGGAAGTGCAGGAACCGAGGTAACTTCCCTACCTGCTCCAGAGCAGCCCATCTCCTTCTCTTCTGTCATACAGACCCCTTCCTTGTGACCCAGAAACAAGGAAGGGAGAAAACCACTGACTTTTACATACATTTTCCATGTTTTACACTTGAGAAGAAACCTGTGCTGCTACAGAGGTTGGATGGGAAGGTGCAGAGTAGACTGTAGAGTGTATGTATCTCAGAACGTGCCGTCCATCTCTCAAGTCCACAGGCAAGTGGAGAACCTCTCACCCTGAGTGCTCTTTCAAGGCATCGCCTGGCTCAGCAGGTGTCAAAAACGGTAGATGGGTTGAAATCTTTCCACTCAAGCAGGTCTGTGATAGCTGGCAAGGAAAGGATATGAGGCTATTACAGACCACTACGTGACATGGTGTGAGAGATTTGAAATCTGTATTGATACTGAGAGTTGAGTGCAGCCTTGCTGCATTGGAGCACCGGAAGATGCTTGGAGCACTCTCAGGCCCCATACAGAATAGAAATGTTGGGCATGTATTTAATAGTCTGTTGTCTCTTTATTCTGGAACGGTTTGAGATGTGGTATTTATGTGAAAGAAATATACACTACTTTACAGCATAGTGTTCTTTTAAGAAGTTAGCAACATGTTTAATCTGAGTGTTTTGAGATCTGAAGTATGAGGACACGCATACAAATTTGGAAGCGAAATGAAGTGGACGGCATATTTATTTTGTAAGGTTATCTTTGCCTGTCTAGAGTCATTTTATGGTCGTTTTAATAGAAAAATGGCTTTGCACACTTCTGCACGGGTTTTATCATGCAGCAATACAGAAACAAAGCAATTTGGAGTTCTAACTAAAACTACTGTTGCTGAAGTTGCATGAGACAATCGTCAGATTAAAGCTGTAGTTGAATCAGTCAGTCATCTGATGAATTAATAACAGAGGTTGAAGTCAACAGTGAATCAAATTATTTGATGAACAGAAGCGAGACAGAAATTGGAATGGTATAAAACATGTGACTGGTTATTACAAGCCTGCTGCCAGGCTCCTGTAGGCAGAGATGGGCCCTTGCAGCTTGGACTTTAGTAAGTCAATTTAAGGGTTAATTCTGTGCCTAAAGGTGCTACTTAATTGAAGGTATTTTAGACACTTGTTCTTTCTCCTGCCAAATGAACTCTGTGCAAGCAATATTGGCTTTACAAATTGATATGCAAATACAGCACGTCTTAAACATGTTTGCACTTTATTCATACCTTTTGAAATACTACAGAAAAAAAAAGATAGGAACAGAGTAGAAGAAAGGTGAACTTCTTTGTGTAGGTTATTTGTGGAACAAGGTGGGTAGGCGAGCAGCTCAGATTGCTCATGTCACTGACGGATACCTACTGCGGGGTTTCTCTTGGTATTCCTACATCAGACTGTGCCTTCTGGTGGTCTTTCCCTCTCCTCTTCCTCCTCTTTTTTCCCTGGACGGTGTCCAAGACATTAGGGTTACTATTGGCTCTCAGTGCTCGGTGATGTGGCAGTGCAAAAACCTGCCTTCTGCTGATGTTTTCATTCATGATACTGCCTCTCCCGCACCTCTTCAAATCTTCTAAATGCTTTGGTGATATAAGAGCTTTCTGTGCTTACAACCTGGTCCAGTCCAAATATGATTTTGATCTTTGGGCAGTTTGGAATATAAACAATGATTAGGGCTTACCGTCAGGTCTTATATAACTTATTTTTGAAGTCAGAACATATATACTCCAAATGTTTAAGATAAAAACTTGCTGAAAAAGCTTCAGTCTCATCATTGGAAAAGTTAGATTCATATCCCTTAAATTTTCTTAAATCTCTCTTAGAACTACTTTTTATCTATGCATCCATACTTCAATTTTCCTGCTATTTCTTAAAATATTCTTCTTTCTTTTTACCAGCAAAGCCTTGGGGTAATGAAATAATTTGGTTTAACTGGATTACATACAGTGATCCTGTATGACTCAGATAGACTGTGTCATACATTTCATGAAAATAAACCTACATAGCAACTCATCAATTCTAAAAGCATGAAATGACAATACTTAATTCTGTTCTGTTTAAAAGAAAAAAAAAAAAAACCAACCCCAAAACAGGAGGGGAAGCCATGAAGGGAAGAAAAGAGAAAGAAAGCGCTAATTAAGGATTTAAAGCCACTGTGGTTTGGTTTTTTTTTTTTGCAACCAGTGAACTGAGTCCAGTGTAAAGCATAGTGTGTGTAAGCCATAAGAAATCATAAATTTTGTATAATGCAGAATAATTTACTAGCAAGTGATTGACTAGCTAGAGAGGTCTTGCTTGGAAAGGAAAGGTTTCTGTAAAAATAAACCTCATCTCGCTGACCTTTGCCGACCCTTGCCGACCCTGGCTGCCTTTCTCTTAATCTAACCTGAAGAGATTAGAAAACCCCTTAACATCAAAAGGAACTGTAGACACTATTGTCTCCCAGAGTCCCATTGTGTTTAGGAGTGATTTATCAGGAGGCAGCAGCCCGCTCCTGCGCGGAGCCTTCACCCGCTGGCACCAACAATGCAGCCGTGGCTGTGGGTCAGGCTGGCGATCTCCAACCCTGCCTTGGAAAAACAATGCACAGCTCTCAACGTGATGGATGGGAAACCTGGCTCCGGGATTCGTTTGCCCATACTTGTTTGGAAGATTTGCCAGTTTAACTGAATCAACATCTTTCAGGTGCTTCCTGTATTTTATCCAAGAGTGGATAAGTAACTCATATCTTGCTCAACTGCGGAAAACACAGATGTAATTAAACCGCATCGAAAGTTTGTCTTTCAGCACATGGTAATCTTCAGGTTCTGGATTTTTTTTTTAGATCTATATATTTTTTTCTATATATGTTATATATGTGTATATATATAAAAAAACAAGTTTTACAGAAAAAGTTCTTTAAATAGCTGTTGGAGGCAAATGCAGGTTTTATGCATTTATTTCTATCTCATTGGAAGAATTGACAGAGAACATTTCTAAGATCCGATGATTACTAGGCTGTAGTTTTCTATTAGCTGTAGATTGCAATTTAAAATTACTTCTTAAAATGTAAGGAGGTCTTAAATTGCGAAGCAGTAGGAAATCCTGAGATCCAAGGCATTGAGGGGCCTGCAGTATAGTATATATTCTCTATGTTGTTGCTACTTCAGTAGCTCATGGGTATTATGCACGGTGTCATATTAACTTTTTGGTGAAGACCAGACACTAGAAAACTGAAGTTTCTAGTTCAGCATTTGCTGATAGGATTTGCAACTCAGAGACGTCCAGATTTAAGATGGTTTTTGCAGAGTACTTGCGAGAGGCCAGCCGCAGTAACAGAGGCATTTTTGTCTGAGTTACTTTCCCTCTCTTTTCAATTTCAATATCTGCTGATTTCATTTTAAAACCCATTTTAGAGCAAATGAAATAGCCAAGACTTCTCATAGCACAATAATCAAGACCTTTAACTCTCTATCTCTATACAGACCACAGTTTTAAGAGCTGCTGTTTGTGGTGCTGTTGCCTGTGCTGGATGGGGTGCTGGGTATAAACTGCAGGAGACGTAGTGGAGCTGAGGGGACCTATATCAGGTTCTAATTTTAAAGGCTGTCAAGATTTTTAGACTTCTATTGGAAGACTTATCTTTTACTAAAGCACTCTCACCAGCAGAGCTCCTCTTGCCTGTACACTGTACTTCACATCACAGCTCCAGAGATATCTGGCCAGCTTCCAGTTTAAATTCACTTAGTAGAGTAAATCTGAAATGATTTAAACACTCTCAATTTACCACCATAACCAAAGGGTCAGAGCCAGCAGCTGTAGAAGCACTAATATTCCAGAGAGTTTTTAAAGAGGAATTTATACATAGCTGCTTTAAAAATGTCATTAAGATGAGATACAGAATGCTTCAGGTAAGTGATTTCAATCACCCAATTCTTCTGTTAATGGGTCACCTTAAGATTTTTTTTGTACTGTAGCGTACCTAAGGCTGGATTTTGTCCCACTGACCTCGGTGGACTTCGGTTCACACTGTCAAACAGTGGAGCAATGTGTATTTTGGTATGTATACAGGCACTGCAAAGAATTGTGAGACTTGGTCCCTAACGAGGCAGGTTGTTGACTGAGTAGGTGTTCTCAGGCTTTGTGCATGCTTTTGGAAAGAAATGGTAAAACAGTCTACTTAAGAACATCTGAATTTTTTGCTAATTTGTGCTGCAGCTTTCCCAGATAAGTTACTAAAATGCTGTCTATCGCTATTGCTGCAAATATTTTCATTTCTTTTCTTTTGTGAGACATTTTCTAGGATGGGTATCACCCTTGTGTTTAATGATCTTGCTTTTCTTCAGCTCTTAACAAGTGCCTCTCAATGTTATTTATTGTCTTTCTGTCTCACTTAGGCTCTTAGGTACTGTTTTTTCTACAGTCAAAATCTGGATAAAGAACCTTTCATTTTGCATGAAAAGGAAAAAATAGCTGTGTTTTTCTTTTCCTTAGAACTTCAAAAGTACAAAAAGAGATTAAATAAGTAAATGGAGAAAAAATAACTCAGAAACATTGAAAGGTACTCAGTGATTAAACTGCACAAAACATCCACGTGTCTGCCATTTGGTCTCCTGAAGATCAATTCTATGAGGCTAATCTATGATGCTGCAGCAGTGTATAATAACTCTAACGTATTATCTTTCAGAGTATTATTACTGAAATAAAAATTGCTGGTTTTAAATTTTGAAGATATTAGGATACTCATCCTGGCATTCATTATTTCATAAAATGGATCAGCAGTGTTCTCTGTGTGCACACACAGTTCAATATTCTTTCAAAATGATATTGAAGGTTGATCATGCTGTTCCAGTGATCCTGTCCAGTTACACTTGGATGGATGCCAAAAAAACAAGGAAAAACAGCAAGCAGAATGTCACTGCTTCGTATCTGATGCTCAGCGTTACAAAGGTGCGATCTGTCTCTGTTGGGTGATGAGGGAAAGACGAAGGAGTGTCTACGTCGGCATGATTTTGCCTAGTGAGAGTTACAAAACCAACTTGAAGGTTTTTTGCATTGACTTGTGGTCTTTGTGAGTTAGATACTGGGAATGTGTAATTTGATGAGGAGGGAGAAGCATCTTTAGTAATGTATTTATTGCTGTACTGATAGACAAGTTATGAAGTTTGGGCTAATTGTAATTTTCTGTGTCTCCATAAGTGGATTCAAAATGACTTGTTTGCTCTTGTGCTGTAGTAACTTTTGATATTATTTTCTTTTTTCTTTCAAGCAACTGAATGCCATATTGCCTCTAGATTGGGAAAATATTAGATTTCCTTAGCCTAATCGTAGAGTCTTGTTTTTGCAATTATATTTCGAAACACTGATGGACAGGAGTCAGTGAAAACAAAGACACAGTTCTTACTGAGGCCAAATTTGGAAGCCTCTGTCAATAATATGGTTGTAAAGCAATCTGTGCCATGAGCAAGGGAAGTAGCAAAGTCTGGTTTCCTACCAATTTCCATCTTTTTCACCTTGGTTATTCCCTTCCTCCCCTGGAGCAAGAACCCAAGGGACATGGTCAACTCCTTCCCCTTTGGTGGGGGAATTGTTTTGGGTCTGTTCTTTCTGCTTCTGATTTTCACAGAGGGCATGTGAACTTTGTTATTTTTGTGACTTTCACCTCTGTTGAATTTTGTGGTCCCCAGACATTTGGAGAGGTTGGGGTGGAGCGGAAGAGAGATGGATGGACTGTCTGCATGTTGCATAATTATCCTTTTATAATTATCGTCTGAGTACAGTGGAGAGTTCGCCTTGTGTGTTTAGGCAAAGACTTGCAGTGAATTTTTATTACATTGTAACTGATGTAATGGAATTTTTGGAGCTTTTAGTAGTGGGGTTTTGGGGTTTGGTTGGTTGTTTTTTTCCCCACTGAGCTACTGTCTAAATTTGTTCTAAAGTTGTTCTTTTGAGCAACTTTCAGGGTGAATCCAAAATCAAGGCATTCCTAGGGAAAGAGTAATCTTTAACTCTCAAAAACGCCTACATTAAAGTTGTCCAAAATCGGCAATGAATATGTAGGTGTGATGTATTCTATCAACTTTACTTGTAGCGAACCAAAGGGAGCTTGTCATAACACGAGTCGCTTATTGATGACACAGTTGTCTGTGATTGATTAAAAGTGGCAGATTTATTTCAGCTTCAACTCTTTCCATTAGCATTCCTATCGACCATCTGGCAGTGGAAAACCTCACTTGTGAGATAGACTAGGATCTTGTTAAAAAAATCACAAGATTTCTTGGGGCCTTTTTTTTGCCAGTGTCCTGAAGAGCCAGAAAGTTGCCACTTTTAGTGACAGTTCTCATTGCCTGAAAGGATTGAGACTGATGCCGGGTCAGCCTGTGACTTGTTTTTAATGGTTTTTAATTACTACCTTGATCACAGCAAACATTTAGTTAATGATTATGCAAGTACAATTTTGTGGGCTTTGTAGCTCTTTCATTGCATGAGGTTGTTGATTCAAATGAGAAAGAACATGTTGCTGTTTAAGTGGGTAGAACAGGGCTAGCAACCTTTTTCAAAATGGTACCTACAGAAAACTAGAACTTTCCCTGAATTAGTTGATTATAAAAATGTAATAGCATAATAAAAAAATCATTTGACTGTGCTTAAGACGTCCTAATCAAAATAATTTAAAGATCATGTACCAAGGAGGGATGCTAAGGGGGCAAAAATAATGAATTCTAAATGTATAGTGATGTTCCAAACTGTGGAATTGCCTACATATCCATTAAATGGTAGATGTATGCACTGATAGGAGAGAAATATGGAGCTGGCCTACAGTGGGTGATGAAACCTCAGGACATTTAGTGGAGCTCCTGCAACAGTACAATGAATTACATCACGATCTGAAATGCAGCAGCTGCTCTGGCCCTACCGTCCCCTGATGAATAATAGTGTGTCGGGGCTATCTTTGGTAAACAGCTTTATGGTGCTTTTCTGCTGCAGTGTTTGGCACTTGGAATTGTAATGCTGTCTCTGGCTTCCCACCTGCAGCATCCCCTGCTCCCCAGAAATACAGTATTTCAAAATAAAGGCATGAAATGTTGTGGTTTGGACCCCTTACCTCTATATTTTATAGGAGGCATTGTAAAGATTAATGTTATCTGTGTGTTGCAGAGAGGTGAGTTATGACAGAGAAAACATGTTCTGTATGAGTTTCCCTGTATCTGCAGGGTTTGCTTACAACAATGCCTTTAAGTAAGTTAAACATACTTTTTTGAGGGAGGGCAGTTTGAAAAATATATTTCTCAGTGTGATAGATTTCTGTCCATGATCTCCAGATCTTGACCTTGGTAGCCATAAATATTTTAAACGGTTCCATGGATATTTCAAGCTTGTGGCTTGTTGAGGTGTGATGCACAAGGGACGTCTTCCTAAATGGACTCCTCATTGCACTTAGACTCATACAAACATTGCAGCAAGTGAAGGTGTTAAAAAAATATGCATGAAGGTCAAAGTGACAGGTCTTATTAGGAGATTACTGGCAATAATTCTCTTGAAGAGTAATATCCTAACAATTTATTCTCAATTTTGTATTCGATTTTGGAAATTGTGTTGAGGCAGTATTAAGATTACATAGATGGTGGTTACTTGTGCAATATTTAGCATTAGAAAGGAGATGAATCCCCTCTGGTTTTATTTTCCATCGTTAGTAATGTTTATGCTGGGGAGTATGCAATTTCTGAAAATGAAATGGTTTTGGACAGTTAGGAGGGATTATCTGAAACGCATACATAATGTACAGTGTAATTCACTTGAAGGTCTCCTATGTTATCCTTTTTTTGGTCTGAAGTAAGATATTAGGAGTTAAAATTGGAAGGAAATTTATTCAGCCACTTGAAGGCATTTTGTGGAGGATTAAGATTTGTTTGTTTTTAAGTGTTTCTCAAAAAGTGCTTCTCTTGTCCGCTATTTTAATTGTGCCATCACATCTGTGAAAGATCATTATCATATCCTTTTATACGGGCACGTGTCAAAGCATTGCTCACTTCCAACCATCTGTAGACTATTTGATACAAATGCTTCAAAAATGGAGCTAATAGACAAGGCACCATCCTTGTATCAGAAAGTTTCTTAAATTTCCTCACCTGCAGATTTATTTGTCCTACTTCCTATGTTTTCTTTCAGAAACAATACCTTTTGGCAGCTCCTGTTGTATTCACACCGGTTTTTAGATAACTGGCCAGACTTACACACAACACTATCTCAGTGCACTCTTCTAGATCTCTTGCCAGTTGTCTGCTTGAACACCATCTGTTCCTGGCAGGAGATACCTTCAAATACCTAACAAAACAGGTCATGGGAAAAACAAAATCTTCCAGGAGCTAATGGTGTTAACATACCCTGCTTCTCCAACAGCATTAGCATTTTCCTTGTAGCACTTCAGGAAACTTCATCTATTTAGGCAGATTCTCTTACCCTAAGATCTTTCCTTCTGAGGAGGTACCATGTCTGCCCAAGCAAACAGTGAGGACAGTGCTAACTTGCAAGAAGATGTTTTGTGGAAAGCTTGAACAATGTGTGAAATTCAGTCCTACTTCATAATGAGATGGAGAACTGTGCTAATGAAATCTGCAGGAGACAATAAAGTGACTCATACAGCGAAGACAACTGAAAAGGGCCGCGCAAAGCAGTGCCACTAAGAAAAAAATGTAACTGAGAGCAGGAAATAAAAACGAGCATCTTGGAAAAAATCCAGGCTAATGCATCCAAAGAAATATAATCTGAAATGCAGACCTACATGGGAGGAGAAGCTGTAAAAGCCATAAGGCTGAAAGAGATAGAGAGATAGTGGACTGCAAATTAGATATGAGGCCTACAGAAGGACCAATTTGGGCCACGTATTGGAGAAGCAGCACGTGACAGGTTAGGAAGGCATTAGGCCTGTCTTGGAGGACCATTTACTTCAGCACATTAGAGAACTGGAGTCATTAGGGTGATTTCAGCAAGAAGCAAAACAGTGATGATCTGGAAGAAACGCTGAAACGCTATCCGTAGTGTGGTGATAGGAGACCACGAGCGTAAGTGTGAAAGCATTTAGAGCGGAGAGGAGGGAGACAGCAGCATATGGCATGGCAGAACTAGGCTGCAACCAAGGAAAAGGCTAATTGTAGTGGGACAGCCCAAGGAAAGTCTTGGTAGCGGGGAGGTTGAGTGCCATGTTTGAAGACAGCCGAGTCAAAATAACAGGTTGAGGGCCAAATACTGAAGTGACATAAGAAGATCCTTGTCTCTTTTTGGAGCTGTATCTGATCAGGTTAAGTCTGACTTTGTTCCTTAAGGCACTCCTAGACTTGAAGAAAGAGATAAATGTGATGTTGAAGCATTTACTCACTCCCATGGGTCCCCTGTAGCTGAACGTGAACTTAAACCTCGTCAAAGCAGTGGATGCTGCATGACAGTTCAGAGAGGAGGATGCCAGGCTGGCCCAGTTTCATCTCCCTGCGTGGGAGTCAGCACCCTCAGACTTTTTTCCCAGCTAATAACACAAGTAGAAGTGTGAAAGGGTTTGAAAACATCTTAAAAGAATTTTCTAAGTCATCAGGGCTGGTTTGTTTCTTCTGTGGGAGTTTAAGCTGTTGCAGACTCCTTCGGGTGGGGGGGGCAGCTGAAAGCTCCTGCCTGTAATGGAGGGGAAGTGCTGGTGTGGATGGGACTTGTCTTGACCTCTTTCTACCATTGCTTCTGTTGACCTTGTAAAAGTCCTAATGAAACAAATCTTCAGCTGATTATTTCCCCGCTCTGGTTGCCGTTCTCATAGATGTTTTACCATTTTAAGTAGGAACAGTTACTTTGACCATTTTTTTTCTAGTGCAGCAAGCAGAAGGGGAACCCAAAATCTGATTTACTGTGATCCTGGGTAGAGGTCAGTTGTTCACGTCAAAAAGGTTATATGAAAACAGGCTACTTGGTACTTTTGGAAGTAGTCCAGCAACTGCATTTTCCAGAGCCTGATGATTCAAACTCCTTTTTCTAATATTAGCATTAATTCCCTTATACCAGTACTATAAAGTTACTTCTTTCTAAGGCCTTTTAAATGTGAGAGCCTGTCTGTAAGCACAGCAGACAACTTATCAGCTCAGCAGCCACTGCTGCTTGCCAGTGGCCTATGTTTGGTAAATGCTGCACTCAACCTTGAGAGTTTACGGACATTGCCTTGTGTTTCTCTCTGTATTTCACTGCACTATTTAAATCAGGAGTATTAAAAACCGTACTAGATTTAGAGAGAAGAGAGAATCAGCGAATACACCAGCCCTGCCTCCTCCCACAAAAAATGCATGTCGTGGCCAGTGAGCGCTGGAGCCAGCTGAGGGGCTCGGGATTCTGGGGAGCTCAGCAGACATACCCCTACCAGCAGTTCTGTGGGTGCGAAGTAAGCTCAAAGGTAATTTCTCTGACTTTGTCAGAGAAACAGAGAGGGAATAAAAAAGCTTCTAAACCAGCACTTTTAATAGCTCAGCGTGGGGTTTTTTTCCCCTTTCAAATGTTTTTGTTTTATTACATCTGACATCAGTCAAGGAGAGAGGAAGCTCTTTAACCTTAATGCAAATAAAACAGTAGCGCTTTAGCAAAAAAATCTGTTCACTTTATACCTCTAGGCCAATGGTTCTGACAGACCAGAGAATTTAAAAATAAAATTACTAATTTGTTGGGTTTTTTTCTTAATCTGTTTAGCTGTATCAATCCATTTGAAGCCTGATTTTTGCTTAGGAGGAGTAAAAAATTACCTATAGCAATAAATCCATCTGTCTCATGCTGTTTATATGTCTATCTATCCCATAAAGACTTTAAAATGTTGTTTTTTATTTCTATACTGTTGCTGAAAATCAATTGTGACATTTTCTGTTTAGGCTGCTAAAGGTTTTGGCAGATAGAACATGGATTTTGTCTTTTGATGGTGAATTCAATTCAGCATTTATTGCAAAGTCCTCAAGTGTTTAAACGTGTGGTGATAGACAACTAAAACTCCCGCTGTGCTAAACTCCACCAGGTCTCTTCAGTAGTTCTACTATTCAAAAAGAATTGGGACTTGTTTCATCTGTTTTTAATAAATGTGAGGCTTGCACGCTATTTATGTCAGAACTAAAGCCAATTTTGTGATGCAGTTTGACATGTAGAGTCTTAGCTATTTAGTTTTTCCTCCTAAAGACACCTACTCAATTTAAGATGTTGTTTTCCTCTAAAAAAAAGGTGAGGGCCTTTCGCATCTTTTAATCTGAACTGTGTTGTTGAAATGTTACATGAAAAGAAACAAAAGCTGGTCTGCAAAAATGCTGGTCATGCAGGAGGGTACACACCTGGACTTGCATGCTGGCCAAGGTGGATACCAGCGTTTGGGAGCAGTCAGCTTTGGTTGGGTCTGTCATGTTGTTGCTAAAGCTGGGGAAAGGCCGATGGAGTCCTCTTTTGAATACTGGAAAATGAGAGGAGGACAGAGCCAGGCTTAGTGGGTTTGGCGTCAACATCAGCCTGGCATCTCCTGCATCATCTTGGAGAAGCTGTTTAGGTGATGATACCTACAGGAAAGGGTTTGGTGATCCAAGGCTCCTAAGCTTTCTTGAAGCTGTAACACCCTGTAGGCATGGTTTTGTGTCTGAGCTAGCGTGCATTAAATACTGTCAGCTGTTAAAGGTATTGCGAGGATCGAGATATGGCAGATGAGGGAGGGCTGTTCCCACGTGGTTTTGCCAAACATGCTTGTTGTGCTGCCAGGAGGGCTGATGGGCCAAGAGCCCAGGGCGCGACCAGAGGGACAGCACTCACTCAGTGGCTCCCACGTATTTCTTTTGTCGAGAGATGAGAGAAATCTGCTCCAGGGCTCTCTGCATGGTGCTGCCATTTGGTAAAAATACCACATCACTCATATGCTCTTTCTGAAGTGTATTTTTTCACTTTTGTCCTGAGAGATGGATGGGGAATTCGAATGTTCGGACTACTTGCATGGACATCGTCATTCAGAGGGAAGAGAGAGAGGCAGTAGATAAGTTCAATATTGGATCGATCAACTTTTGCCAGTGTTGGCAATTACTTTTAGCATCTTTGTGTAAAACAGGTTCATGGTAGAAACATCTATTTTGTTTATGAGGCTTATGCTGCTTTCTTGTTCATCTTTTAAGATATTCAAGTAAGGTATTAATACTCAGAAGCATAGAGGTAACCAGAACCTTAGAGAAGCTGCAGCTGTAATTTCCCCATTGAGGCCAGGCAAAACATAACACTTATGAACTAATGCATTCATGCTTTAAGAATGACTGTGAAAGTTCACGTTAGAGGGTCATAAATTGCTACCAAATTAATTTCCAAATGCACGTCTGTTGTGTGTGTGTTTAAATTTGATTCAGTTCCTTTAAAACAGTTTACTCTGAAAAGCTGTTTCTATAAAAATATGCAGAGTGAAAAGTGTTTACGTTACAATATGGCACTTAGATTGCATTTTAAAAAAATACTTTATACATCTATTTGTTTGCTGTAACATTTTACTAACCAACTGAGCAAAACAGCATAGAGCTCTGTGGTGTCACGCTAAAAACCCAAGTGTTAGCTTGCCAAGTATTGATGTTCCCACGATACTTTGGAGACACAAAAAACCGAAGGCAAACTGGAATGATGCTGTGGTGCTGATAAAGGAAAGACAGTGTACGGAGTTTAAACAGCTGAAAGGCAGACAAGTATTACAAGTGAGTCTGTGCAGACTGTTGTCTCGCTGGGGCCAAGCGCTTCTTAGGCATTTGCTGCATATTTTGACCAAGTACAGAATGTAGGAAATCTGAACGTGTTCAAGCCTAATGTTTCTTAAAAAAAAGGAGGAGGTTGTCACTGTATTTTTGTATCAGAGGTTTTTTCCCTAACTGATGCTTCACAAATGCCTTTAGAGAGCAGAATGAGCGTGGTGGTGAAAAAGAACATAAACAAACTTGCTCGTTAGACTTAGTTAAAGCTAAGTTGATAATTGATACAAATTTGCATTATCTTCCCAGCATGGCATTTGGTAACAACTTTCCTTGGTGTGCCTTTGTTTCAGTTGACATTTGCTTGAATGGCCAAGTGAGTTGGCAAATTTTATGCTACTAGTCTTTGAAGTTGTGACTTCAGCCCAAACAGCTTCTCTTTGTGTACAGCGGGGAGCCCCTGCGCTTTGGAGAGGGATCTGTGCAGCACAAAGCCTAGAAGGGGTCCATACATACCAAGTCTTACAATGCTTCTTAGCACTTAACTTTAAGTAGCTCAGGTCTTGTAGGATATTGGTTTATTTTCTGTGAATTTTTAATGCAAGGAGTTAAAGTTCAAAATACAAAAAAAAACCCAGAAGATTAACCTGAAAGTACATTTTTTATTGATCTTCGAGCATAGGTTAGTATTTAGAAGGATTTAAACTACAGTGGGAATTTGCTGTCTTCTCTGTTCAATACAATTGTTATTTCATGATGGGGTTTAAGTGCAAGCTCTCCTAGGTACAAAGAAAGAAGAAGGGATTTACTTGAGATGGATAGTATTTGTTTCATGTTTTACTCATTCCCACTTAGAGTTGTACTAAAATCTATTGTATGTCAAAAATTGCCTGAAAGACTTGACAGAATATGGTGACAAGAGATGAATGCTAGAATGGGAAGGAGGAACTTCGTATTAAATAAGTCATTATATAAGTAGCTGCTATTGTAGTATTTGCACATTTCATGGTCAGTTGAACTCCTTTTACTGTTCACAGTCCGTATCTTAATAATTGTGGTAGGAATATAGCTTGCACAGTATATATGTAGCTCCTTCTCAGATGGCCTGATTTCACCCGTAGCGGTACATGTCCAAGGGAGCAGCTGCATGGCGCTGAAAGGCAACTGCAACAGTTAGAGCTTTGCGGTATTTTTATGTACACAAAGTTGAGGATCACAGAATCACAGAATGTTAGGGGCTGGAAGGGACCTTTAAAGTTCATCAAGTCCAACCCCTCTGCCAGAGCAGGATCACCTGGACTAGGTCACACTGGAACGCATCGAGACAGGTCATTAATGTCTCCATGTGCGTGAACATTTTCCAGATGGAGTCTTATAGCTGCAGTAATCTTCTTTTTGATGCATCTTTTGTTGCTACAGTGAGGTGGAGGAAAGGATGTTGTTCAGCAATAGGAATTGCTCGCCTTGCTTTTACACTGACCTTTCTCAGAAGCTGGATTTTTGGTAGCTGAAGAGCTAAGCACCAAGGCCCTCAGTTTTTTGGAAGGGGCGCGTAAAGAAGTGAGGTGGAATAAGGTTTTTAAACAGATCTTGTCATGTGGATTGTGCTGTGTTTGCTTTCATGAGGAGTGACTAATTCCCAGTTACAGAAGTTTTGGCCATCTGAATGATTAAGATTGGGGTCAATCTTCCGCCTGTCCTGATGAGGGCTTGGTGAAGTGGAGGTGTTGGGAGCCATCTGGGTGAGCTGTAAGCCAAAGTGAGGGAGACATCTTCCTGGCTGACCTCAGCTGCTTCTTGCCGTCCCTCAGATCTGCCGGCTGACCTGCTTTTGCAAGTGCCCTTTAACTGATTTCAAAAACTCCAGCCATTTCAAAGGGTAATAGTTAGCAAAGGTCTCTTCAGGCTGACCTATCTTGTTTTGACTGAGCCAAATTAGGCACTGGTGGCCCAAGCAGCGCTGCCCCATTCACCAGCCCCACATAGCCCAACTGCGGGGAGCATGGGCTGGAGAGGTTTTCTGATTGATCCAGTTAAACCAGCGCAAGAGGCTGCAAGAGGCATCTCCCCTGCAGTTTGAATGAGGTTTCTGTTGACTAATTTGTATCTGTTAACACTAGTATTAAGCTGTATTAAAGCAAACCACTATTAAATCTGCTTTACAGGTAGGATTCCCTACAATAGCTAACCTAACTTAATTATGGATGTGCAATGTGGAGCTTACACAAGACGTCGGATAAGATGGTGCCGTCTGCTCCCTACATCTGAAGCAGTGTCCTCCTTTCTTGAAAGGAGTTGGAGATAATGTACACAGATTTTAAAAGAGCATTTAATTTTGTTTTCCTTCCTAACATTTTCATTTGGAATTTTCTTTCTATAAGAAAATGTGGCTGCATTTTTACACTCATCTGTTCATGTGTTCCAAATGCATTGTGAAGGAGATAGGCTTTTTATAGCAGGAAAGGTTTCTGTGGCCAGGTTCAGTGATTCATTGGTGCATAACGGTATGTGTGAGCAAGCACCCACAGTGTGTAGCAACGCATCTTTTAAAATTCTGTCATATTTGATGGTGAATAACTGTTTTCCCAGTGATTTGTACTGTTTTTGCACTTTATTATCACGCACGCTTATACCCAAGTAGAGATTGCCATGCAAGCAGCTTCCAAGGTTGGTATAAAAGGGCACAGTTAGCAAACTTTCTGGACCTTTCTTACATCAGTAGAAGTTGAATCCAAGCTGTGAGAGAGCTGCACGAACTTGCAGTTTTACAGGAACTTTGACTTGGAGGGATATTCTTCCAGTAGAGCAGTCTGTTGGGCTTTTGGGATGGGATGTGGGATCAGCTTCGTTGTAACTTTGAGAAAGGTTGTACAGATTAGTATGTATGTGCTCACAGTGTATGCTGGCATCAGACCGATGCACGCACTGGATGCAGTCTCATCTTGTTTGTTGCTGAAATGGTGTGATTTCACCTCTGTCTGTTGGGTTCCTGGTCTCTTTGGCACAGCATCTCTTGGTGAGCTGAGAACAGATCTCCCACAGCTCACTTGTAAGGAGCAGGAAAGCCAGATGCAGGCACACAGGGCATCACAGCATCGGTGGCAGCAAAGCCTGGCTTACCCTGTATGGCACAGCTGGCAAGAAGAGCTGACAGACCAGTCCTACAGGCTTCATTAGGGAGCCCAGTTTACAGAAGACAGAAAGTATCCAGGTGGTTACACAGCAGCCTGACTTCAGCCATCAACAGAGAATTGCTATGGTTATTAGCTAAATATTTCCATAATTTGTGTCTCTGCAAGTTGTAATTAGAGCCAAGCCTGGCCCTTGCTAATTACAAGCTTGCTTAGAAGTATAGTTTATATAAAGCTTCTAAAAGTTTGTATGGGGAAGATATACATCCACGGGCATAATAAGAATGACGCCTTATTTTCAAAATGAAATTTATAGGCTTTGGTGTCTGTTTCTCCCTCCCTTTACAGTTTTGTACAGGCTTTTTTGTTGCATCCTCATCCAGAGTTTTTGCCAGAAATATTGTCCAAGTTTCGCCGACATCAAGGCAGCAATTTTGAGTTTTCTTCTGAGTGTTTTGTTCTCACTGCTGAGAGAGTAAAACAGATGTTAAGATGTCTTTGAGCTTTGTGTGTTGAGAAGACTAGTAAATAATACTTAGAACTCTTGTAAAAGGTAGATAAGGAGTCTTGAAAGTGGTGAAACTTTTTGTTGAACACATCACTACAACGTCTACATAAATACTGATCCATCTAAGGAGGCTTGCTATATGTTTGCTTGGATGGTACTGCACTTGTACATCTTGAGAGCAGTCTTAGGAATAAAGCAACTCTGGCAGCATAACCCCCTTAGACCCTGAAGCAGCAATACAGGCAAGCCTCGGTGACGAGACTTGTGGTTGAGGTGACCAGGTTGTGATTATAACACACGGTTGTAGCGTGGTCTGGTGTGGCTGTGGGTCTAACATGACATTACCCACACCCAGGGTGGTTGGTGCTGTACCAGGCACCAAGCACCATGCTGGCCAGGTCTGCTCTCTGGGATGACTCTGAGTAACTGTATGGCAAAGGCAAGGCCAGATGTTACTGGCATGGTCACCACCGGCCTTCCAAGGTGTTCTCTTTGGATTTTCTTTCTTACTTGCAATCTTCCATTTTCTGCTTCCAAGTGTTGCTCTCTCAGGAGTGAATGGTATCTGAAAAGGAAGGAGAACACAGGGGAGCCTGCAGCACTTGTGCACTTGGCTTTTGACACCTTTGGTACAAGGGGATGCTCACGTAGCCTCCATCAGCACGACTCTTTGGGAAGAAAAAAGTGGGGTGCATAACCCTCATGTATGGCTGAGGATAGGAAATTCATGAGGTAACTCCTGCAGCTGATGAATTCCCTCTCCTTGCTTCTGTCTAGCCATTTTTTAATTTGGTATGTATTTCGATTATTCAGGTCAGATCAAATTTAGGTCAGTTGTGATGGATTTTTTCCAAATCCAGTTCCCTTGGTTCCTACTGTAAACACTTACCAGATGACACAATGTGAAGCTGGAACAGACTTGAGTTGTGTGATGACCAAATAAAATCTCAGTGGGAACCACTTCCACGTTCCTGAGATCAGTTTCTCATGTAATAAATTCTGTATCCAAAATTGTATCAAATACTTTTCTGACAAGAGTGAGGGATTTTTTTCTAACGGGCAAATCCCAGCAGAGCTATTTGTTTATAAGAAGCCTCTCTCTTGTGTTTGCACTCACATGCCTGCTATTCAGACCTACACTGAAGAACAACTACAAGTAAAAACTTCTCCATGTCCTTGGCAGTGCTTTTGGACCCACCCTCTTTGGTCTCGTCTGACCATCCTCGACTACATTTCTTTGATACTGTTCTGTTGGTAAGAGTTTCCTTAGAAAACCACCATTAAAGACTTCTCCCCGAAGGAATAATCTGGATTTATTTGGTGACATCTTTCCTTGCAGACCATTTCTCTGCTTTGTTCTGCCTGATCCTCCTCTGGCTATGAGGGATGGGGAGGAGTGATCCGAGTGAGTGCCATGCTCATTCCAAGCACCATGCTGTTGGCTAACACCTCCAAAACCTTCTGTGACACAGACTAGCCAGGATGGAGAGTGTTTGGACAGTGCATGGTGATGTGCTTTGGCTTGGGAGGAGGAAGCCAGTCCATTTCTTGAATGCAAATCCAGGCACGGGAAAAGCTGCTTGAGTGGTTTTTTTAGTATTAAATTTAGAAATGTGTGCTTTCACTGTTAGTTCCTAAAATTAAATTAGAAAACATCCAGGACTTCTTAGTAGACCAACCTACAGCTTCTTCTCCTTTTACAGCCTCTCTATTAATTTCCAGATTCGGTAAAGGGAAGCCTTGACATCAGACTTCTCTGAGTTGTGTACTGGCTCACGTATCGCTACATGTCAGTCTCTTCTGCATTAAATCAGACAGATGAGACCTCTGCCTTCAGTTTTGAAAAGTCCTGGTGTACATGGGGCACGGGGAGAGCGGGTTCTTCCACATCTGTCTCCTCGGTGGCCACAAAAGCCATGTTAAATCATTGTTCTACCATTTGGCTGCTTGATTAGATGTTCTGTGCGTACCTCAAAATATGTGATGTTTTAAAGCTAGATTTGCTGTTTAAATAAGAGGTTTTCCTTAATTGGCTGTTATAAATTACAAGCAAGAAGGAGTGATTTATTGCTTATAATTAGAAATGAGTTACGAGGGAGAATGTTGGTAATCATAAAATAAAGCTTGGAATACATTGATTTCCAGATGGCTGGCAGTGAAATTGCTCTTTAATGTATAATAAACCAGACACAAGGAAAAAAAAATCTGTCATCCATCTTTATTCCTTGATGGATTACTTGTATGAATCTATTGTTACCTGAATTTTGAAATATTAGTTTTAGCTGCATAATCAGATGAGAGAAACTTAATTTGCACAGTGGTATATGCCAACAGAGGTGCTGGAAGAGGTGAGTTAGTCTTTTGCCCAGCACGATTTCTGTCCTTGTAATATCAACGGGGAAGATCTGACGATAAATCTGGCATCACCTTTGGGTATAACAATCTCAGTGGATTGTTCTCAGAGACTGCAGGTTACTAAGATGTTTTTCTTTTCATCTTTTACCTCATTAGCTGTTTTGATGAGGTTGAGATTGATCAAAACACCTGTCCAAAAGCAAATATCTGTTATCCTCCTTGCTTGAGTCTAGAAAAATATATTTGCACCAGAAACAGAGACAGCAGCGCTACTGCTGAGGACCATTCAATAGAATAATCTTTCCCTTCAGATTATAATGTCTTCATTTAACTTCTTAACTTTCATTTATGTTAGTATAGTTCCAAGCATGGTTTTAAAATTATTTGCATTTGCCTTATCTGCTAATAATGGTGCTTTCTGCCATAACAGATGCATTCTGCATTGTTACCATTTGAAAGACCGTGCTGCAAGATAGACCTATTTGGATTGTCACCACATGAGTTGTCTCACACCCATGTTTTAAAAGTGAAGCTGTCATTAGACTTGCTTAACTGAGACCATCATGATTACTCTTTTACCTTCATTAAAATGCTTCATAGCTTCCTTATTTTAAGTAGCTTTTCCCAGCAAGGTGCAGATTTGCCTTGCTGTCATCATTTCATCTGGAAAAATTTCCATGGTGAAGGGAATAATATATTTTCATCTAATATTTTCCTGACCTGTGGAGAGATGAGCTCATCAGTATCTTTATTGACAAACCCAGGAAGAAGGTGTGTCAACCAGAAATATTAGATCAGTCAGCCTTTCTTGTCCTGGAGCAATTGTAATTTCCCATGGTCTGCAGCAATTTCCTTTAGAAGCAGATATGTGCAGAGATTGTTTTGGATCTGCTGCAGTAGCATAATTTCATTTGGTGCCAATAAGGTGGCCTTAGATTTCATACTTTTTGGTTGTTTTGTTGAAAGTCTTTTGGTTTAGTCACTGGAAAGAACAAGTTGCTATTTTATAGTATCTAATTGAGGAATGAGTGCTGCAGCTATGCAGAAAAGTATTGCCCACTCTGAGCTGGGTTCTTGAGAGCAGATATTGTGGCCTCTGCCCCTTTCTGAACAGCCTGAAATAGGTGCTCAGTTCACTAGACATTAGCAAAGTTCCTATTTTCAAAAGCATATCTATGACTGATGTAGGTGCTTACTTCCTTGCTGATAAATTTATCTTTTAGTAGATGATAGAGGATCTTATTTTTTGGCAGTTTACTCCTGTGATCTTTCGTCCCTAGCTACTTAAGCCTGGGCATTTGCTAGAAGAGGCCAATCTCATTAGCGCTGAAGATGTTCTCAGTGCTGTGTTGTCTGATGCTGCGCTGATGAAAGTGAAGCTCCTGTGATCCAGCATGAAAGAGGACTGAGTGGGATCAGAAATGGGAACAATTTCTCATTTCACTCTAGTTTTTGTTGTCACTTCAGCTTTGCTTTTTGTCTGCTTGAAATGGATCTTTCTGTAGCGCTGCTTGCTCAGAAACAGGAGGAAAACATTGGCTGTTGTGGAGCTGGTGGAGTTCACACAGGCATGTTGGAGTAAAGTTTGAAGTGCTCAGCATATCCTAGTCTATGCTGCCCAGGTGTCTGGTGGTATCTAGGAGTGTTCAGCCCCTGCCTGCTGCTCCGTCAATCACATTGGTACAGCTGGCAGCGCTGGGGTTAGCCAGCCCAAAGGACCTTGCTATGCATGAGCTGATCTCGTTGTAGTGCAGACATGCCCTTCAGTTGGTGTCTTTTGTTCATTGGTTGGGGTCTCTGCAGCCCTGTCGCTGGGGAGAGTGATTCAGGGAAACTCCTTGGGGCTTTCACACTGATGGTGAGCTGGGCAGGGTGAAGGCCTTTTCTGTCCTTCAGAAAGCCAGAAATACCTGCCTGTCTCCCATTCAGGCACACATGCTTTCAAGGTGTGAGCATCAGATATGCTTTGTCTTTCTGCAGAGCATGATGCTGTCCATGGTTGTATCTGGATCTCTTCTCTTGTGTCACAGTGCACCCTTACACCCCAGCTTCTGTCTTCAAGGCATCATGCACCCATTCATTGATGTCAGAACCAGCCATGGCCTTTGCCACATGTCCCAGTTTCCTCTCTGGGAGAGGGAACAGCTCTTGTGAGCACCCAACTCTCAGCCAGAAGCAGATGTAGAAGACAGTGGGACTCACAGCTGGATGTGCAAACCCCAGAGTGCTGGGGGGTCAGGGTCAGTCTCTGCTTCACCCTCTGAAAAAGAGCTATGGTCTGAGTCTGGGAGGGTCACCCCTTTGTCCTGACCTAAAGGCAGAACGGTGGGTTAGTATCTCCTGATGCTGTTGTGCTTCCAACAAGAGCATTAAATCCTTGCAGAGAGGTAATTCCCAGCTTTCCGGTAAGGATAACATTGGCGGTGCCTAATTAAAGGGCTCTCTTAGCTGCGGTAAACATTTATATTAATTTCCTTCTCACACAGATGTCTGGTAAACTGACCTCCTGAGGCAAAACCATCTGGCCTCAGGTGGGAGAAGGATCTCAGCCAGCATGGAGAACCTGACTGGTCTCTTGCCGCATCATTTCTTTCTGTGTCACTGAAGTGGTGTACCTCTGAAAGGCCTGTGGTATGGATATATAGGCTTTATGGGCATTTATCTTAGATGACCTGCATAATTACATGGCAGGCTTGTGGCTGCGGGCTCTGTTGTATCTCTGCTTTCCATTGCGTATTCTGGGATGGTCCGCGTATAAAATTAGTATGGGCAGTAAGCAGCAATAAGATGTTCCTTACTTGGATGGCTTAAATTAAAATTCAGTAAGAAACAGCTTTCGGTGAGTTTCCAAATTACTTGCAGGATTGCACTGAGGAGATTGTTACGGTATCATAAACCTTTTTGGTGGGCGAAGAGCCTGATGCAAGTGAGGTAGTTTTATTACCTTGCAGTGCTCTCTCTATTTTATGCACAGTGCTGTGAAATCTTTTGTTATTAAATAATAAGCAAAATAAAACCAGTTGTTTGTCACAGCAAGCTTATTTTTCAGAGAATTTGCTCACTTTGAAAGTTCAGTCTGTGTGATCTCCAGCCCTGTCAGGAGCTATTATATTGAATCTTCTTTTAAATTGTTAAGCTGGAGAACAAACCTAGATGTTATCGTGCACATCTCAACTGAGAGGAGAGCGGGTTCGGCAGGGAGAAGCTTCTGATGCCATGTACTGTGCCATTAGTTTTTGTTGCAAACATGTCAAGATTATCTGCTTCCAGTATTACGGGTGTTGGCTGACACAAGCATTTGTAGATCTGCATAATTTTTGAAGTAGTTTGAAATGTGGATATAACGCTTGGGGCTGTGTCAGATCTTTTCTTCCCCCTTTTACGGATCATGTCACTGTTCAGAATGTTGCTTGTTTTGTTCCTCCCTCCCACAAGCCACTGTATTCATTTGCAAAGTTCATAATAAAAGTGCCCCAAACTAGAAATCATCATAAATAGGGAACAACTACTGAAACACTCAGGAAGAGCCATTGCAACGTCACATTTTCAATAGAGATGGTTGGTGCGCTAGCATATATGGGATCGTATCTTAATATTGGTGTTATTTATGGAACCTGGCAACCCTGAATTCAAGCTGGGCTGCAATGGCCAGGCTTTTTCATGTATAGTGTGTATGTGCCTGTGCCTACCTTGGTAGCCTTTTAGAGATGAGGTTGAGTCACGCACACTAAAAGTTGGATAAGATACTTGAATTATTTGTTTTTTCAAGGTGCTTTTTTGATCATTAATACTCAAACCTATCCCAGCCCCAAAAGCAGCCATGCTTTTCCATGAAGACACTTTTTTCTGCCCTCTGTGGTGCAGCCAGACAGCAGAAGGAGCCCGTATCTGTAGCCATGGCAGCCAGTAATTTATTGCTCCATATGGCTGGTGTGGCAGCAGCTGCTCTGGTTTAAGGAGGTCAGGGCATCGGGGCATTTAAGAAACAAAACAAATCCCCACTATGAAACCTTCCTAAATGGTTTTGTACAGTAATAGGAGGGTTGTCCGTAGGCATAAGGAGAGCCAAGGGAAAGAAATTAACTCCTGTTTTTATATATTTACAACTTTTCTATCACTTTAATCAAAGACATCATTTTGGGGGGGAATAAGTGTTGTCTCTCTTGGTGATGGCTTTGCCTTTTCCCCCTTTTCATCACTGGTGTTTGTAGGCAGCAGACAGTGCGGAGGGGCAGCGAGCGGGGCCGTTCAGCTGTGACCCCTTCAGATGGGCACTGCGGCAGCGGCCAAGCACCAGAGCAGGAGCAGAACCTGACCTGCGGCTTTTGGATGCGTTAGATATTATGCTGAGAGAGAAACTGTTTTGCCCAAACCAAATGGCAGCGCTGTGTTTCTGGTAACGAAGAGAAGATGTATGCTTTGTGAGCAATTATCACCGAACAGAAATACAGCTTTAATTTCAGTTTGGGTGTGAGAGTCAATCACTCCTGAAAAATGGTATAGAAGGGCTCTTGGATTTAGCACTGAAGTTTGCAAATAGGCTTTTCATAAGCGTGAATCTTTTTATTTTCATTAGGGGACCATTTTAATTAAAACGAAACTGGAAGGTTTACTCTTTGCTTCCTATAGCTGTGATTGTTTTCTTCACTGGCTGAGCACATGTATAATTTGCTCTAAAAGAAATGTCAGCAGTTTCTGATTACCTCGTGAGTCTTACTCACCAGCTTGATTTTAATTGGGGGGAGGAAAGATTCCAGGGTGCTCCAGGGAGGTCTGATGTCTTTTGGTAGCAGGAGGAAATAGGTGCTATCTTTGGTACAATGTTAATTGCAATAATCACTACTACTGGTTTAAAATAAAAGTCCTTCATTTCTTGCCCGTGTTGCATTTTTTTCAGTCATGTCGATGAAATACAACCTGTTTAGTAATTAGCATCCTTCAGCTACATAACCTTTTGACATTGCTACATCCGTATGTTTGTAACCATCTAAATGGGGTGACTTTTGGAAAGCAGTGATTGACAGTAGGTAGGCAGTTTCAAATTTTAGGAAGTAAGGAAGAATTTTTTTATTATGAGGGTGGTGAAACACTGGCCCAGGTTGCCCAGCAAGGTGGTAGATGCCTCATCCCTGGAAACATTCCAGGTCAGGTTGGACGGGGCTCTGAGCAACCTGCTCTAGTTGAACATGTTCCTGCTCACAGCAGGGAGGTTGAACTAAATGACTTTTAAAGGTCCCTTCCAACCCAAAACATTCTATGATTCTCTGAAATCTCCACAATTCAGGTTAGATAAAGGAAAGAGAAGGCCAGGCACATAGGGAGGAGAGGATCCATGCCTTCAAATACATTCTCTCTAAGCCCAGAAGTCCACCAGGATTTGTAAGTAATAGATAATTTATGTGGGTCAAGAGTATATCATTCTTGAATTTTTTTGTAATTATGAAATATGACAAGAAGTATCTATAGCAGAATAACATGCACTGGATCCTTCAGAGGTACAACTCCTGAAGCATTTCTGCGGCTTCTTTTTGTTCAGAAGTACTGTAAGGAGGTACCTTGCACTGCTTTTCTTGCCAAAATGCCTTTTGGGCCTTGCAAAGCATTTCAGAGATGACCAGTTTCTGAACCTTTTTGGAGCTTAGTCAATATCTTATATTTTAATACTCTCAATCAGAGATAATGATCTGAGTCTCCCCTGCTCATTCTCTGGGATTTTGTTTCCTCCTGCTGATTATTTGGAATAAATAAGTAAGTTGGAAACCAACCAGTATCTGTGTGTTAACAGGGAGAACTGAATAATAGAAAAATGAGAGGGAAGATACTGCTTATCATAAAAGACTATATCTCTGGAGACATAAATTGGTATTCATTAAGTTGTTTGCCTAGACTTGGTTAAAAGACGTACTTGAGGAGCTGTCTGAGCAGTACTTCAGTAGAAAGCAAGTCATCCTCTTCGTGACTAGATAGATCTTGATGAGCAGAAGAGACCAGAAAGCAACACTAAGTGATGGATTGAGAACAGCCTTCATAGCAGTAAGGAGACAACAAGCTATGAAATGTTTTTCAGAAAGAACAATATTTAACACTTAGCTATAAAGTCATACTGATCCATCTTTCCTCCCCAAGTATACAGGTCTTTTTCATACCTGATGCAGAATTTTTTTAAATGTTTATGTTCAATTTCCATCATTTCTCATGCAAGGTTCCCTTGTTTTTGATGATGATTTCTGTAGCTGGAGGTTAGAATTTCGCCTGTGATGATTACAGTACCCTGCACATAAAATCTTCTGGTATCCTGTATGCATCGTCAAATACAGGGAAGCACTTGCAGAGCGGTGCTGGGTAATTCGGAGTGTGGCTCGGTTTTGCCATGTCTGCATTCTTCAAAAACATCAGTTGTCTTTTGACTTTTGTAATGTATGACAAAACCATCTGTTTCAAAGACCTTCGGGGTGGGCTGGGGCTGCAGTTTGAGATGAGGTTTTGCTACAGTGCTTGTTGACTGGCATCTTTTCTTATTACCCTGAACTGAGGCAGACACATACAAGGGAATGTGTGTATTAATTATTGTGGAGTCTGTGGCTCTCCACTCTTTATCTTATATCTTTAAAAAAGTAATTGCACAACCTAAGACTAGGAAAGTGCTTTCACTGTCCGGAGAGTGAATACTCTGTGTCAGACTCTTGTGCGTGGTGTAACTTTTCTGATGTTCACCATTTCTTCTTTCCTTCTTTGCAGATTGAGACCCTTGATCTCAACACAGCTTGCTAAAAAGGCTGCCACTGAAGAGGTATGTGAAGTCCAGCATTTCTGGTGCAACGCTCTGAGTTTGGAAGTACCCACAAGCTTTTCTCAACCCAGCTCTGGTTATGTGGTAGAGATGGGCAAAAGAAATGAGAGTCTTGTCTCTCTGATCAGACCAGGAGCTGGTTACTGCAAACACTGCAAAGCTGAGGTTGCCGGTTTTCTGACCAAGATTTACTGATAACATTAATGTGGGCACAGCCTCATAATGCCTGGTTAGACAGCAAAAAAGAGAAAACTCCTTGTGAGCAGTTAAAAAGGTATATGTCAAACAGGTGGGTAGGAGGAGTAGGAGAGGGCAAAGCTCATGCCTGTTTCTCAGCACTTGGACCATCCTCGCAGAGAATGCAAAACACCACTTCTGGGCAACCAGCGCTGGCCCACGGGAAGAGCTGGGCTTCTGCCCGAGACCGGTGAGGAAGCGCAGAGTGACAGCTTACCCTATATAGCATGGGTTACTCTTCGGTTTGTTAAGTTTGAAAATACAACAGTGCCATAGAAAAGTTAGTGGTAGTAACTGGCCCCTGCCAGAAGTCCTCCTCAGGTGGCTTTGTGCACCTGCATGTTCTGCTGAAGGAATCGTGATCGTTATCAGAGTCACAGCAATAATTTATTTCTTTCACTATTACTTTCACACTGCACAGAGTAGACGTATGTATTTTACGTATGATAAAATAACAGTCTACTGTGTAGCTAAAAATTCTGATCCTGATACACCGAAGGTATTTCTCCTTCTTCTTCCCATGAACATGTGGCACAGACACCCTTTTGAAAGCGAACCAGTTACCTTGAGTAGTTTAACGTGCTTTGACCATTGCCCATCTGCACATAAAGACATGTGCCAAACGCAAGTCCAGGATGTCTGGAAGTGAATTCAGGAAGTTCTATTTAAAGGCATTGTTTGACTGCTTTATTTTTAAAATGACTAAAACCCATTGATTTTCAGAAACAGTTTGATATCCTGCCTGGGGAAATACATTTTCACTTCTTATGCTCTGCTCATTAGAAAACTCTGCAGATTTTTAGAAGTATAGCAGTCTGGAACTGGACATGATAATTAGAAGAAGGTCACATTTTAATTAGAATGGTGCAATTTTTAAAAATAATGACTCAATTGTAGCTCCTTTATATTCACCCACTTTTTCAGAGCAGATGGGTACTTTAAAGCATATAAATTTATATATATTATGATAGTGATTTGTCTCAAACTGTTGTGTTTATTCCTGCTGATACTGAAAACCTAAATGGGTTCAATTTGATCACTCTAGAGGCAAAAGCGGTGGTAGGAAATATAAAATAAACCAGAGGGAGGTTCCTCTAAATAATATGATTAATTTGAGCATTAAAAAATCATAAAGACCTGTCTTTGAGTGATCCGAATATCTAAATACTTGATTTTCTATTAAAATTAATGGGTGTCTTTGCCCTATTAATGAGCTATTGGAGCAAACCCTTAGGTGACTTTGAAAAACTCAGGCAGATTCTTTGGTTTGACTGTCATGGTTTATGACAAGTTCGGGAACAGCTTTGATGTTTGAATAATTAGACTATCAACTTTCTGGTACAGGGATTTTCTCTTATGATGTATCTCTAAAGTGCCTGGAGTTACAGGGATTCTGGGAGTTACTGCATCCCAAGTAAATACATTTATAAATAAATAAATAAATAAACAAATAAAAATAAATTACAGTGCTGAATCAGAACATACTGCCAATGGAATTGGAGAAGGTACAGCAGTACATAGTTGTGTACGGTAATTTGAAACGTAAAGCAGTGTAGGACTTTCCTTGTGGTTGGGACCAGAGGAGCTAGGGTTTCCTGGTCTCCTTTGGACCATGCATTGTTAGGAGCACCTCATCACTGTCTTCCCCAAGGAAGCAATCCCAGTCTTTTCCATCTTTCCTCCTCAGGGATCTGACTCTCAGTGCTGATAATGGCTGACTAGTGACAAGTACTGTGAAGTTTTCTCTTCACTAAATTTCTTACACGACAAAGCAGCGTTAATGGTTAATCTTTAATGTTCTTCAAGTTGCCACTAATGGAAGGTCTTTTGGGGCCACAGGCTGTAGTGTACAAACTCCAAGTAGTCCAAGTACTGAATGGAGATGATGAGTGTTCTCTTACAAAGCTGGTGGAGATAAAGCTCCTGTGATGTTTCTTCCCTGGATGAGAGAGTGAGGTGGAGCCCTGGACTGAGCATACTGTGGAAGTGAGAGCTGCAGAGAGACCAGAGCCTGGGCTGTGCTGGGGCAGACCACATTGTTGGTTCCTGCCCCATTCCCAGATCTGTCATTAGTGAACTGAAGACAAATTGTACAGCAGGTCAAGGGAGGTGATTCTGCCCCTCTACTCCGCTGTTGGGAGACTCCACCTGGAGTAGTACATCCAGCTCTGAAGCCTCCAATATAGAGTGACACCGATCTGTTGGAGCAGGTCCAGAGTAGGGCCGTGAAGATGATCAGTGGGCCAGAACATCTCTCCTATGAGGACAGGCTGAGAGACTTGGGGTTGTTTAGCCTGGAGAAGTGAAGACTCTGTGGAGACCTCATTGCAGCCTTCCAGTATCTGAAGGGGTCCTAAAGAAAGGTGTGAAGGAACTTTTTGCAAGGGCTTATAGTGATAGGGTGAGGGATAATGGGTTTAAACTGGAGAAGGGTAGATTTAGATTAAATGTAAGGAAGAAGTTTTTCACTCTGAGGGTGGTGAGACACTGGAACAGGTGCCCCAGGAGGCTGTAGATACCTCAACCCAGGATGTGTTCAAGACTAGGTTGGATGGGGCTCTCAGCAACATGGTCTGGTGGAAGGTGTCCCTGCCCATGGCAGGGGAGTTTGAACTAGGGGATCTTTAAGGTCCCTTCCAACCCAAAACATTCTATGATTCTGTTACCTTCTCCAAATTCATGTCTCCTTGCAGCATTGCCCTTTCTCTCCCTCTCTCCTATGTCCTGCCTGCCCTTGGAGCAGCTGGGGAATGGAAGGGGTCCTGTCAGTGATCCATTCCCAAGTTAGAGTTTGGAGATCATTGTTCTGATGAATTTCATAGCTAATGTTACAGGTGCTGGTGTGTATTATCAACCTAGTGCTCTGCCATCATGTTAAGTGCTGTCTAAAGAGCACTATTTGTTCCACAGGTCATTGTGCTTCCAAGTAAATCCAACCAGAGCTGTCAAAACTAGTACATGTTGGCTTTTTTCTGATTTGAAGGGTACATTTTTGCTATCATTAAAGTGTCAATAACGTTATTACTGTGTAATAGGCCTGATGGGAGTTGAGCACAATGAGGAAAAGGTCGTAAGTTTTCCCACAGAGCTCTGCTGAGGAGCCTTCACTCCCAGATTTCTCCTTACCTTGTTCTTGCAAGAGGATCCTTGCTCTGCTGTTGCCATCTCTGGATATTTCAGTTACCTGGCTATGAAAACTGGATATTTGTGCTGGCTTTCATTCAGGCAACCTTTCACTGAGCAATTTTCATGTGCCCAGAAAGAGCAAACCCTCTAGCACTGGATGTGGGCTTTCCTAAGTGGAAGCTGCTAATGTTTTGTACAAATACTGAACAAAAGGAAGGGCTGCTCTACCATCCCCTCTTCTTTTTTGCAGGTGACATTCCCAAATGCGCAAGCAGAAGCCCCTAACTTAGAAAAACCAGCAGCTGTGCTAGTGGAGAGTGGCCCAGTAGCTTATAACCCTGATGAAGAGGTGGAAGAGGAAGAAATAGAAGAAGATGATGATCACTGCATGAGTGCCTTGCAGTTAATGGGAGGAAATGGTAAGCTGGGATGCTGTCTAAATTACCACGTACTGGTGCTGTGGGGCTCATTGTTGCAGGGTTGAGGACAGAGTTCCTCTTCTTGTCCCCGTCCTCTGGCAGCTCATCCTGTGCAGAGCTCCTGCCACCTTTCTGGCATTGCACATTCCTGTGGGAAAGCCTGGAGTCACCCTTGTCTGAAACCTAACCTTCTTAGAGACTCCTTCTGAGAAAACTTTCCATCTTGAGCTTTAGGCTAAGGGGGCTTCTGAAGAACAGACTTACGTTACGCGTTTTTCAGAATTTGGTTTATTAATGTGGATCTGAGGAATTACGGGGCCAGTAACCCCTCCGTCAGCAGCGCTTGGGGCTCGTTGCCTCCCAAGGCGAGCTGTCCATCTCCTGCCTGCCTCCTCAGCTGGGGCTGCAGTAACATCCAGGTTGTCCGTGAGCCCTGGGGACATGGCCATCCAGCTCCAAACAAAATGAATCGTCACACTCCATTTCTGGGGAAAGCGTTAGGAGGTTTCACCGAGCACAGAAATTGCATTGATAGCATACGGCGTGCGGTATGGTACACAGATGTGTGCTAATTTCTTTGGGTTACCCAGCAAATCCACTCATTTAATTAGGCTCCTTTGCTGGCAGGAAAAGGCAGTATCCTCTCCGCTGCGGTTTTTCCTAGCTGGACACATCCACATTTATCCTTTCTTTAAAACTTCCCCTTAGAAGTTAAGCTTTGAAAATATACAAAAATATTTTTTAAATGAGAGCTGCTATTTATGGTTGTGAAAAAGCAAGACGGGAATAAGTTTCCTACTGAAACGTTACTTACTGCAAAAATCTTTCCAGTACTCTTAATTAAGCGTTCATGGACGATATGTATACATTTCACAAAAGTGTCTGTTGCTTTTAAATTGACTTCTCCACTGGAAAATAATTGCTGAACTGTAGGAAAAACAGTTTGTTGCTTGCATTTATTATTAGCATAATGTTCCCAAGAAAAGACACCCATGAAGGGGAGGGTGGGCCTATGTTTATTAATAAACCCTCCACAAAAATAGAATAAAGGTCACTGAGCTTTTTTTTCTTTGTAAATATTACTATTTTTAAACCATTCTGAGAACATTCCAGTACTCACTCTGGTCTGGATGACAGCTGAAAAATCAGAGCTTAAAAAAAAAATAAAAGGGAAAGGAGTATTCCCAGAATTCAGACGCAGGTGTGCAGAGCTGCTCAGCAGAACAAGTAACTCCTTTCTAACTGCTTTCTTCATGGGTTTTAGACCTGTCTGTCTGGAGTAACTGTAGGAATTACAGATGGTGAACTTCACCCATTCTACACAAATTATTATAGATTGCACTTAATTCTCCTTCCAAGCATTTGGTTGACTCTTTGGATGATATGTTGGCACTGTATTGAATTTGGAATATAAAGGTTAACTTTACTGAGTGCTCATATGTAATAGTTACCCATAGGTTCAACTGTGCAACAGAAAATATGTTTCACTGCATTCAGAAGCACACAGAGGAGAAACACGCAGACTTGCCTTCTGACGCATACATCACAGTCTTTGTGCTCAGCATTGTTTACGAAAACAAAACTGGGTAAAAAAATGCAAGGAAAAATTTAAGTTGTTCCTCTAGGAGTAAGTAGATACGAAAGATCTCAGTCAGATGTGTTGGTCAGGATTCGTTGCATGACTCCTTTGATGTTGCTGGGAACTCTGAACTATCTCTGAACCCTTGCAGTTTCAGCTTATAAATCCATGAATATTACAAACAAGCCATCTTTTTTCTTGGTGGCTATGTCTAGTGAGAACTGTGCCTACTTGTACAATGTATGCTGCTGCTTATCAGCCACCATGTTCCAAATTACTTGTGACAATCAAGCGTGATCACCTTAATTTCTCAATTAAACCAAGTACTTCACATATCCATGTGCCAGGTATTCCTAAATGAGGATCTAGTGACAAGCGGGAAGATATATTTACACAGATGTGCTTACAAATAATTTTATTTTATTGAGAAAAGTATACGCAAGAACTTTTTATTTAGCCCTAGGAAAATATATGCTTTTTTAAAAAGCTTGCTTAAGGCAAAACATACCATCTAGTTACACAACAGGAAAACAACCTGAAAGCAGCAGTACTTTTGTTGTATCTTCCATCTACCTGGAATATTTGCATTTTTATATGCCTTTTCTTTGTGTGTTTCAGATTATGGCTGTGATATGGATGATGATGATGGCTATTAGTTCCATTTACTTCCAAAGGACGTGGACTGTGTCTTGCTCCCAGGAAATCTTCAGTCTTCAAACTGTATGAATAATGAAAGAAGCTGTCTATGGTCAGCAAATGTAATCGAACAATCCTTACTTTTTTAAAGCAAATTTTAGGCTGGCTAAATGACCATTGACTCTGGTCATTTTACATTGACCCATAACCCAGCAATAAAGTTTGGGTTTGTACTTGAATTTTTTTATTTCGGTGGATCATAGTTTGAGGATGAAATTAATGGGAGTAATGCTTCCAGAGAACAAAAGAAAAGAGACAAACTAGACTGTGTATAAAGCATGTGTGGCTGAAAGCAACACATCTCTTATTTATGTGACTCTGCTTTTAGGCATGCTGTTGAAATGGAGCAGATTGAAGCACAGATAGGAGGACAGGTAAAAATGAGAAGTGTGCCTGTTGATTATTTGAGTACAGTAGCATTAGTTGTCTCATAATGCTACAACTGAAAGAAAGAAAACATTTCCAGCCTGTATTGTAAACATGACCCTGTTATTGTATACAAGCTTCCTTACCCAAGCCTATCAAAAATTAATGACAAGCTATATATTTGCAGGGCAGTCTCAGTTTCTCTGAAATGAAGTAAATACTTCTTTATATTAATCAATTCATAGATTTGTTAAAAGATATGACAACAGAAGGCAATATTGGCAGCAAAGAGTCGTCTTCCACTGTGAGTCCAGTGCGGTTTGTGTGGAAGGAGGGCAAAGACCTGGGTGAGAAAAGGAGCGTAGAGAGCAAGCAGGCGATGATGCTCTGCTCTTGTGCCTTTGCTGGGCATCTCTAGGGACAGCCAGGTCTTGTTGCGGCTGGTATTGCTGCAGGAGAGTCACTCTGGCCATCCCCATGGAGCTGCTCTTGTCTGACTGAGTTAGAGTGAAGGGCTGCTCCCAAGAGCTGCCTGTCTCTGAAACCAGTTGAAAGAAAGAGAAAGCTGAGCTTTTTAATAAATAAGCTAGCATCTGCTTTGGCTGAATTTAATTTAATGTAATTTATTTAACTTTCTGTGGGTAAATTAAAGGTCACCATGCAGCAGTCTGACTTTCATGGCTCAAATCCCACCCTTGAACAGTCGCTGCTATGTGAATCACGCTGGAGCTCCAGCCCTGTGCACCCCAAAATGTCAACAGGCAAGTCCTTCTCTTCCAGATACATCAGCTCTTGTAGTGCCATGAGAGCAGGGTCAGGGGTGGAGCTCCTGTTGCCGGATCCCAGCCTGTTACCTCTGGCCTGCCTTTCTCTGGCACTGCTGGGTCAGAGGCTCTCAGCTCAGGAGGAAATGCACTGCACTCTGGATCATGCTCTTGATGACTGCAGCTGCAGGAGCCACTTCTTATCTCTCTCCCTTGTCTAGTGACAATCATGAAAACTGTAGCGCTGCAGGCTTGTCTTACGCGAGAGAAAGGTGGATATTTATCCTACCAACATGGCTTCTATTAAGCTTTCTCTCCTGGTCAGCTCATCCTTCCTACCCTTTTTGAGGAGCTCTCATCGCTAAAGCACCATCTGTCCTCCCACTGCAGAGGGTGGATTAAAAGAGTCAGGAGAAGAAGCTGCCTTAGGAAGCTCTCTAGCTACTGCCAGCCAGAGTGATGATGATGCTCATATCTGTGGTCATCACCAAAGAGGGGAAGGGCCACATGGCCTTCCATACTTCTTCTCTCCCTCTCAGTAGCATGCATAAGAGGGATCATCAGTAGAGCAAGAGTGAGTGCTTTATTTAGGAGCAGACTTGATATTGTGTGGCTGGTAAATGTAGTTTGTTGGGTAGGTTGTATCTGCTAGATATTGAGGCCTGTATAGGAGTATGACTTCTTGAGAGCAGAACTTGGTAACAAAAATGATGTAATGAGGCAAATTGGAAGAAGAACTTCTCTGAACCAGATTCCAGTTACTTAGTTTGCAGCACTTCAGTGGAAAGAAGAGATTCCGTATAATTCTTAGGGGAAAAGCCGGTGTTTTCACCAAAAAACTATGGATATTTTTTCTGATACTTTATAAATACTGCACAGAAAGTGATATTGAGGGGATAAACCTTTCTACCTCTCTTTTATCTACACCGTAAATTAAAAATCATGCTATAAGCAGACAATTTTTTAAAAAGTAGTTTGTTTTATCAATGTTCATGCTCTGCACGTCTTTGAGACAGTTGAGTTTGAGCATTTGGGTTTGAATTAATCTGCCAATAGCACTATTACAAATACCCATACTCTCAGTATATTCTCAAAGCTTGGGTTTTATTCCAAGGTACAAATTATTCTCTATGCAGGAAATAAACATACATAAATAAACATGTGTATGAGTCATGTAGGTCGAGTGCTTTTCTCAAATGCAAGATGCTGGCTCTTAAAGAAACCGCTAAGATTAATTCTTTATTACTAAGGGTCTTTCCTCCAGTCTTCTGTGTAGATTTTCATTGGTTTGTTCCCCCAAAGGATACTAAACCTGCTGCCGATGTCGTGATGGTATGTACAGGAGCTGAGGGTCCCCCCAAATAACCGCTGCTAGTAAATTTGAGTTTCAGTAGCACATTGCGTTTCTGAGAACATTGTTCCCTGCACTGAAAGTAGAGGATTTCAGTTTTTGAATGCTCTTATATCATTTGATTAGGAAAGGCTATCCCATAGTCTGCTCGAAGGGCACTTGGAGAGCAGAAAAAATAAAGACCTACAATTGCGTCGCATCTCGGTATTGTTGGCCAAGTTAACGACAGATTCTGTACAGGAGTCCTAAAGGAAAGGCTGTGCTATGGGATGGGCAGACTTCACTCTGAGCATTGTAAGGCTTCTTAAGCTATAGTGGTTATGTACATTTTTAATTTATTGGTGACTTACTGGGATTTTTGTAATGTTCATTCCTTCTCGATTTAACTAAGCTCAGGAAATGTAAACAGATTAGAACATGCTAGTTTCTGTTTTTATAGCTAGTCATTAAAATGTAAAAAGATTAACACTGCATTAACTCTGTTTACTACTGTGGATGTATCTGGACAATTCTGTTGTACGTAAGTGAGCCTAAATTAACTTGGAGTAATTTGGACCCTGCTTTTCTCAGGATTCTGATTATAATGAAGAGAGCTTATAAGGCTTCAACATTTGTTGTTTTTAGATCTTCTTATTTGAACCCACACAAGCTGTGTATCATCGGTTTTGTTGCACAAAGGATGACTCTTGCTGCGAGTCACTTTGCTTGACAGGTAAAACCCTCCAGCTGTTGCATCCAGCTTGTCTGCCATGCAGCCTTTTAACACTCTTGTATTATGGGAGTAAAAAATGAAAGAAATAAGGAAAATAATGGGATTCTTCACTGTGGTGAGTGCATTTTCAGTGTCTTAATCTATGACAATTCTTTAAAATCATTGTATTCAGTACAGCAACTTTTAAATGGTTCCGGACAGCCTTGTCTTGAGGGTTAAACATGTTCTCAAAAAAAGTTCTTGCCATCCTCATTGCCTGTGTGTATTCTTTGGATTGCATTGAAACTCCGGTCGCAGATATGTACAGTTAATGTAGAGTTTGCCTAATAAATGTTCTGTTTCTTATTTTTGTGTTGAATCCTTGCATTTGGTTCAGTTAGTGCCAAGGAAATTAAACCTTTTTGCTGAAAGCGTGTGTATCATCCTTACACAACCACAGTATGAGCCATGTTAAGCTTTTTTACTGTAATATATTTGCTGTAAATAAAAAGTAAAACCCCTTGCATAACCCATCTTTTATGATGCTGTCCTGCTAATTTCTGTCTTCTGTCTTCATTCTTATGAATGTTCATTTTTGATTGCTGTGTGATTGGCTGGTGGTGGCCAAAATTTGTAATTCAGAGCTTTGTTTTGCCTCTAAAATGGAAGGCATGTCTAACCTGGCAAGTGTATTTTACAAGATACTGTTCCACTGATAAATGGAGATACTTTCTGTAAACTGGATAACATTAACGAGGTCTTTCCACTAAGTTATATAATTAAGTGACTGTGGGAACAATATATAGCGTGTGTGTTTAGTGGAACTGTTCCAGTGCTTGTTTCTGAAAGTTGTATCTTGATAAATAAGGTGTGTGCTGAGTTAGAAATCATGTTATTTTATCAACATCTGGTCACCACTGTTTGGCGGCCAAGATCCACATCTACTCTTGGTACACATGGGTATTTATTTGCTCCTTTTATTTTTTTTTCTCAAAATGGAACTACTACTACTGGATCCTCAGGAGTGTCTACTGCAAAGTTTTAGCATATGGTAGGACAATTAACAGAAGTTTTGATAAGGCAGTAACTGTGTGTCATTCCAGGATCTCACTAAGTTCCCATACTCTCATGTAGGTGCACGTCTGCTCTCGTTGACATCAGGATACTTTTATCTTAGTTTCTTTTTCAGCCGTTCCAACTCTTTCCACTGGAAGTTGAGAACTTCTCCAGTGATGTCTGTCACTGATGCTCTCTCAGTCATAACATCTAAGCTGTTAAAAAGTATTGGCCGCCTTGGCCTCGTGTTTTCTGCTCACCCCAAGCTGATGACACCACAGGCTTCCCTACCCCACCAGGCTTTCAGAACTAAAACCATTCTCTCTCTAGGTGTGTTCATCAAATACACCTCTTTTAAGGATCTGAGAAGTTAAATAGTGTTAATAAAGTTGAAATCTAGCAAAGCTTTCAGTATTAGCTTCTTTTGCCACCAGTAAATCATAGCACACTTGTTCTTACGTTCACGCTGGGTAACGCAAAAGAGGCTGTTCTAATGTTCTACTCCCATCATGTGCGTAAGAAGAATTACAGCATATTATTCAGTATTTCTTATGGCCACCCCAATACCTGGCAGTGGTCTTGGTGAGTGGTGGTTGTTCAGTGAAAGGGGTTAAACACAGGAGAAATGAGGCTGGGTGAAAATTCATTACCTACAGCATAAAAAATTTACTTGGTGAGTTATTTCATAATAATTGTTTCTTTCTTATGGACTCTTGTGCGTTTTCATGGCAATGATGAAAGTGCAATACATTTCATAAAAAGGCAAAATGAAATTCCCGTCTTGCCATGTGACTCTAGGAGCACGGGATTTTACGGCTTTTAGTGTGAATCGGACATTTGTTAATGTATGGGTTGTCAGGAAGTGGCATTGTACACTGGGATGGCAGTCATTGTATTATCCTTCCTATTGCAAAATTGCAGCAAGAATGCTTCCTTACTACGTCTCAGTGCTCCTAGTAAAGTTCCTCAATTCTTCAACTTACTACCTTACCTAATTAACCAGCAAAGTGGAGTTACCTATTCTGATGATTTTAATATTAGTGAGAAAAGGGAAGTTCAGAGGTGATACCGCTGTAGTGTGTGGCACGTAGTGCATCCCTCTTCAGCTCTGCATGGGAATGGCTGCGCCTGTCAAAACTTTCTCTCTGTAGGTTGTCATAGACTACTCTGACATGCATCTGTTGTAACTGAATAATGGTTCTTAAGAGCAGTGTCGTGTCTGGGAAACAGCTAAATCTGCTTTGATTCCTGCCCTAACTCTTGAGAGCTCACCAAAGGAGAGTTTACACATACACCCTGACACAATTCAGGTAAGATTCATGGGATGACACAGGATAAAATATAGCTAAAGCAAATGGTTTCAAAACTCCAGTCGCTATTTCAAGCAAACTCTTACACAAGGCCACTGGGAAATTGTTTGATACTGCTGCATGCTGCATTAAATCAGTAGGACCTACCATAAGCTCTGAGGTCTCCAGCAGCAAATCAGTGTGGTGTGAATCATCATGTTTTCTTTCTGGACCATCGGGCACCACGAGGAAGAGTCTTGAGTGGATTTTGCTGCCTGTGGTAAGATGAAGTTTCTTTCGTCTTGTTGATCTTCCCTGTATATTTTATATCAATGGAGCTGGCTGCACTGCATTGGTAAAAAGCCATTTTTGGCCACTCTTCTTGGCATCCATGCAAGTGTAGATATTCTGATCACCCCTGGCCACTTGGTAAGCAAAAGGTCTCTTTCAACAGGGATAGTGCCAGCCTTGTAAAGCTGCCCAGCATAGACCCCAAGTACTGTCACTGCCTGCGTGCATAGTACTGGACAGGAGCTACATCTCAGATAAGAGATGATAGTACATCAGTTATGAAATTATATTTGTCCCAGTCTGCTGCACACGTGAGTGAGGAGTAGATGTACTAATACCGCCGTGCAGAGTAGTAGTTTGGGCATCCCAAGGGCTGTATTCAGCGCATGGGTCAGTCCCATCCATTAATCCACCTACAACACATATGATGCTCAGAGGGAGATAAGCAATTGACACCATCCGTGACATCTCAAGGGAAGATCAGAAGTAGGCAGGGTGAAGACACAGTTATTACAGGACTTAGCTGTGCTTTGGAAGGAGGCTGTGGCTCTTCCAGTGTCATTTCAAGCCTGTTTTCCCAGCCAGGCTTAGCTATCATTAAATCTTAGGTTGATTGGGACATAGAGTGGCTTGCTATCCAAGAAAGTGCTTTTGGGAGATTTGGGGGGAGGTGTGTGACTTTAAGTTACTCCCTCTATTACCATAAATTGCAAGGGCCTTGCTGGGTGGGGATTGCAGCTCCCCTTCTAAGCAGAGTCCTCAGTGCTCAGCAGGAGTAAGTGATCACTGCTGAAGAGGAGATATGTTAAATGATGATACTACAAGGGGGGAAAAGTGGCACAGATGGAGAGTTGTGGTGGAACTTGGAGCATGAAAACATCAGTTGCTTCAGGTGTTGGAGCCGGGGATGTCCCACGTTGGAGGAAGAGGAGCAAGCCATGAACACAGTGGAGGAGACCTGATCTGGTAAGCTGTGACCTGAAATTCCTTTTCATTTCATATTCAAGACAGGCTCTGTGTTTCCTAATTCTGTAAAGGGTGGTGGTGAAACCCATCTCAGATGGCTCCCTACATCTCTTATTGTTCACTGTTAGCTGCTCACATGGGCACGACGCCCAGCTTGCTCTACTCCAGTAGTGATTATAGCTCACTCACTGCCTGATCCTGCCCAGCTCTGTGACTCAGCAGGCAACGGGGCTGGGGCTTCACAGCAACAGCTCCTTTTCCTGGAAAGAGAGCAGTGGAGTTACCTGGGTCTTCACCCATGGCTTTGATCTGCGTCTGGCTCCTTTGCTGTCTCTGATGATCTCACCTAGATAATTTCTTGTTTCTTGTATAATTTCTTCTTCACAGAATCATAGAATGCATTGGGTTGGAAGGGACCTTCCAAGGTCATCTGGTCCAACCCCTTTCCAGTCAGCAGGGATGTCTCTTACTAGATCAGGTTGCTCAGAGCGCCATCAAGCCTGGCCTTGAACATCTACAGGGGTGGGGCCTCCATCACCTTTCTGGGCAACCTGTTCCGGTGTCCCACAACCCTCATAGTAAAGAATGTCTTCCTAATGTCTAGCTTAAAGAAGTGAACATGGAAGCTAACGGAGTCTAGAACCCCCAAGGGCATTTGGGAAATTGGCATGGGACTGCTAAGACCTCTTTACACAAAGACACTTAGCGCCTTTGTTGTCTGCCCTTCTCAGTAACATACCAAACACTGGTATTTTGGAAGAGAAGAATGTTGTGAAATTATTCCTGCTCTAAGTTGCTGTGTATTAGGCAGTGTGGCAAATACTGTGAGATCAGTGCAGAAAGCAGCAATGTCCCAGCCACAGCACCATCCAGGAGCACCAAAAAAAGAAGCCATAAAGAAGAAAACAATCCTTGTGTCTGAGGGTGCAACGTGGGAGAAAGGCCTGAGCTGGGAGCGTTGCACAGACAGTCCAGTTTGACTGAAAAGTAGGAGTGACAGCTACTTCCCAACCAACATCGGAGGAGAGCTTTGGGGACAAGAGTGGGTTTTGCTTCTGGGTGGCAGTTCATCAAACCCTTGGGTTGCATCCCTGGCTGGTGCAGCCATCGGTGCTTGGCGAGACTCAGTCCAGTGCCAGAGAGTCACCCTTATGGTTGGGTGGAAGTCCTACTTTGTGGTCACCCTGTCTACCAGCAAAAAGGGAAATGTCTCTAGAGGAAGCAAAAGTACCCACGGGAATCCCTGCCATCTGTAATAAATACTTGAGGTGTAAAAAGCTAACAAAATGGAATGGAGTCAGACATGAAGGTGAAATCTGCCTTTTTTAACTTGAAAACAGTGTGGTATCAGCAATGCTGCAGTGTCTGGGAGCAGTCTGGATGAAAATGTGGATGCGTTTAGGAATTACGGTATTTCTACAATGTTCAAAGGGCTGAAGTCCTCAGCCTGTTTAATTAGTCATGGGAGCAAACATCATTGGCTTTCTGTGAAAGAAAAGCAGATTGTTGCTGTTGTGTCTTTCTAAATACATGTCCTGTTTTCCCCTTAGTATATTTCATTATAAAATACAATATTAAAGCTTTAAAAGATCTTTATTAGCTAGCAGATGGTTTTGCAAGTCATTTTAATGAGATGAAGAAAACTTTAATGGCAGACATTTAAAGTTGTGCTTAGACAGACTATTGCCTTCGGAAAAATCTCAGAAATGTTTTCTCCTTGTTTTTGGCAGAGCTTGGCACCAGATTATGTACAAGGAAATAGAAGGGGATGATTTACACTGACTGATTCCCTCCAGAGTGGTTTTACATCAGTGTAACATCGTTGAGTTCCACAGTCACGCCGTGATTTATAGAGGTGCAAAGGGAGAGGGAAACGTCATTAACTCGATGCAGTTCAGGAGAAATATTACATTTCTCATATACTTGCCTCATTCCATTGCCACGGTCAAGAGATTTTTTGGGAAAGTTTATAGGCAGCCCCCTTGCAGGTAGGGTAGCAGTGTGCCAGCTCCTTCAGGACATCTCTTTCTGGATATCAGCATCAGCAGCATGTGGGGATAAGAAGAAGGAGATGGTAAGAGTCCTGAGACCCCATCCATTGCTAAATTTCCTGGGGTATAAGATGCTTGTGCTGAAAGCAGGTAGGAATGTGGTTGTTCTCAAAAAACCACTTTTCAAGGCCTTGATAGTTGTTCCAGGCTTGTATTTCTCTCTTGAGCAACCACTGCCATGTTCTTTGGAGGTGCGAGCTGTCTCACAATGGATACTGGTATATCTGGACCACCCAGTCCATGACAAGGAGGGTTTATATCCCTTTAAATATGTGAGTTCTTGTTTGTGTTTTTTTAATATGTGAGCAGTTGCTGACCTTCAGACCTGCTTCCTCCAAGGGTTTGTTTTGGCTGTGCAGGGTCTTGGCATCGTGGGAGCAGAGAGTGAGGAGCATGTGGTGATTCATTTGCACAGCCAGAGAATTGACTGTCTCTGCACATATTAAGAGATGAATCATGCTTCACAAAAGCAATAAAAAAATGCCTACTAAATGAGTAATTGCCTGGCTACCTTCTTAGTCTGTCCAACCCTTTGATCCTCCCCTGGACTGCTGACCCTGTTACACCTGGCCAAGCTTCAGCATCAGCTTTTTGCACCGTTGGAGACCGCTGTCCTTCTAGTTTTTCTAGATCTAGCTGATCTAATCTCAAAAGCCATTTTTCAGATTTGGAAAAGCCTTGCAGCTGTATGCACTACACAGGTCATTAAGGAAAGGCTTCTCCTTTGTCTCCAGATAGCATGTGTTGGATCACCTCCACACCAGCAAGAAACAGCATGCTGTAATGTATCTAGGAGCTATAGTAGTGGACTTGTTAGAAATACCCTCACCAATGTGTAGAAGGGAAAATAGGAAAGTTTGGTGGGACATTAACGCTTGGCAGAGGAGAATTTCTCTACTTGTGATCCCTGAGGACCCTAACAATTGCCCTGAAAAGCCCTGTGAGCACCAAAGACTTGATATGAAGAAGGTTCCTTCTAAAGGCAGCGTGTCTCCCTGCCCCACTGTTCAGGAGGAGCTCAGGAAGGAGGTTTGGGTGAACTTTCCTTCAGCATCTCAATAGCAAAGGTACCTCTGTATCAAGGAAAACACCAGTTCTTCATCTCCTCCCTTGTTTTTAAGGTACTAATAGTAAGTAGGAAATAAGGGGCATCTGTTGTAGTTTTGTCACCATCCACATAGTCATCTCCATTGAGCTCCTGGGCTACTCTTTGGTAATAAAGACCCTTGCCATGTTCTGCTGTTTTCTCTAAACATGGGTGGGTATTTCTGTGGAGGCTTGTCCTGAAAGGAAGGGCACTTGCCAAGAGAAAAACAATTCCTCCGTTTGCCAGTGACAGACGAGAAGCATCTGTGCCCCCAGCAGCAGATGCACTGCATGATGAGAACATCTCTTCAGCCCTGGCACATGTCCTTCCTGTGGTCACAGGGCTGATGAGTAGCAAATTGCCATCTGCAGTGTTGTGTCTCTTGCAGAATGGAAGTCAGCCCACTCCTGCCAGCTCTGCCCAGCTCGTAATTGCAGCGGTCGCAGTACCCAGCTCCTCTCAGATTACAGCGCTGCCTTGTGTGGTGGCCAAGGAGACAAAGGAGCAAAGAGAGGCCTCTGCCATTTCAGGTGAATGAAGAAAGGTCATTGAGCTTGGGCAGGTTTCCAGGCCAGGTTGTTCTGGGAACAAACAGACCACCTCTCCATGGTCATGCAAAAATATACAGGGACTTGCTTATCTTCCTGCTCTCTTTCGATAACACATCTTTGATGTGGCCTGTTTATCCCACTGAGTCCCAAATTCACCACTCTGTGAGGTGTAGCAGTGCCAGCCATGCCCACAGAAATACATGTGGACATGTACTCCGTAGAGCTCTAGGCTCTCTAGGAACATTTTGCCTCATTTAAAGCCATCATCTTTGCTTGGTGACTCCCTGAGCTGCCTGTTTCTCTCCACTGAATACAAAGGAGCTACTGGTGAGTTACTGGGACAGAGAGTCCTCCTTGTAGGCACCAGGAGTAAGATGAGGTGAGGAAATCCCATTCCTATCTGCCTCAGTCCTTCGTTAAAATTCCTAATTGTTCTAAAGAGCAAGAGACTTGAGAGCCTCCCTTCTGCTATTAACCAGCCATCATGTGCCACAAAACAAAACAAAAGAGCTTTTAACAGATAGCTAGGCTGACCAGGCATTGTAAAATGTGACATCAATATCTTAGATTATTAATTTATTTATTTGCCACTTCACAATAGGCAGGGGGAGGGTCTGTGAGGCTGCTAAGCAATGCTCATTGCAGCTAAATTTGGCATTTAAAGCATGCTCATGCGACAGGCATCAGAAAAACTTTGTGAGGAATGAAGACAATTTAAAATGTCTGAAGCACACGCAGAATAAATCGCAGCTGGCTTATTTGCCCTGCACATTAATTGGTGCTGCTAGCTTCTTTCGCTGGCGTTTCCCACACTGCAGTTTTATTACTGAAGTTGTGTCATGTCCTCGTGCGTGCGCATGTTTAATTTGGCCTCCATCAATGAAATCTGAAGTTTATGTGAGCCAAGTTAAGCCACATCCTGAATACTACAGAACTCCTTCTGTCCCTGGCCCACAGCTGTGGTGCCTGTGTCCGTGTGCTGTGGCTTGGACTCATCAGAAACCCTCCAGGAACAATCCCAAGGTGCTCTGATCCCTCCAGAAGTGACTGCTTTAACTGCCTAAGCAGCTCTTTTGACCTAGAGTCATGGTGACCGTGAACTTTCTCCACCCCAAAACTGAAGTTTTGGGTCAAGTTTCTTCCCAAGAGAGCACATGAGTTACAGTGTCATATGAAGCTGGAGATGAAACTCCTGCCCACCACTGTCCCTGAAAGCTGCCTGTGCTCTGCAGCACTGACATCCATCATGGGGCATCCACACCAATGGAGGTGCCTGATGTTTCACTGAAGATAGGGACTCCAAGAGTGGAGATGGGAAGGCAGGAGGTCACGAGGGCTGGCTGCCCTCATACCTGGAGCTACGCCTGTGTGTCCATGTAGGTGTTTGTGCCAACCACATGCACTGGAGAAATGCTGCATGGAGATGGTCATGTGTAAATGAAGTTTCACCTACAGGATCTCATTGTTTTCAGATACAGCAGTGAGATGAGGAAGGGAAAGGGGAATTTGTGCCCTTCAGTGGGGCAAGGAGTCATGAAGAGGCTGGGCAGGTGCATGAGGCTCTAGGAGACACTTGCACCCCACGGAGGGCAAGCTCTCCTTATTTTAGTTGAACAGAACTGCAGGCCGTCTCCTGGGCAGCAGGAATGGGCTGAGTTTCTGGGCAAAAGACAGAATTTGTCAGGTCCATCGGAAGGCTTCAAAGGTGGGCTGTGGGCACACGTGGAGGGTGCTCCTTCTTGCCAGTAAGCTGTGCCATGCAGTCAGCTGGCAGGGGTGGCTTGAGGCACAGGGTAGCTGTGTGGCTGGGAGAGAAGGACGTGGTTCCCATGCCACCCTAGGGATGCTAGATGCAAATTTTTTTTTATTTCACTTCACCCTGGCTTTTTTTGTGATGGTGCTGGTTTCACAGGGTCTGAGTAAATAAGTCCTGCTATTGACATTTTACCTTCACCTGGCTTGTGTGATTTAAGGCACCTGTGTAATCCTGCTGCTGTTCTCTCCCAGAAGCTGGGTGAGCCCATGAGCAGGACACGGCGGCATAGATCCCAGTGCAACACCTTCCCAGTGCCCCGTACTGGGACCAGGAGTAATGGAGAGACCCTGTGGGTTGTGGCAGAGCTTTCACTGCAGGCTTGAGAGAGGCCATCATCAAAGCCAAGGTAACCAAACAAAAAGAGTCCGATTCCTCCCAAAACAGCTCTCTGGATGAGCTGTACATGTGATGGTGAGTTTGAGCTGCTGTATATCTGTGCCCATGGAGAGCAGAGGTAGGTGTGAACTGCCCTGGGACATAGTAGGTGGGTGTGCCTGGAGGTGCCCTGGCTGGATGGGCAGCATTCAAGTTAACCAAGGGTGTGGAAATCTGCAGGGGGACACATCCATCACGTGGGAGCTATCATCATCCTGTGCTTTGTTTTTACACGGCTGTTGGAGTTTGAGACATTTCCCTGTTGTTTATGACTGCTCATTTTTGTAGGGGGCGAAAAGGACTCTATTCTCTCAGAAAACCCAAGCATTCAAGTTATACAGTGTGTTCATATTTCATTTAAAATCACATGTGTATTTGTTTATGAAGTAATGCAAACACATTAGAGCCTTGTCAAGGCTGTCATCTGGGTCTTGTTTGACACACAGCCCAGTACTTTGCCCCTGCAACCAATGACCCCGTTTTCAATGTCCCCTGTCCTCCCTCCTCTCATCCCTCATCCTCTCATCCCCACACCTCCACATGGGGAACTTTTTTGCCTTTGTTTCTTTCTTGCTATTTAAAATACAATATGCAGCATGCCAGGATTGACCCTGGGGCTCATCACTGGTGCTGCAGACCTGGGGCCATGGATGTACTGACATGGGAGAAGATCTCCAATTTGCCAATGCAGCCCCTGCCCTGGGAGAGCTGGGATGGGGAGGTGGCCAGAGAGAGATGCAGAGGTCAGGGGACATTGCCTGGCTATGAGGGTGTGCAGAAAGGCAGCCAGTGTGTTTGCTGCTCCCAGCTGCATTTGTTTGGATAGGTATGGGCTGCATTTCTAAATGGGCAGTTTTTATCCTCTCTTTAATGCTAAACTTAGGCTTAGGGTGAAGCAGTGGTAGAAATTCCCGTGAGAATTAGTGCAGAGCCAGAATGGGAGAGTCTTAAAGCTCCTTTCACTGTTTTCCAGAGCAGCACTGGAAGAGGATGGTATGTCAGCTTTATACTGGAATTTCCTGTAATTTGTCAGTTTTCACAATTCTGCAATTATTAACAAGGGAATTTTCTCTCTTTTTTCTTTTTTTTTATTTTTTTTTTTTCCCTTTCACATTTACTGGTTGCCATGAATCAGAAAGTGGCTGGAACAGTTATTTTGCTCCAATGTAATTTGATTCTCTCTTCCTCTTCTTAGTATTTGATGAGGAACCTTTGTATTTTCATGCTTTAATACAATCTGGCACATAATTACAAATGACTCATAGATAATCTTGGTCATGGAGCTCTCTGAAATTAGATGATAATTTAGCTTGGAATTTCTGTGGAAAGAACGAAGGAAAAGACAATTATAATTATTCTAATCAAGATATCTTTTTCTTTGCCTGGGGTGTTGCTCTGTGAACTGCCAGAGGCCTGAAAGTATTTAGACCATTTCTGCTGCTCACTGTTTCCCAGGCAAATACTACTGATCACCACGTAGCTCCATCGCTGTGAAATTCCCGTAAGTGCTACTGACAGGGAGGAGAAGATGAAATGTGCAGGGGCAGAACCACAGAGCCATGTGCTGGGTGGGTGTGAGCAGAGCCGCTACCAAAAAAGAATGGGTCCAGGAGCTCTGTGCAAACCCCCGGGGCCTCCCACTGGGAGGGACCGTAACCTGTGCAGCAGCAAAAGGACGTTTTGTGGCATCCAGCAATTCCCACACAATGGATAGAGGCGTTGCAGCTGTCAGAAAGGAGGGCTGGGTGCTCCTGTTCACATGACTGGATCTTGTGCATCTTCCCTTCCTCAGTTCTGGTGCTGGTTTAGGTGCTTCCAGTCGAGCACTGGGCTGCAGGGAGATGGGCTGTGGTGACAGTGTCACCTCACACAACAGAAACCGTGTCCTCATCCTTGCTGTCAGAGCTGGTGCTTGGGGTTTGCTTACAGAAGGGATGTCTGGCCCATGGAACTTTGAGCAAGGGAGAGATCACCAAAAGGTATGGCCCCAAGGGGGAAGGAGTTGGTTGTGTGAGGCTGTCCCTGGCCTGGTGCGTGTGGCTACTAGATCTCATGTCCTGGTCACTCCTACAAAGTAGGTGGAAATACAAGCAGATTGGTAGCAAATAGAGCATTTATCTTAGGAGAGACTTAGAAGAGTGTGACGTGTCTCACCCAGCAAAGGCAAAGAGGGGATCTGAGTACAATCTATAAATACTTCAAAGGGGCCAGCACCAGGGAAAGGAAAAAGCAAAGAAAACAAGGTTGCATAAGAACAAATTAACCATGAAGTAATCTAGGCTGAAGATGGGAAGGTTTGTTGGCATTCTGGGGAGTCTCTCCTCGTTTTATATTCTGTTTATTTGGGCGATAGAGATAAAGGCTTTTCCCTTCATCTTAGAGAATGAGTCTGAAATGTAATGACCAACTAGGTCCACGCCAGCATTGCTGACTATCCTGTTGCTGACTGCTTCTGGCAGCAGCATAAAATGCCTGTGCTTGTGAATGATCCTGAGCCCTGCCCTGCAGCCCTGATGGGCAGCACCCTCCTTCCCATCCCACCTCTGGGCTGCCCAGGACTGACTGCTGGCAGCAACTTGAATAGGATCAAGCACTGGTGATGCACAACCTCTCCTGGTTAGAAACCAAGAGATGTCAGGCCAATAGAAAAGTCAATTAAACCAAACCCAAAAAACGTCATGCTGATGGGATTATGCTGATTTGCATGATTACTCTTGGCATTTAATTGATAAAATACAGTTTTCAATCCATGGTGGGTGCAGGTTTCTCAGTCAGCTGCCCTGCTGTTCAGCAGTGTCCAGACTCCGGGACCTGGCACAGCAGGCAAGTGGGACCCGAGATGGCTCCAGTCGTCTGGGAGATGAAGGTTTCTGGCTCACAGATCCCTTGCAGCAACCCTCCCACAGGTTATATGTGAGCTTCACCTTGGTTACCTGCCCAATGGAAGAGCGAGGGCCTGTGAGGTGACCTGTGAATACAATGAGCACATCTCCCTTCCCTCATGGTGTGGGTGCCAAGTGCTGCTTGCACAGAGGTAGCTGTGTGTTAACGGCTGAAATCTCACCTCAGGGCTTTTTCCCTGCACCTTTATAGCTCCTGGCTTTTCTCCTGTCAGATATTTTCCCACCTACCACTTCCCAGCACATGTCGTATTGCAGCATCACACCACTCACTTAGTGAATGGACCCACTGATGGGGACAGAGCAAAAGTCTCCTTAATCAGAACTTGACCAATTCTGCATTTATTTATTTAAGTAAAAACTCTCCCTTGCTTCCTCAACTACAACCGCATTTCCAGCGTGATTCATACTGGGATGCCATGTCAGTGGAGATGGAAAACAAAAGGGAGGTGAGATGCTGTGGCCAGACAGGGATAAAAGTCAGGAGTGTTAATGTGCTGTGAAAGCCACTCTGAGGCCAGGAGAGGTGGTAACATTTAGTTAATTGTGTTTGCCAACCGACCATCCAGTTTTGTGGACATGTCCCCAGCTTTGGTTCAAACTCTGCCAGCAGCTACACCCTGGCCAGCGCTCTCCCACCCCACACTGCTGCAGACTCTGTGAAGGATGAGGACAAAAAGAGGGTTTGCTACTCTGAATAAAACATTCATTTCCCAACTTGCATTAAGTTTCCCAACCCCTCCATCTGAAATGGGGTTATTTGCTCTTCCAAGGAGCTCAGGTCTGCAGGTTCTTGGAGATAAGCCCTCCCATCCCCAGTTTTCATGCATTGGGGTAGCATCTTCCCACTGTGATGGCTTAGTTTGTTCTTGCAATACGGTTAAGCATGAATATTAACTGTTGCTAGAGGAATATACAGGCAGCACAGTTATCCTGGTGGATCTCAACGCTTTACCCCCCAGGAAAGCAGCCAGCAGAGGCTCAGATGGCCATAGGAGGCATTTTATCCTGATTTTACTATGATTCTGTGCTGCCAGCAACTGGGACGTGCTGGCCTTGGACCGGGCCAGCACAGAGGCTAAAGGAAGCAAAACAGCAGTGGGCTTCATGTTTCCCCCTGTGTTTATTAATTGCACACACATGGGGGAAGCTGTGAAGACAGGAGGGTGATCAGCTCTACCGTGTGACTGGGCCAAGGCTCTGGTGCTGTGAATGAGCTGGGGACCCTGCTCTGCTGTGGGGTGGTTTGCAGCACACCTGAGAGCACGGTGGGGCAGGGTGCTGTGAGGGCTGCTGGGCAATGCTGCCATGTACATGATGCCAAATGAACACCTTCCCCAACCATGATGCCAAATACACATCTTGTAGAAGTTGCAAAATGCAACAGGGCTGGGGGGCAGCCCCACAAAGCCCAAGAAGTTGGGTTTTTTTGGTTCAGTTCTCAACAGAAGCAGGTGGGAACACCCTGCTTCTCTGTGCCCAAGCCCTAGACATCAGTACAGCAGGGGTACAGCTGATACCACTTCAGTTTTTGAGCAGGAGGGGTGCTGGCCCTGTGCGGTGGGGAGGAGCAGGACAGGCAAAGCTGGAAACCTTGGTTTCTGCCTTAGAATCATAGAATCACAGACTGTATTGGGTTGGAAGGTCATCCAGTCCAACCCCCCTACAATAAGCAGGGATATCTCTACCTAGGTCAGGTTGCTCAGAGCCTCGTCAAGCCTGACCTTGAATGTCTCCAGGGATGGGGCCTCCACCACCTCCTGTTCCAGTGATCAACCACCCTTATATTAAAGAACTTTTTCCTAATTCCCAACTCTTTTCTTGCTTAAAACTATTACCCCTTGTCCTGTCGCTACAAACCCTTGAGAACAGAACCTCCCCTGCCTTCTTATAGGCTCCTTTCAGGTATTGGAAGGTCACTATAAGGTCTCCCTGGAGCCTTTTCTTCTCTAGGCTGAACAACTCCAACTCTCTCAGCCTGTCTTCATAGGAGAGGTGCTCCAGCCCTCTGAATGTTTTTGTGGCTCTCCTCTGGACACGCTCCAACAGGTCTGACGTCTTACTCACCTGGACTTTGCTGAACTGTGCTGGAGCACGTATGTGAGCAAACCCTGGTGGTTCCTCTTTCAAGGAGATGATGTATTTTTTTGTATGTGCTTGCAAACCCTTATTATCTTGGTGACAGCACAAACAAAATGCTTTGCTGGAAAACAGCTTGTGAGAGGAGGGCCCGCTCTGCCAGGGGTTTCTTGGTGCTGCTCTGCTTCCTGAAGCCTGTCAGAGTTGGGTTTTAAGATGCTGTAGAAGTAGCAGGAGACTAAAGTCTCTGATAGATGCAAAAATAGCAAGATCAGAGAAAAATGAGACTGGATTCAGAGCAGCTGCTGTGAAACAGTCTCTGCAATAAACTGAAATGCTCTTAGCACTTGATGTTTGTGCACTACAATGAAAACATCTCTGGTACAGTCGGTTTATTTTAACTACAGAGGACAGAACCTGTCATGAATACACAGCCCCTGATTTGATCTAGTTCATTTTCATGTGTGTGTTTTTTCTGCTCTTTGTAGGGCTTGTTGAGGCTGATTTACTTGTGCTGTTTGGAAGGTGGGCTTTATGGGAAGACACCGCCTCTGATCCCTGTGCAGAGATACATTATCCGTGAGCTCAGACAGGGTGGAAGAATAAGCAGGGAGATGATGGATGTTTAGGTTTGCCAGCTGAGCTAAAAAAAAACCACTGCAGTTCTAAACATTTTGCTTGATCTAAATCCAGATATCTTATTTCACTTCGGATAAACCATGTATTTTGTAATATTTATTCCCTGTGCACACTTAAATGTAAGTTACACTTAATGTACATTTCTCTAACATTTGTAGTAAGGAGCTGTATGTAAACTGTTCAAACACTGCTTCAAAAAGAAAAGTTAACTTTTTAAAAAAACTAATATTGTAATCAAACTTCCCCCAGTCGGACAATCCTTTGGTCTCCCTTTTGCTTTAACCAGTCTGACACAGATCTGTGAAATCTTTGGGTCCAGCCGAATCTGCATTTAAAATTGCACAAGCTCTGAATAAAGAGGTTTCCTCGCTGTGTCGGAGAAAGCTGCTCTGCTCCCTCTGCCCCCCACACAATCACCTGCCGCTGCTCCTCTCCTGCCTTTTGTTCTCAGCTGGGAAGGGTTTGCATCACTCCTTTGGTCCAGCAGCAATTTCAGAGCATAAAATCAGCAAGCACTGTTGTGTATTGATGCACTTGGTGCTGTCAGGGGTGCAGCCAGGGCCTTTTGGTGCTCCATGCTCCTGGTTGTGCTCTTCTCTCTGCGGGGATAGTTTCTGCCCGTCCTCCTGCTGATTTCTGAAGGAGAAAATTAATAGGCATGAAGCCAAAAGCTTTATAGAGGTGGGACTTTGTGATAGAAAGGGACTGTGGCAGTGCCGTGAAAGGAAAATTATTTCTATACAATTTAACACGAATGAATGTCTCTTGAAGATTTAAAAAAAAACAAAACAAACCACCACCTGAGGAACAAAATAGAAAATGCGGGGTTTTTTAGCACTGTTATTGTTGTGCTGCTCAGCAGTGGATGCTGGAGTCTCTGCCCAGGTAGCAAGGACAGCAGGGCTGGAAGGAACTCAAATCTTCATTGATAGAAGGATCTCAGCAGGAACAAAACTAGCAGGGCCTCTGTAGACATAGCCAAGGTAGGTGTAAGGCCTGATTCTGCTCAGAGTGGCTGCTCTGTACTTGTGTTGTTTGGTTTGAGCGCTTTCTAGAGCACTAACTGCCACAGAGGTGTGGAAAAGAGAAGCAGGCAATCATCAGTTTCCTCTTTGAAGGCAGCATCAGGTTTTCTTCACATGCTCCAAGAAAACTTGTCCCATGTGTACTCTTCCTTCTATGACACCTCAGAAAAGTGTAGAGAGATGTGCATCTTCTCAGCTCACCACTAGGCATGAATTTGGGAGCGAACTTCAGAAGTTTGTTTGCTGGGAAGAAGTTTTGCAACTCTGTGGACTCAACTCCACAACATGCAGCTGGCAAATCTACCAGGTGTCATCTTGCTCAGCCCTTCTGACATTACCCTCAGATTCCGGTAATTAATCAGCTTTTCCTATGAAAAACATATCCAGAATGTTGCAAGCCAGGAATGAGAAAGTGATTGCTTGTACATATGTATCTAAACTGCTGAAGTGGTATCAACCAAATAACAAATGTGATTTTGACAAATGTTCCTACCGCAGGCAGAAGCTACAACGCTTTGAGGAGCAGAATAACTCAGCCAGCAGGTACCCGACTGCAAAATTAATGTTTGAGTCTTTATTCCATATTTGTTTTGAGGCATAACCTTCATTTTACTTTTCCCTGTACTTGCCTGCTCAGGGTTGATTGGGTACAGAGGAGTTGACTCTCAGTGCACAAAACTGTAACAGCCTCTTGCAGCATTGTCCATGGGCCTCAGGAAGCTCTGTGGTGGCACATGGTCCTCGGACCCCAGGACCAGCTGTTGAGGGATGAATTTCAGAGGGAAGAGAGCACGGCTGGGCAGATACAGTATGTTCACAGACAGAGAAAGATTTTCTTTTCAATTTGATTTATGGTAAATGGAGAAAGGGCGGGACTTCCCAAAGCAACTAAGGGAATTAGGTGCCTGATTCCCATTGATTTCCCTCTGACAGAGATTAATGTACTGTTTTCCGCTTTGCGATGTGCCCAGATGCATTGGCAGGGGAGGATAATATATCAATCAGTGAGTAATATGTCTGCTTGATAACTTCGATGAACGGTAGAAGGATATTTTACATTAGGCTCTGGATCCAGCTTTTGGCTGCTTATCATATTTTGGGTTGTGTTGTGTTGGTTGTTTTTCTTTTTGGTAATTGCAAGATGTGCTTGCGGGGGTTTATGGGATACTGCACCAACAGCGGGTAAGGCTGAGCTGTGGAGTGGTTTTTTCCATGCGGTGAGGCAGCAGCAGGTTTTAGAGAGGGGAAAGACTGGATAGTTTTTGTTTCCCTAAATTCACAAGCAAACGCAGGAAGAATAATGTAACTAAGTGATATTTTCCAAGCACCTTCGGCGTTTTGCTGAGGCTGCATTTGCATGACAGAGGTTTTTATTTTCCACCTTCTGATACTCAGCAGGAGAGGGACATTATTGTCACTAGAATATTCCCGATTCAGTGAAATTTGAGTGGGCTAATTAAATAATGTAAAAACCTTGCCAAAGTCCAACAGTTTTGTGTGAAAGGAAACGGCACGGTGTCCCCTCTCTTTATTTAAATGGGAGGAGAGGAAAATATGTGAGTCTAATGAACTCTATAAGTTCCTGTGGCTTATTCTGAGCAAAGCAATCTTTGGCACTATTTGCATTATTAATATCCCAGATGGGCAAACTGGCTGACATTTGACACCAGATAAAAATCACATGGAAAAACTTTATTAACTTCTTCCTCCTGTCTTCTTGGGATTCCTCCTCAGTCTTGGGGTGCGAACACCACTCCTTGGAAATGTGCTGGAAATGGTGAATGCTTTTGGTGAGTATTAATTTCATATTCTGTTTATTTAAGGATTGGAAGTTTTGGCCTTGGAAGTCAGTACCGGGGTCCCATTCATGACAGTTGACTTTGGGTGAGGCACACATCACTCCAGGTCTTTTTAGAAGATTTAAAAAAAAACCATCTTGGCAGAAGGAAGCAGCCATGCCTCTGTTCTGACCAGAGAGACATGCTTTTTCATTTTTGGGGAAGTTCAAAGTGTTTGCACACTCCACAACATCCCCATTACCTCTGGAAACCCTTCCTACTTATCCAGTGCCACTGTGGGACTGATGGTCTAACCAGGGTGCTTAGGAACAGAGTGGTACTACTGGGTCACATCTGGATGTGACAGAAAAAAGGATATGTCAGGAGCAGACAACAGTGCCCTTCTCTACCCTGTCAATGGCTGAGGGTTTTTTTGAGTCCCTGAATACTGAATCCCCAAAATGATCCAGGTTAAAAATACTCTTCTTTGATACATGTCATTTTAACTACAGGTTAAAACCAAACCAAACCTGGGATGATTTCACTGGTCCTGTTTGCAGCCAGGGCTGTGGGGTCAGCTGGGAAGGAGGAATTTTGGAAACTGGATTTGCCACCAAAACTGGGGCCTCCTGAATCTTCACCTCAGCTGTAGCAGAGCTGCCTCCTTGGCAGAGCAGGAGGCCCAAAACCCACCTTGTCTAGGGGGGGGCTACACTTTGGTCTGCAACCTAAGGATGATGCTGTTCTCCTCCCCATCCTTCATCTGTGCAACTCAGACAGTAAACCCAGGGGATTAGGCAGCATTTCTTGTGTGCGGTATCATGTGATGTTCCTAAGGTTTTGTGTGGAGCATCTAGGAATGCTATATTACGTCCAGGCAGGAACTGTAAGAGAAACCTCAAGTACAAGCTTGCAGATAACTAACAGGGATCCCAGGCTTCCTAGGAAGGGAGCTGTGGGAAGATCCCACCACCTGGTGTGTCAGGTAACCCTATGAAGAAGTTATGTCTTTTGCTCTCCAGAGCTTTGGATTAGGAGCCTGGCATATTAGATTTGCACTAGGAAGATGTCTCATGTTTTGGTGGCTTGTTTTTTTTTTTCCCATATAACCTCTGAGATGTGGTAAGAAGAAATGCTCAAATTGTTTTGTGCCCAGATTGCTGTTACAAGTGAATGCCTAAGGCTAAATGTTTCTGAATGATTTCACTGTCCGGTCAGGACGGTGGATTCTGCTCCATCAGGTGCTGGCAGCTTGCTGGACATGTTAAGAGTTGCTGGGCTTTTCAAAGGCCTTTAATATATAGTCTGCCCTTGCCAGTGCTCTGAGAAACTTTGTAAGGTCCCCAAAAGGTCAGACAGACCTTGGAAATGTCCCAAAATATTTGTCCCAAAATGTTCGTTGGAATAAGATCTGCACTTCTGGTTTTGCAGTCCTATGCAAGGAGGCACTGCACCCGCCTGCCAGCCCTGCTGAGGTCCTCAGCTGCGATTGCGTAAGTGTCTGCTTGTTTTTAAATGAGTGAATAATATTGTTAAAGCCAGTAAGGACCTTCCTGTGCCTGGCATTTGGTTTGTTTTATGCTCTGCTTTCAGTCAGGGTTTGATGTTTTATCAGCCTTCCTTTGTGCTTCTGCAAACTCTTCCCTGCTCCTGTGTCTGCTCCAAGCTTCCGTCCTCTGCGTGGCCATCCCTCACCGGCTGCACATCCCTCCCTGCATCCCTCCCTCGCTCTGACATCGGCCTGGACCTCTCCACCTGCCTCACTGCAGGCGTGTTTTGTGCAGTACGAGGGAAGGGTGACCATCACCTGTGCAGTTCCCCAGCTCCAGTCACTGGCCACATAATTCAGAGGCCAGAGAATGGATGATACTGCAAACGCCGCCAGGCAGGAGGCGATGAACTGAAGAAAAGCGTTATTAAAACTGCAGCAGCTGCAGGTTGAGCTGTACATAAAAGTTTGCCGCAGTCCTGCTTCTAGCCATGTCCTGAAATAGGCAACAGCTCTGTGGTTTGTGCGCAAATGCACAGCAGATGGTATGTGGTCCTTGTCATCTCCACAAGCCCTTCCTTGGTGCTCAGCAGGGAATTGAGAAGGACCCTTCCTGCTCTGTGGCTGTGAAACCAAGCTGGGATTTCTTCCACCTGGTCTGCTTGTGTGGTGGTTCAAAGACCTACTGTGATGCAGCTCCACCATGCCTCTTCCTTTCTCCTGGGGAGGAAGAGCAGCATGTGGCCTGTGCTGTGGCCGACTGGGATTGTGCTTGTCATGCCTGTGCATTGCCATCTCTCCTCAGGCTCTCTGTCTGAGCCAAAATCTGCAGACTTCAAGAGCCTCTGGTTCTTCTATGGGACATGAGCCAGTGCTGTGGAGTGGGGGATAGGCCACCGTGCTGGGCTGCATGGGGATGCGTGTTCCCAGGCAAGCACAGAGTAGCAGCTGCTTGTGCGCCATGGATGGCTGCCAGCCTTGGAGCAGGGCGCGCGAGCCAGCTGTGTGCACTTCGTGCTTGAAGGATGAGACTTCGTAGATCTAAGTCTGGCTCTGGGGCACCACCAAATCATGCCAAGGCGTGTGGGATGCTAGAGACCACCACTACTTTGGAGGTGAGCTCCTGTGCTTGAGAAGGAGTAGTAAAATGTCCTTCCGTAGGTTACAGATGCTTCTTGGAATCCTGTAGCACCCAAGTCTTTTTGGTAGGTTTTTTTTTCTTTTTCTTTTTTTTTTTTAAGAAGAGGACCAAATGCAGCGGGAAAGGTGCAGAGTACATTGAGATCAGCAATGCCTATGTCCCTGCAATGATGAGAAGCTCCCTGTCCTCCCTTGCTACAGAGGGGACAAGAAAGTCCTTGCAGTCCCTGCCAGTCTGATCACTTGACTCTGATGACAGGTTTAACTCCAACATACTTGGAGGCTGAAGGAAAACTTTGTGTCCTAAAGCTGCCTTCTCTACCAGACCAGTTCTTGTCCTCCCATTTTATGTGCTTTCTTCTTTCTATTTTTATCTGGTGCCCAGGTTTGCTGGGCAAGGTTGCCCTTAGTCACTCCTAATCAGCTGCCTTCCCAATCACATCTGGATAAATAGAAGTGTAACATATGCCCCACATGGCAGAAGAACTGAAAAACTTCAGTGACTAATCACTGTGAAAGGGTACATCACAGCCACCAAAGCCATTTCTGCTAAGCTCAGGCTAAAAATCCCAGGGCAGATGCTATTTATGTTGTACAGCACTTCAGAGGCAGCACTGCGAGAAAGCAGATAGACAGAAATGAAGGTCAGTCCAGGCCTTTTAAACACTACATTACTTAAATGGCTTTTCCTGCCTCAGCTGTCTCGCTCTCAGATTAGCCCAGCTCCAAATGAGGAGGGGTTTTTTCCCCTGCCGCAGTAAATCTCATGCATATTTCTGTGCAAGTTCTGAGGCTGGAAGATCCAGAGTGATCCTACACATTTGCAAACAATTGCTCAAACTGAATGCCTGGCTGGGAGATCCCTTCCAAAATAGTTAACAATTACAACATATCCCCAAATTGCATTAAACCTTTGATCTGCTTGGTGTTTAAAAAACCTCAGCAACTCATTTTCTAAATTGCTGTCAGGTCTTTAATTTTTTAGATACATGAAGCTGACATATGAACACACCCATGTCTATAGCATCACGTTGGCTTCTCTGAATTTATAAGAAGCTTGGCAAAATTTGGATGGTTGAGTTACTAAAATAACTTTCAATGTAATTAATATGCATTGCCTTTCCGTGTACCGGGGAAATTGGGTAATTGAAGTTCAGGAGGCGGAGGTTGCATGGCTCTTTGTAAAAGCACAGAGTGTCCTCTATACCTCTTTGAAGCGACCTCATTAAAATCAATAGAGCAGCATACTAAACCACTGTGTAGTTTACGTTTTGGGAATACTTCTGCTCTCCTGTTGTCATTTTTTTTCTGGTAGACTGGCTGGAAAACTGGTTGGGTGCTCCTGAGAGAGGGTTGGGTCAGAAAGGATGCTGCAATCAGCAAGGTCTGGAGATGCTGCAATGACTGTCTCAAATGTTTGCGCCTTCTGACACTTTGCAGAAGCAAAGGCCAGACTGAATTTTCAAAGCAAGTGTCAATCCAGATTTAGCACCCTATGGGCTACAGATTTAATCCAGTATAACAGAGAGCAGCATATGGCCCATACTTCAGAGCTATCAGTGGTTCTTGAGTAATAAAGCTGTGGCACAGATCTGAATGCTTCAGAAACCATCTTTTCCTGACTATGACCCCACCCTGACAACTGTGTGCTGCAAGAATGCCTGTGCTGTGGATTAAAATTGCATTTACCAACATAGAAGTCAACTAAGCACTTTTGTAGCGTTTGTAATTTGAGTGGTTTATAAATGCCTCTGTGTACTAAAATGAGTATGACCTTGACTTCTTGCTATTTAGGTAGATTTCCAGATTATAAATCTATGGTTTTTTTCTATGCTACCTTGAAGACCTGTAAAACAGTGCGGCTAACCTGAGAGTTATCTATCAATAAACTGAGTGAGGCACCCTGGAGACCTTTTTTCCAGGCTCTCAGCAAACTCAGGAAAATATCTCTGTGTCAGCTTCATTTGTTCCACACTTTGTAGCTTTTCTTTGGAAACAGAATTTCTAAGGCTTTTTAAGACTTTTGAGCCACTTGCCTGTGCCCAGCTTCCATATCCTGAGAGGAGCTGGGCAAGGTGGGAGGTACTGGTGCTCCCTTTCACCCGGTGTCAGAGGAGTAAAAGATCTTTTTTGGGTCATAACAAAATAGAACATACCTTTGAACACAAGGAAACTGTGCAAATGCTGGATTTCTTTTTCTGTTCATGGACCAAGCTGAAAAGGAAGCTTGAGTTAGATCAGTTTGAACTGGATTTTCTAAAAGTATTTTTGCAAGGTGAAATATTAAGCAAAATGTTTTGTTTTACTGAGAACATAAAGTCTAACTGCTCAGATACTTAACTTTGTTATTTTTTCATTATTAAGTTTGAAACAAAGCCATGCATTTCATGCCTGAATTTCCAAGAATTCCACGCTCCTATTTTTTGTTGTTGTTGTTTGGAACATACCCAAGAAGTTCAGTACAAGTTAATAAAATCTGATCATCTTTGAAAACTTCATTTTTTAGTAAATTCTTCTTTCACCTTAATATATCTGGCTGGTTTTCCTACAGGGACTACTCAATCTGATGCTCCCAAGTTCTGCCTCTGGCACTATGCCCCATGTGAAAGCTCTGGGTGAACCGACATTTGTGTTGAGCGTGACTTTGGCTTGAAGCGCAGCGGGTCCTTCAGGATGGTCTCCACTGACAACTCAGGGCAGCTTCCCAGAGACCAAGAGTTTTCTGAACAACAGGACTGAAAAATGTTGGGAGGGGCAAAGCTTTAGGCTTTATGGTTATGTTCTACATAACCATCATAGTGAAAAGTCTGTGTGCTGCATGGCATGCAAGCTATAGCAGGGCATCTTCTTTTGCTAGCAGACTGTGATATCAGATCCAATTTAAACTTTAAAAAAAAAAAAAAAGAAGAAAGCTTAAGCCTTGGCTCAGAAAACAGTTATGAAGTTGACTGAACTCAGCCCTAGTTAGGACAGCACTTAAATGTGTTCCCAGCCTTAAGCGTGTACTTAAACTGGACCTAAGCATGCCATTGAAAGTGCTTACATGCTTTCCAGAGCTCAATTCATCACCATACAAAAGGTGCCCATGGAAGTTGTTTCCTCCTTGAGTAAAGAGAATGAGCCTAGTGCACAGTTTCCAGAAGTGTAAAAACAATAATTAAATAAAATGGCGGTAACTTTAATTATCTCATCTAAATATTCTTTGGTGTGAAATCTCTGTCTGTATATGAGTGAAAGGATTTCTTTCATCTTTGCATAAAACCCCAAGAAGTTAAAAAAACAAGAAGGTATAGACATATCCTTCAGCTGCAAGTGTTGTACTGAATTGGCAATTCTTCTGCAGCTGAAGTGGAAAGATGTTGAATATTACTGTATTGTAGTATACACATTAGTAGAATATTATACAAAACCAGCGTTCACTGTTCTCTATTAAACAGAAGTATATATGCATTTAAATAGGCACATCATGACTTGGGTTTATTGCACCAATATTTTATTTATTTATCGCAAGCTTATTTTTACTGCTGAGAAATATTTTCTGCGTAGTTTGAAATTCAAAAGAAATAGTCACAAACAGTCATTAATGTTTAAAGTCACAGGTTATTATTTAGTGTACTGCTAGTTATATTATACATTATGCATTAAATACTTTTTGGTGGTACACTTATTAAATACAAATTGAGGCAAACCAATCCCTTAGTGGGAACAGACCTGCCAAATAACTATTTTATTTTTGCTTTCAATCTGACATACAAATGAAGATCTTTTGGATTTCAAAGCTGATGCTGTTTCCCCCCCTCCCTGCTCTGTTTTCAGTGTGGATTTCCAGGGCTATGGGGACTTGTTAAAGAAAGATCAAACATAATATGTATATGTATTAATGCATGAAACAGATATATTTACCTCACAGGGGCATTGAGAATTAATTAGTCGTTGATTAGAAAGCGGTGGAAAATGAAAATCACTATCTAGACATGTGATACTACTTTTCCTTTGAATCCTCAGCTGAAAATGAAGCCAGTCAGAGACGGTGTCATGGGAAACGTCTACATAGCTCATGGTCTGGGCTAAGCCAGGGTGCAGCCCTGCGCAGCCTGGCAGCAGTGGCTGCCTGCACGGGTGTGCTCCATGCAGGTTATCTGATTGAATTTGTGAAATAGCTTGCTTAGACTGCTTAGGCATGAATACTTTAAATGAAGTTAGTCCATGCCTTGAGCCACTGACTGTGTTGCAGGTGTCCCCGGATGAGCTTGGTGGTGGATTGGCTTCTCCATGGGGTCGCTTGGTTTGGCTGAGCATGAGGACAGAGCCCAGGGACCTCGCAGGCTGCTGGTGCTCCCAGATCCTGGTCATTACATCCTGGTAAGAGCAGAGCAACCGTGAGATAATGGTTCCCTCAACAACCCCCAGCTCATACCAGTGTTCATCTCAGGGACGTCCCAAGCCTGATATAGTGTCTGTATGCTTACCCATCTCCAGAAGATTTATTTTCTGTGGATATCTTCGTTCTTCCTTAGTAGCTGGGTAAACTGTCAGCATTGCTGGGGCAATGCCGCAAGGAACTTCCAGAGTTTTTGAGAAAACCCTCTTTTTTGTTTGTTTTTAACCTGCCACCCACTAGTTTGAGGCCACCTCATTCTCACACTGTGGAAGGCAATGAGACATCATTCCCTGCTCACTCTCTCCATATTATTCCTGAGTTTACAAACCCTTACCACATCTCCCTCATCATTTCTAACCCAACATGAGAAGCAAGTCAAAGCCTGTTTAGCTGCTTCTTGCGTGGGTTAATTTTCCTGAACTCTCCTCTAAGGACAAGGCCCATTGAGCCAGTGCCAAGGGATGGAGATCTTGGTAAAAATGAGGTTACAAACCGTGAGTTTTTCTGCAGCGCCTCTGAGAAGGGAAGAGCTTTCATCATGCTGGGAGGGGAAGAGGAGGAACCAGGAGATGGGCTTAGAAAGGAGATTTTCATAGCTAGCTCACTGTGTGAATTTTTATTTCTGAATGCTGTGGCAGGTATTAGTACATTGGGATTGCAATTAGGAGGCAGGACAACCAGGGGCTTTATGTAAGTGTCTTTTGTTATTTAAATCTTCTACATACAGCCAAAGCAAGCTCCTGAGCTGTTTGTACTCTCTGTTCAGCTCATGTCTAACCCCAGTAAAACCCATTTGAATCATGGAGACTGAGCTGGGTCTCCCAGCTGTCACAGTCCCCTGCTACAACAAGAAAAGTGAAGAAGCCTCTCTGCCACCTCTGGGACTGAATTCAGTGATCATGATTTGTGGTTTTTTGTAGTTCTGATGAGGGTGTGATGGGTGAGGGGTTATGTGTGTCCATTGCAGCCCCCACATGCACAGGCAGGATGTCTCAGACCATCCCTGCAGAGCACAGAACGCTGCAAAAGCTGAAAAAATTCGAATAAATGAAGCAAAACACTTGAAGAAAGAAAAGTAATAGATTGTGATGGTTTTGTGGGATTAGAAACACACTTTTTAGGCAGCCTTTAACCCTTTACTTCACTGCCAGTGCCTTCAGACTTCATACTTGGATGCAAACCAAAAGCAGGGCTTCAAGAAACACAGCACAAAGGGGTGCCTTGTGGTCCCTTCCTTCCTGTAAGACTTCAGCTGAAATGCAGGAATATTGCCATCAGCCACTCAGTGCAACTGTAGCCAAGCACAATTTCCAGCTCATGTAGAAGCAGCCATACGTGCCAGCGGTGGCCAGCCCCTGCCACAGCCTGGTTTCTTCTTGCCCATGTGCTGAAAACTTAACACACTAAAAAACTAATTTTACAGAGCCATGTTAAGACATGCTCTGAACTCCACTGGAGTTCCTTGACACGACATTTTCCCTTCCCTTGGGGACATATAAAAGCATCCATCCGCTCCTGCCACGTGGACTGAGGATCTCCATGGGAGAGCGTGTACATGTGTGCGGCTTCAGGCATGGGCTGTCAGGGCACTCATGTGCTGTCGTGTGCATAAGGCTCCATAAATTTTAGCTAGGACCCTTTGGACACACATCTTGCAGCGCACAAGCAGCATCTCCTAGTATTGGTCTTTTTTCCTTGGCAGTAGACAAATTGAGCAATGACTAATTCCTTTTTTTCTTGAAAGCAGACAGAAGCCACAGCACCTGAATCTCTCATTAAAGAAGGAGAATTACTGCCTGCTACTTTCCTATACATTTTCCCTTAGCCTATTATCTGCTGTGTCTCCCACCCTGTCTGCTCCCCATCTGGGTGGCAAACAGCAGCAGATTTAAAGCAGATTTAGTGGGTGCTGGTTGGGCTGGTGCACACGTATGGCGTGCCACTGAACACTGCCTTTATTGATAAGTGAGATCCTGAGTCATAGCAACCATCTTCTCACCATGAAGGCATACCTTCAGGTCCTAGGCTCATTTTATCTAAATCTTTTAGGGACTTAGCATCTTTGGCTGTATGTAGTTAAAAAGCCACATGAGAGGACAGGCAAGTAAGTGGACAGGCAGCAGCAGGGATCAATGGGTTGACTACTGAGACAACCAAGATGAAAATAGGAAAAATAGGAAACAATACTAAAACTAGCTCCAATTTTTTATTCCTCTGCAAGCTCTGCAGAAAATGAAGGGCATTATACCCCTGCAGGGAGGGTCATAAATCCATTAAAACTACTTCCAGCTGCATGAAAACTGGGGCCAAAGGGCACTACAATATTTTTACCTGCCACCTCAGCCCCCTGTGAAGAGGAAAGAGCCTGGATGGTGAACGGTTTCTGCCAAACAGCAGGATGAGGTGCTGAGAGGGAGCCCAGGAGAGCTGTGTTTGCTGGGCTGGCTCCCAGTTTAAACATTGCCACTGACCACTCCAGAGTCGGTGGGAGAAGCAGCATAACTGGCTGCCCATGATGGGCTTGGTGGTGGGGCAGCAAAGGCAGCACTGGCCGGCACTGGCTTCTCTCCTGGAAGGGGTCTTGGCAGGGCATGGGTGGGGTGGTGGCTCTTCCCAGCTGGTCTGGCAGCTGCCTGCTCTGCCTACAGCACTGTTTGACCCAGCTGAGGAGGGCTAAAATCCAGTCTCTTGTCTGTCGGGAAGAAACCATGAGAAAACAGCAATGTCACAAGTCAGAAAAGACCCTGTTTAGATCTTCGGTACAGTGGATGAAAGCATCCAACCAGCCCTGTTTATTTTAGCAAACTTGTTATGGATGGCCAGGAATTTTCATTAAAGGATTATTTTTAATTTTTCTTCTCGTCCTTCTGAGTCAGGGGAAAGTGCAGAGCCAAGGAGACCCTCCAGAGACCTGGTGCAGAGTGCTTGACAGGGTAATTAATCCACATTCTTGAAGAAACTCTCCTTCAAGTCTCATAACTTCAAAGAAAAAAAACCACACAGTACCTCTGGCTGCAGGGTGTCCATGTCTTGCTGTCTGACATTTGATGCAAAGAGGATTCATTCTCCCACATCCAAGCTGAAATTCCCAAGGCACTAATCAGCAATTTCACGTTTTCAGCTTGAAACGATTTGCATGAAAGCCATTAGATGCTAGCAAGCAGGGGTATGAGAGATGGTCTTGCTTGGTCTTTCCAAAGAGGAAGTGATTTTTTATTTGCGTTACTGGACTGGTGACATTTAAGATGCTTGCTCCCAAATTCTAAGCTGTAGAAGGAACTGGACCACCCTGTGCTTTGGCATTCATGGAAACAAAATCTGGTTGTTGAGTATTTGTGCATTGTCTTAAACCTGAGCTTCCTTGCTGAGATATCTTCTTTAGTGGAAATTAAATAACATACAGTTGCCCCTGTCTACAAGGCTCATTACTGTCTGTCAGTTCTGACCATTATATCCACTTAAAATACCATAGGGAGAGCTTATTGGGATTCTTCTGATATACTATTCCTCCAAAAGTCAATCAAAAACCAATCTAGTGCACTTAAGGCTTTTACTGCTTTGCTGAAGACAATCTCCCAGTATTGGCTAATCTGCACAGTCTGCTCCAATAGCACAATGATTTTTAAGGCCATGTGAGAAGAGATTACCTACCTGTTTGTAAATGAGAATAATGGCTCACTTGCAGTGGGTTGTGGGTGTACCATCAGAGGTGACAAATGCAATTACTCCTCCTTCTCTAGTCGGAGGAGGGGAAAAAAACGAAGCGCAACATGCTTGTTTGGACTGTGACATAAAATCAGCATCAGCGGAGAATTGCTTGGTGGGAGGAAATCATCAGTGGGATCATTGGTTGGGGAGGTGAACAGCAGGCAATGGAGCTGAGTTATTTCCCTGAGGTGCTGGTATGTGAAGCAGACTTCAGCGTGGGAGGGGAAAGGTTTGTTTTCAGAGCAGCTAATAGTCCCAAAGGGTCCCGAGGCCCTGTGCATCACTTTGTTCTGTGGTACAGGCAGGGCAATGGGGAAACAGAGGCACAACTGTTCTGCAAGGTTTGTGAAGAGGCACAGCCTGTAAGAGCAGGGCGGCAGGGACAAGCTCCCCAAGTAGACTGCGCACAATTCTTTTGCAGATGGAGAGATGGATGAACAGATGGACAGGCTGTCCAGTTAGTGTGCCAGATGTGTTAAAAAAATACTTTGTCTCTAAAGATGGTCTGTGTACTCCTAGAACACTTCTCAGGTTCAAGCAGCATTCTCTCTGTCACAAAGATGGGAAAACTGAGGCACAAAACACTTCAGCAGTTAGCATAGATAGCTTACAGTAAACCAAAGAACAGAGCAAAGGTATCCTTGCTCCCTCTCCTGCTTCAATGAAAAAGGTGTTTCTTTGCTCATTCAATTTAAAAGTAAGTTTCATTTCACCATTTTTCAGGACATGCAGTGTCTCTGAGGGTTGCTATACTGGAAGTTAGTGTCAGTTTGGCTTCCAGATGGCACAGAAAAGCCTCCGTGTGTCTTCCCACCACCTATAACCCAGGTACTCACCACACAGCTAGTGCTCCCACCCACCCTGATGGACTCACTGCCTTTGAGGAGAGGCAGCCCATGCTCTGTACCCTTTCCCTTCTTGCCCTCTCGTAAATCCAAGGCCCTCATTCTGTTCCAAAACTCCCAACTCAAGTGTCAATGTACGTGTATTTCATATATAATTGAGGTTTCTTCTGCACAGTGGTACTGGGCATCTGAACAGAAGGCAGATTTCCCAAAGTATTGCTCATATTGGGACAGAGAAGCGCAGTGGTGGGGCTTCGGACAACGTAGCATTGGTCCTCTATGGGTATAGCAGTAGTGCATGCCAGACAGGTTTTCTGATCAGGCTGGACAATGAAAGTCACTTCTTCCTTTCCTGAATCCTGCTATGACAATTTTCAGGCCACACTGTGCATTTGCTCTGTTAGCACATTGAGTGTTTTTTGAATGGGCTAGCCGTTGTGTGTAGGGAGCTAGACACTTGCTGTTGTGTTCCATGACCCCATTTTTAACATCCAGGGCTTAATCTCCCACTTTCTGTTTCTCTTTCCCTTAGGTGAATCTGGAATCACCCTCTGTTAACTCAAGCTGTCCTTACCTTACCTAAGGGGTTTACCTAGGGGAGAAGAAAGCACAGAACAAATGCAATGCCATCTGAAGCTAAAATACTCCAGGCTTGCCCATGCCCTCTTTCAGAGTCCTTCCTTCATTGCTTGCAGAGATGGGATGCATGAGACCACATGATACTCGGGGACCAGAGAGGGGTGGGCTCATCTTAACCACTCTTTGCTTCCCCCAGAGGTTTGCTGAGTACATTTCTTTTTTATGCTGTAACTATCAGTTTGAACATTAGGCTACTTGTTTCTCTAATTCCATTCTGGACATATTCTTGTAAAACCTTGTACATCATATTATGAAGATGTTAAATGCACAGTCTTTTGTGATATTTACATGTAATACTACTCTTGAGGCATGAGAAAGAGGTCATTGTACCACAGATGGTTAAATGAGAAATGTGGTTCCTAACTTGAATAACATCTTTCAGCCCTTGTAGAGATTTGCGCTTGCAGGCGTGTGCTCTGGGATGCACTATCACAGCAGTCCTGACAGCAATTGCGGGTGAACAGATGTAGCCCAGTCTGCACTTGCAGTTCATCGCTGGGGCTCTGTTGCCTTCAGTGGACAAAATAGAGAAACGGCAGTTCCTCCCTTCTTCCCCAGCCTGGAGGAAAGAGTCTGCTTCTGAAGCCAGCAAAGGGGGAGAAGTAATCAGTCCTGTCCTGCTGATTACTCAAAAGCAGAGGCTGACTTCCTAAGCCTGTGATTTTGTATGTCCCTGCACAGACACAGCATCTGACAGCATGGCAGAGCTTGATGTGTTTATCCTCAGCTCCCTAGGATGCAGAGAAGTGTGTTCTCTTCTTCTCCCTCTGTTTTATAGATGAGGAGTGGAGCAGAGATGCTAAAGCTCAGCCTGACTGTCTTGCCCACAGCCATCAAAGAAATCCACAGTGAAGAAAGGAGCCTGTCACCAAGTATTTCTTGTGGATGCACAGGAGCTCTGTGGCATTGCCCAGCAGGGCCACTGCAAGCCCCAGGGAGACCCTAGTTGGATCTGGGGGAACATCTCCCTGCTTGGGCAGCCCTCCTCTGGAGGCAGGGGGATCCCCCAGCCCAAGCCTGCTCCACAGACATGCTCACAGGTCACCTCCCTGGAGTTCATGTCCCCATTGCTCCTACCCTGGTCCCTTCATCTGGGATGACCTCGTTACCTCCTTTCTACCATCTTAAGCACACGCTGCAGAGAAAAGTGATTCCACTGCTCTGTGCATGATGCAGCAAAGTCTAGATACTATAAATGCTTAACTAGGCTCAACTGGGTGGTTACATGTTGGGTTTGAACTGCTAAAGCCTGCATTTGCAGTTGAAAACTCAGTGTAAAAATTGTAAAGTGACTCATAAAATGACTAACATGACATCTATATAGACTTCAGCAGACATTTTCTACCCTTTTCATACCCAATCATGGATTAATTCATCAGTTTGATAAAATAAAAAGTAATTAATATATTTCTGTCATGTATCTCCTTGCAGTCAGAATGATAAAATATTCACAAGAGAGGTGGCTTGGAAACATGAATTTGATGAAGATGATTTGAAAAGAAAGAAACTTTAATTAAAGTCTAGAAAGGTCATTGAGTTCTACCATCAGATAATAGTGAAATTATAAAATGGGTGGCAAATGTCCCCAAGAAGAAGAGAAGCAGTGGTCTGAAAAAAAAGAAGGAGATACTTTTAACAAAGTAGAACTCCACTTAACAGAGGCATTGCTCTAACACCCTGGAGAGCAAGGAGAAGTGGTCAGACAATTTGGATTTGCAGAAGTAGACTGTTTGTGTGCTATTTAAAAAATTAAACTTTTGGAGAAGAACATTGTATTTAGGTTTGTCTCAGACATTTCACTGATTTCTTTTTTCAGGTGCATTGTGGTCGAAGAAGACCCTCTGGTGTCTCCAGAGAGTAAACCTGAGCTGATTTGAAACCTCTTTCCTGAGGCAGGCTAAAGGTGAGGAACAACTGACCTTGTTATTCCTGGATAACTGCTCAGAGATGAAACTCAGAGTCAAAAGGTCCTGTTGGCAACAGGCATCTGTGTGTCTTAATCCCACTGGCTGAATGAGCTGTCTGTGCTTGGGGTGGGCTGTGGACTGATCTGGCTACTGCTGGAAATACAAACAGTAAAGATGCAGTGGCAGAAGTTTTAAATCAAGCTGGCAATCTGGCTGCAGGTTTTGGTGGACCTGCACTGTTTCCTATCCTAGTCTGCCATGTCGTTGACAGGGAAGAGAATAAACACCAGCAGTGTCATTCTGCAATGGTACCAATGGTGCAGCTATAACCGGACCCACCTCAAAAAAGATATACAGATCTAGGAACCCTGCAGAGATGAGGGGAGGTTTGGAGTGACTTCCTTGTGACCTGACCCTGGCTAGAGTGAGGTCTTCAGCTTGACTGAGGGTTTGAAATACAGAGGCCATCAGCTGTCCTCCAAGGATGGGAAAAAGTGCTTACAACATCAGGAGCAGGTGAATAAGGAATAATTAATCATTTAGCCACTATTTTCTCTCTAATTCAGTAGAAAAAAACTATGCAACTTCAGTAGATGGGTGCAGGTTCAAAGTAAACCACAGCAGTTGGTTTATCACATGGCACACACTGGAACTTTTCACTAGGCATTTCCAAAAAGGGTGGAGAAACCCTTGGAAGAGAGTCTATTGGAATTTATTAATATCAAAGTTGCTGGTTTTAGCTCAGAAAGTTTTCAAATTGCAAATTTTGGGAGCTAGGAGAGCTTTCTGAGGAAGTATTACTATACACTTGCCCCATAATCCTACTGTTACGTAGAAGTCTGCTGTTTGCTGACTAATTTTAGAAACAGGACATCAAGTGAGATAGACTCATGATATACCCCAATAAAGTTATTCTTATAGTCTCATTGTATGTTTTCCAATAGGTTAAAGCTACCCATGCACCCACTTCTGTGATTCCTCTCTGATCCCAAGGCCTTAATGATGGCCATAAAATACAGGACTAAAGGCTAGAAGGAACTTCAGGAGCTCATCTGTCCACTCTCTTGGCCCTTGGCAGGGTCACCTCAGCCTGACTTGTTCCTGGCAGATGTGTCTGCCTATCCTGAGAAATCAGGACTATGTCTCCAAGGGCTGTCATTAGTGCTTTGTTGTCCTGAGTGTTTTCATACTGTTAGGGCCTAAACCCGTCATGCAACAGTCTTAATGTATTCTCTTTGTTCTGTCCCCAGAGGACATGAAAACAAGGGCATTGCAGCTCCAACCTTTACCTATAACCGGAAACCTTTGATTTTCTTGGAAGACCATGGTCAGAGACAAGAACAGAAAAATCAAGCAGATGGGAAAGCCATGAGATCATAGTGAATGCATCATTTTTGGTCAAAGAAGCAGACATGTCTTGCCCCATGGCTTAGCTGTTATCTCCCATGTTGTAGGACTAGGTGACCTGTTGTAACATAATATTTGAGGGTGTTGGGCTGATTCAGCCATCATTATTTTATGCTGCCATCACTTGCCTGATCACACAGGCCAACACTTAACTCAGCAACATCCCCTCAGAAGTCTTCTTTCAAACAGTCCTGCCATAGGTTCCTGTGGGCCCAGCTCCTCCACTGCCCACTGTGGTGCCAGCATCGCCTGCTGGGCACAACGGACAGAGATGGCTCCTCAGTGGCCCTTCACATGGAAGGACACCACCCAGAGAGCTTAGCAAGATGCAACCAGCCCCAGCAGAAGCCACACCCAAAAAGAAGCTTCTCCAACTAATTGGCTCATGGCCTTTCCCACCACCCCAACCATAACCACCTGGGTGAGGGCAGAGCCACAGAGACACAGGTGGGCCAGGTTCTGCCTCTGGAACCTGAAGACAATAGGAAGAACAAAACATTCTGCTAGGTTGTGACTCATTCACAGGTCAACTCCAACTTTGGGCTCACAACTCAGGCCCCAGCACTTCAGAAGGGAGAAAGCATGTAGCATTTGTGGGAACATGGTACTATGAAGGTCCTATAATCTTTCCGTCTGATTTTGAGGAAAAGCAGGAGGTTTCAAAAAAACTCTGAAAACTTGGAGTATTTTTGTTTGCCTTATCCACATCATTGTGATTACTGTCTTGTTCAGTGTGGGCTGTTACACACTGCTTCCTCAGACATCCCACTGCTGCTCACAGAGTGCTGTTCAGGTCTCAGTGTCAGGGAAGGCCAGGCTCAGGGTTGCTCATGCAACCCTAATTCACCATGATCTCATCTTCACTTACCCTGTCACAGTCTATTTTTTCCACTAAAGTCTGTCGCAGTTAATACCATGAAGGAATGGTGCTCACTTACTGAGCAGCTATTGGAGACACTTTGCTCCTTATTGTTCAATGCACAGCTCCAGGCATGAGCTATTGTGCTTGCTTTAAGCTCTCTTGGGTTTTTCTTGTGCCCATTACTGCCAGGTGAGTGAGTGGAGGGCTGAAGAGATATTAAGAGCACAGGTTTGCAAGGAGGCGAGTACCCACTTGCAGTGTACCTGCTTTGTACCTCACCTTTTACAGCACCCACTTGTCCTGTGGCACCCAGGAGGGTTCAGCCCTCATCACCCGCAGACCTCTGGGGACTGAGCCATGCTGAGCACATCATAAGTGATGGGAGAAGGAAGTGGGGGTATCACACTGTGATTCCCGGCTAAAACAAATGGATTTTTCTTTTCTTCCCAGCCTTTATGCACCCTTCTAACCTTGCAGACAGAGAAGACAGTAAATTATGTTCTTTGCTGCCCGGCATTGACTCACACCACAAGCATGTTGATTACGATGAGTGCTGTTGTGGAAGAAATGCCAAATGGCTACGTAATGAAACATGCCAACTAAATATATATTTACCAGGGTCTAATGCTTCACAAACCAAACAGCAGGGCACTTTGCAAAGAACTCTCATCGGTTTCAGCAGAGGGTGAGTTTCTCTCATAATCTGAGTCAGCCTTGATGTTGCTGACTATCAAACAGCATCCTTGGCATCTGTCTGAGGCTCTCAGCAGGGATATGTGTGATTTGAAGTGATGATCTCAGACATTTAAATCACAGATACTTGTCCCATATCACAGATAAAAAGCAGGTGAAGACAGGCAAAGCTAAGCTGTGACACATGCTACCTGGCAGGGTGGGCTGAGGGAGATAAACACAGCTATCCACATTGCTCCTCTGCCCGGTGTGACCCCTCTTGGAGCAGGGCTGGCTGAAGCGGGTGCTAGCTTCTGAGCAACCTTACTTCTCAGGGATTTCTTTAATACTTAAAAGCATTAAAAAAGATAACCAGCAATTTTCAGGGATCACATGGTCTATAAAATTCCAGATAAGCCCTACACCCCACGCAGGAGTCCTGCTAACTGTGGCTGGGTGAACAGCGTGAGTGGGTACGTGTACCTCCACTACTGCAGTGAAATTGGTCTGTGAACCTCAGCTGGCATCTCATTCATAAAATGCTTTTGAAATGTCACCAGTCAAGCTCTGCATCCCTTGACCCAGCACCCACCCTCCTTTTCCATCATGTCTGTGCTTCAACATTACCTTTTTGTCACAATAAAGTCAAAGACCAAGCCAATTTTAATGTGCAGTGTTTTATTTGTATAGCTTGTGTATGAAAGATCAAAGGTGGGCTAAGAGGGCTGCTCTTTTCCCTAACATCTTCAGCATCCCTTTGGCTAGTTGAGATATTAAAGATGGATGACAGCATAGACCAAACTCTCTTGTTTATCTTTTGGGCACACATCAGATGAACTGATGCAGACAGAAACCAGATCTACATATCTCTTTCTTTTCTCTTTTTGAAGGAAAATTCTGTGCCCAGGGAACAGGGATCTAACACATCAGAGTTTGAACGTATATTTCTGTTGTTTTTCTCTAGTAATTAGTTGAGTTTCTTCTGGTTTGTCTTCTATATCTTATCACATCCACTATGTTTCCAGAAAGTTTCTTTGATTCACAGTGCCTTATAGTTTCTAAAAGAAAGAACTTCTCTTCCTTTTGCCTATTTTAATTGGCTAATGAGTTTAAACATTTCTTGCCTGCTGCCAAAGGCGGGATAAAATAAAGGCTTTTGCAATGGCGTCCTTGGGGCAACTCACTGCTTTCATGTACCTACTCAGGTTTACAGTTTCACTCCATCACTTATAACATTCCATCATCAGAAATGGGGTGATTTAGGCATACTTCTTTGCAAAAAATAAATTTGAAGGCTATTGCTTAAGGGGTTGTCATTTTAACCCATGGTTAATGCTTTTAATATAAAACTTAGTGTTATGTAATTGAAATCTAAACCAAACCACTTATTTCAGAATTAGAGCTAAGGAGGATGTGCCAGAAGTTTTGAGATTTCAAGGAAGTAAATTTGAAAATGAGCATGTTTTTGCAAATTGACTCCATCTCATCGGAGGAATGGAAACATTATAATTTGCATATTTCAGAACACTCCAAGTGAAGTTTATCTTTTAAAAAGTTTAAAAGAATTGTTTCACTGTTAATGAACAATGAATTCCATTTATGACAGAAATCCAAAGAAAATACAGGGGGACACCCTCCTGCAGGTGCTTACACCTGCAGCACATTTCTCAGTGGTGTTCAAGTGATTCATCTCCAGCAGAGCAGGAGAATGTCACAGGTTTTCTCCCAGACCGGAGCGGGGATCAATCCCCCCCTCCCCCGGCCGTTTGCATCTTAAAGCGACTGATTTCAGTTGGGTCCGGTCTCAATTAAGAGGCCTTTGTGAGCATCCTGCATTAACATATGTGCATGCCTGGAGACAGAATTGAGACAGCAATTTGCAGGTCCATGTGACAAAGTATGCGGAAAGACTTCAAGCTGAGGGCTGCATAGCACCTGCCCAGGTAGAGAAGATCAGCTTATCCTCCAGTATTTGAATGATTTGCAAATGGCTTTCAAGCACAGGAGATGACTGCACCTGGCCACCCAACTGCAGATTTGCATTTCCAAAGAGGGGAGAGCTCTCCCTAGCCCGGAGGGAAAATCGGTGAAATTCTCTCCTTTTGGGAACGCATCCTTGATGCAATGACTAAAGGGAGCTTTGCATTTAAGGAGAGGCAGAAGGCTGCATCAACCCCTGATTTTTAATTATTTTTTTTTTCCCCGTGAATGCAAAGTGAGAATGCAGAAAGGCCATCCTATGAGCGAGCCCCAAGTGAGGTAAGTGTCTCCAGACTATTGACACCCCACGGTGGAGGAAGTTCCCTGTTGGTTTTGACCTTGCAACAACCATATGAAATGCCCTTTTCTTTGTGTGGTGGATGTCTTTATGAACCTTTGAAATGTTATGGTCCACTTTGATTTTTTTGTTGTTGTTACACTTTAGCTTAACCTGGCTTGTGTTAAGTGTGATTTCAAAGTGATGGCCTAAAATCAGGGTATTAATTTCTATGGCGCTGTGCACCAATCCAGTCTGGCAGTGCCCTGAACCAAACATATCTGGAGAAACATACAGGTGAGCTTTTAGGCAGCAGAAGCGGGTCACGTTTGAATGCAAGTCTGTAAAAGGGGTACAAACAAATGCATACAAACAAAAGTGTTTAAGAAAAAAGTGGATTAAGTGTGATCATTGTCGCACACACACACACGCAGAGTGTATGCCAAATAAATACCAAGTAAATCCACTTTTGTCCAGAAACAGTATAGTGTATTGCTAAAAGAAGCAAGGCATTTATATCTTGATATATGGGATGTATAGCTATGTCGTTACAATGTAGTTATCGCCAGCTGGATGTGATAGATAGCCATACAAGTACATCTTGTTTATTAACTCATACTTATGGTATAAGGCCATATAAACACAATGTATTCATAGACACATAAAATCTCTCCTACTTATCGGCTCATCATCTCACTTCCTATCTCAGCAGAAAATGTCTTCTCTCTTACTGAATCTTCTTGGCTCATGCTTCTTATTTAGATGAATGATTCTGCCCTTTAGCTTCCCAGATGCAATGTGGGGAAAGAGCTTGTATGAAAATGCTTGGCATAAAACAGATCACAGAAAACAAGGCTGGGGGAGTCTTTGTGAAGTTATGTTGATTTCTTGGCTATGAGCAAGGACTAGCAGCACCTGTGCCATACTTGTGGAAACTTCATTAGCACCCTGACAACTGCCCCATAAGAGAAGGGAAGCAGAGCAGAGCTGAGTCATTCCACAAGCCCCAGTGAGGGAGCAGGGCAGGTTGGGCTGGGGGAGAGGTAACATCCAGGGCATCAAGCATCTCTGTGCCTGCAACTGCAAGACAGCAGTGTCAAAGGGTGGCTAACAGTCCATTTTTTGCTCTTTATCTTGATCTCTTCTTGCTTCTGGTAGTGCTCTACACCTGTATGCGGAGATGTACTGAAGTGTTATTTTTTTATTGCAATAGCAAGTCAAGAAAGTGCTAACACTGAAGGGTGTGTGACAGCAGGAGATTTGATGTAGTTCACAACAACCTTTTAATATCTGTGTCTGTTTTGAAGCCCTGTCTGAAGCTAGGTTGTGGCTAATATCCCCATTTTGTAGTGGAGAAACTGAGGCACAGGAGCTTGCTAAGGTCTCAGACCAGGTCCAATAACAGAATTAGATTTAAGGTTTCTGAGTCACTGTACTACCAAATAAACAGCATACAGAATAGCTGATTCAGATGAAAGATGCTTGTCTACTTTATTGATTTACACAATTATCTGTGACCCTGATGCTGTAGGATAGATGATGTTATTACTACCTCATAGTAAGGAGGTATTATAAAGGCTTTGTCAGGCTCATTTTGGCCTGATCCCTTACTCAGGAGCATCCAAGCCAGAAGTAATTCATAACTTGTTCCTCCTAGGCAAATTGCTATTAAAATATTTTCATCTTGCTCTTTCCTGTGAGGAGTTGTGGATATGCAGTATATTTCTTAGAAAATCTGTTCTTGAAGCATTTTCAGAGAATTTAATCCCCTCCACTCCCTGTTTAACCTGCTTTCCTTAAAAGAACAAGGCATATGCGACTGCAGGAGCTATCCACCTGCAGTCTCTCAGTCTTCCCTTTGACCTTTAGCAAGGGTGAGCCCCTCAGTTGATTCTGACTATAGTTGACAGAGAGACTGAGTTCTCAAAAATACTCCCTTCTTGGGAGTTTTGTGAAACTGACAGCCTGGGGAGGGGGTACCACTGGAGAATCCAACATGACCTTCCCAGGTGTAGGCAGAGCTGGGTGGCAGGTAGTGGGGCACCTGAAACATCATGGGTGTGAACTGTTGCAAAGGGATAAAGCAAAATTCAGGGCACAAAAGAAAATTAACCAGCAGCAGTTCTGCCCTCTTGGACTACTTTGTTTCCTCTCTAAACTTTCCTGTGGAACTTCTTTGGAAATCATGAAATCCGGTTGTCTGAAGAAGGGAGTCGAGAATGGCAAACAAACCAGAAACCTGCTCTAATTGCTTGCCATCTTATTGAGACTTTGTTGTGCCACATTGGAGGATGGGGATGTGGATCAAAACCTGCATGCTCTGAGGACTCAGGATTTTCCTTCACAGTGATGTCATATCTCTTCCATGATGCAAATCAATGGGACTTCACTAACTTCAATGAGCCATGCCAGCTGCCTCTGGGTGAGGATCTAGCCTTGCACCTTCAGCCCAGAGGGCTCATGTGCTACTGGCTGTTAATTCTCTCACTGGTCCAAGACTGATTGCAGCTCTTGGGTAGGGGCAACCTGAAGAAGCAAAATAACATGATAGACACCCCAGCTGCATGGAACCATGGTCTCAAATGAGATGCTCTGTGTGCAAATGTCTATCTTGTCCCATCTTATGTTCAGCACTATGCTTTCCTGTGAGACGCTGAAGTGTAGCTAACCTTTGGCACATGCCGGCTATTCACTCCTGGGTGGGGGTGGACAGCTGCTTGTGCGTCACAGTGTTTAGGTTTTGTTTTAAAAATAGGAGGAACAGCAGGAAAATCTCTTGGTCAGACTCTTGGTCCTGGGCTGTTCCTTGAGCAGTGTAAGGCAACAGCTGTCTTTTACTAATGAAAGCCCTTGTTAATTCTTGAAAGAACTGGACTTGAGAGCTGGGCAAAGAGGAACCTAATGAGGTTCAACAAGAATAAGTACAGAGTCCTGCACCTGGGAAGGAGTAACAAAATGCACCAGTACAGACTGGTAGGCGATCTGGTAGAGAGCAGCTCTGTGGAGAAGGACCTTGGAGTCCTGGTGGACAACAAGTTATCCATGGGACAGCAATGTGCCCTTGTGGCCAAGAAAGCCAATGGTCTCCTGGGGTGCATTAAGAAGAGTGTGTCCAGCAGATCGAGGGAGGTCCTCCTCCCCCTCTACTCTGCCCTAGTGAGACCTCACCTGGAGTCCTGCGTTCAGTTCTGGGCTCCCCAGTTCAAGAGGGACAGAGATCTACTGGAGAGAGTCCAATGGAGGGCTATGAGGATGATTAGGGGACTGGAACACCTGCCTTATGAGGAAAGGTTGGGAGACTTGGGGCTTTTTAGTCTGGAGAAGAGAAGACTGAGAGGGGATCTAATTAATGTGTATAAATATATGAGGGCTGGGTGTCAAGAAGAAAGGGGCAACCTCTTTTCACTTGTGCCCTGCGATAGGACAAGGGGCAATGGCTGCAAGCTAGAGCACAGGAAGTTCCACCTCAACATGAGGAGGAACTTCTTGACTGTGAGGGTTACAGAGCACTGGAACGGGCTCCCCAGAGAGGTTGTGGAGTCTCCTTCTCTGGAGACTTTCAAGACCCATCTGGATATGTTCCTGTGTAACCTGCCCTAGACTCTATGGTCCTGCTTGGCAGGGGGGTTGGACTTGATGATCTCCAGAGGTCCCTTCTAACCCCTAACATTCTACGATTCTATGAACACAGTGCAGCTGAGATGACCTGGGCTCATGAGGAAGTGTGTGGGAGCTTATGGCTCATCCCATGGTTGCTACAGCATGTGTGTGGTACATTACTCAGGGTTGAGAAGCTAATGCTCCTGAAAAGAAGCCTGTATATCTGCTGAGCAAAGCTGCAGTGCCCTTAAATGACTGATAAAGCAGTGAGGTGCTGCTTGAGTTACACCAACACAGCCCCGCAATTCTGCCCTCTTTTCGTTTTTTTTTTTTTTTTCTTTTTTTTCAGCTATCAGCTCTATTTTAATATGGTCTTTTCTGAGGGAGAAAAAAAAAAAAGAGCGTCTTCCAAGGTCATTAGCTGACAATTTCAGCCTGTTTGAAAATGGCTTGCACTCTCTGCTAATTGGTCTACCAGACCTGTTCATTTGTTAATTTGATGCCATTAGGTAACTGGCACGTCTCTGCTGCAGACAGAATAAGGCAAGGACAGAGAATGCTGTTTTGGTCTTTTTCTTCGGATGCTTCAAGAGGACTTGATACAGAGCAAGGCTGTTCTGTGCCTGCCAGGAGGTACCAGTAAGACAGTAGGACACTGTAGAGATACCCTGGGCTAGATGTCACCTCTGCTGGGTGGCATAGAACCTGGACTCTGAGGTGAAGGGGATAGGCTGAATGAATAAATTATCTCAGCTCAAGCTTAAAGCACTTACTGCAGTTACTTAGACTGGCCTCAAATTGACTGGTTTTTGATTTGCAAAATGAAGCAAAACAAGCTCTTTCAGGGTTAAATTAACTCTTTATTTGACCAAAAATGAATCCTATAAATAAGAGAGAAAGGTTTGACCCACAGAACAAGTGCCAATACCTGCCTCCCCTCTCCTCTCCTCTCCCTCTCCCTCTCCCTCTCCTCTCCATTACAAGAACATAACATGGGATGAGAACTTGGGTCTCAGTCATCAGCCCTCCAGGAGGGTGCCTTGGACATGGGCAGCCAACCATCTCTCCTGCTGTTTGTGTGAAACATGAATGGACAGAGGGGAGAAAAGGCAGCCCAGCTCTGCTTTCAGTCTGGTGAGGCCAAGCCCAGGAGGGAATTGCAGAGCCCAGTATGTGGGGATACCCCACTGTGCCGACCCCTAGATATGCCCTATACGTGGGATGGTTAAGCTATTTCTGGAGGAAAAAGACCTTGAATTCAACAGGGATAGAAATTGAACTGAGATTAATGCCTGAGATGCTGCAACAGAAGAGACATCAGCTGTGTCTCTCAATCTGTGAAAGGTGCCAAATGCCCTGAAACTATTTATTCATTTAAGAGTACTCAGTGAGTGCAACCCAGACTGTTTCAGGTTGGCTGGAACAGGATCTTTTAGCAGCTTCACTGTATGCTTTAAAAATTTGCTCTTCCCCATATCAGGTCTGCCTCCTCCAGCCTGTTGCACTGCTGTGCCAAGCAGAAAGGCAGCCCATCTGCAACCACTGTTACTACTTGATGGTATCTCTGTGTTAAGGACCTACTTTTGTTTTTTTTGCAGATGGCAGCCATAGTTTCTTTGGTATGGAGAAGGAAAATTAATTAACTCAGCTGATACACAGAGCTGCTGGGTCGTCCCAGGAAAGGGTTCAACTTCAGCTCCCTGTGCTGTCCAAAGTGTGTGGGGTGCTTATGTCATGGTCAGAGCCAGGGGTCAGCCTGGACTTTGTCCCACACTGTCCAGGAGCTCTGCCTCGCTCTGATGCTGGTCCCTTATTTCTGTGCCCTACAAACAGCCCTGGGACCAAGTACTGTGTTGATCATCCCATGGGGCTGCTCAACAGCCCTCTTGTATCCTTCACTTTTATCCTAGGCCTTCCCTTGTATCCTTCATCCAAAAGAGACCAGGAACATCTCTGACTCAAACCTTATTGCCTTAAAAGTACCTGCTATTTTACAAAGAATGCGTTTGAACCTTGTAGTTTACTGCCATGCACATGAATTGTTGTTGCCTGTGCTCCATTGCAACCACAGCAGAGTATGAGGTGAAGGGCTGTATCCAGGTGTAGGAGTGCAAACCTTTCCTCCTTCATCTCTGTGAAGGGCCTTACTGAGGGTGTCTTGTCAGCAAGAACAATGATAACAACTTGAAAATCCAGCATTAGTGCAGTTTTGCTGCTTTTAAATTAGGTAGAAAAATGATCCCCATTGTTACAGGTCTTTCTCAGTTCCTGACTCTCACTGGCTGAACTTTGCTGCATGACATGGGTCATTTTTTTTCACCCCATACACTAAGGAAAAGACTATTTTTGTGTGTGAGTTGGGCACTGTGGTTGAAGCAGATCCAAGGAGCACCATGCCAAGGTGGAAAGTGAAGGGGACATTCCATTCTACCTTGGACCTGCCATTGTGTCAGGGCTAAGTTCAGGTCCACATTTGGAAAGCTGGGAGCGAGAAACTGGTCAAACATATCTGGGGAGGACCTGGCTTTGAGTGGGTATTTTGGTGATGTTGAAGGAAAACAAGCAAAAGCCCACGTAACTCTCCCTAGACTGGGGCTTTCTCCAGCCCAGCTATGTTAGTCACAAATCGCACCTCATCACACCTGACAGTTGCAGCTAGGCTGGAAAAATCTTGTCATCCTGACCTAGTATCAGGAGCCAGAGGATTTAGCGGGCTCTTCCTTGCTGCGTTTTGAGAATTTCTTAAGAAAACACTTTCCTTCCGTGGGTGATTTCACAAGTTGAGAGAAAAGCAGCTGTTGGTGGTTCACAGCTCAGATTTCCCTGAGAAGTGTAAAGTCTCAGCTGGACACCAAGATGATAGATTTTATAGATTTCCCCCCACTCCCTCCATATCCACCAGGCAGCTAAACCCAACAGTAAGCTACAGTGCATTTCTCTGTGTTTAACTTCTCCTTGAGATAATCCATTTGCCTCTGTTCTTTGAAAACTTACTGAATAAGCCACTTGTTTCACACTGGTGGGGAAATAACACTTTGGGGGCCCCTTTTGTGCCTGTCTTATGTATAACAGAAGCGTGGAGTTTTATAAAGTCTAATAAATACCCAGCTCTGCCAGATGTTAGCTTTCCTTTTTTTTTTCCCCTTTAATTCTTTTTTTTTTGTTGCCTAGTAGAAAGGAGGTCAAATTTTGAGTTCCAGACTTTAGCTGACTGCAAATAAAATGGGACTGTTTCTAAGAGACATGTTGTGACAGTGTAAATTATCACATTTTAGATGGTGTTAAATATAGAAATGCCACTTAAGAGGGGATGCATTTTGTTCGGTGTCTGATATTTGTCTCGTCAAGACATCCTTGTGAGATGGCGTCTCTTTATTATCTTCCCACCTTTTTTACTCCATTATTCTGCCCCGTCTGCTGACAACAATTAATGAAGAAGTTATAGCCTTTTCTGTGTTTCATGGTGCCTGAGATATGAGGGCAGGTCATTGCAAAACTCATGGCTCCAAATTAGCGTGCAGTGGAGAAATTCCCACCTGCAAGATCTGCCCCTTCATCCCTGGGAGAAACCTTTGGGTTAAATACAGGGAGCAGAAGCAAGTGAAAGAGGCCAAAAGGCCCCATGGCTATGGCCAGGGTTGAGGTGCTGAAGGGTCCACAGGAGGCAGTGGAGAGGATGAATAGACAGACCCAGCGAGGAGATGTGATACAGCCTAAGTCAGGAAAGCCAAGGTGAGGAAGAAAAACATTTCCCTTAGACTGGAACAGACAAAATTCACTGGCGTGAAGAGTTTTGCAGTTTGTTCAGTTATTTTGGCTAAACCTAGCCCATTGATGGCTCTATTTCCTTCTCCCACTGGAAAAGCATGTGTTTGGTCTCATTTATAAAATTAAAAAGTACCATTTTCTTTATGGTGTATGCTCTCTGCAGCATCTCAAGAGTGGTAATTGCATGGAAACTTGCGTGGTTTATACCTAAAGGAATCTTAATTTTAATACACACAAAATTACACCCATTTAAGCCTCATTGAGTTAGAAGCAGTACAATTTTCCATCAAACGCCTCTCCAAACAGAAGCTGGTTTTGCACTTAAAGCGGATTCTCAGTTGTAACTTTATCTTCCCCACCTTGGTCTCAGCTCCATTAAACTTAATCACCATCATATACTATTACCCGTTCAGTTAATGAAAAATAATTTTCTCCAAAGGTAAAGTGTTGTAATTAAGGGCTCTGTATAGCCACAATAGCTTTTGTGCCTTCAACCTTTTTTTCAGTTTTAAAATTGGTTCATTCTGTGCAGAGTGAAAGGCCAGAATTGCTTGTGAGACAAAATAATTCTGCTCAGAACATAAGAAAAAGAATCATGTAGAATTACACAGCCACAGATAAAATTTTGTAACAGGTTCTTGTGCCTGACACAGATCATCAGACAGATCTGATAAAACTTCTAAGTAGGCCAGTGTTGCACAATAAGTTAATAGCAGCTTTACTTTTATTCAGAATGATACCAGGCTGGCTTGAAAGCACTAATGAGACTTACGCATGATAGTGCATGTGGTCTGTCTGGAGAGTTTAGCCCAGGAGGCGAATAGATCCATCCCTCCATCCACAGCACCCATGGGCATGCCAGCAGTTCAGAGAGGTGACAGTTCAGACCCAACTGAGCTGAAGTGAAAGAATTTGAATATTCACAATATCAGTTTATTTTGTCAAAATTGCTATTTTTTTCCTATGCACTGAATTAATTTTGTATTTGCTTCCTTATTCCCTAAATTTAAAAAGTCCTGCATGGAAAATTGCTGATCCTTGCTAATAAAAATACATTCTTGTGTATGTTCTTATGATGCACATCCAGCTATATAAATATAGATGATTTGTAGCTACACACAAATAAAGTGGGATTTTCAAAAGGAGTCTTAACCAGTCCCAGCCTAAACTACTTGGAGTAAAAGCAGGGAGAGTTTATAATTAAATTCACTGGGAGCTGTACTAGTCCCCTGCTGAGTGCTTTTAAACATTCCTTTCCTTAGACTCTACTGGGAGAGAAATATACTGTATTTATAGCCATCTTGTTTCAATATAAACATGTCAAACTGTAAATCTCAGATACAGAGATGGGCTCAAAATGAAAAATTCAAATCCAGATTTCCAACGTTCCCCGTTTCTGATCAGCTCTATTGTGGGCTTCAGGTTTGAGGATCTGAGAATGGTTTCTCGTTTAGGCCCAGCTTCTTTCCTCACATTCAGAGACGGCTGGCTCTTGGACCTCGTGTCCGACTGAGCTCCAGTTATACCACATGTACTGAATTAGCTCCTGATTGATCTCGACTCCAAGGTGCTTTCCCAGAGTGAAATGCCCTTTGTGTCTCAGCACGTGTGTCCCTGATAACCTTGCTCTCATGCAGAGGATGATTACGCATTTCCTCATAATGGGAGCATCATGTACCTGTCTTTGGTCTCCCATTTTTGTTCTGTGTGTCTCTGTGTCTTTCCTTCCATGCCCTGTGCTGAAAAGAGCCTAATAATACAATGGCAACAACAAAAATAGCATTGTGGTTATTATTAGCATTGGACAGGTTTCTTGCTGGGAACAGATCAGTCTGTGAAATGTGCCGTGTGCCACAGGACATGGCACTTCTTCTGCCTCCTTGGGCTCCTCACATGGGGGGCAGAGGCTAGAGAAACAGAAAGCAAAACCCAATGAACTTTGGCTGATTTGGGGAATGACAGCAGCTATTGGGGTGTTAGCAATCCCAAGTTTGTTTAAGCAGTAGATCCGAGGGAGAAAGGGGGGGAAAAGAAAATGTTTCCATAACGACTGACACGTGAATGCTGTTAACGTTCCCGCGAGGTGCGGCACACACAGCTCCTAAAAAGGTGTGCATAGTCTGCAGATGTTTTCTCAGAGCAGGAGATGTCCTAATAAGCAGGTACATTGTTCCACGTGTTTAATCATAAACTGCTGTGAATGGCTGCTTCCATTCTCCTGTCCCTTTTTTCTTCCCTCTTGACCTTTTGCTTTCCTAGCCTGTCACAAATGAAGGATGATTATTAATAGAAATAAAAATAATTTAAAAAAAGAAAGTAAGAAGATTGTGCTTGAGGGAGAAGGGGGGCTTGGGAACATAAAGAAGAGTGGAAGTGTGTTATGTAGCATTTGTTTTCTCTGCTGCCATTTTATTGCTTTTCTGGGAGCCCTGCCAGAAAAATGGTGAGTAGCACTTTAATTAAAGAAGGCTCTGTGTGCACTCCAGCTGTTCCTCATGTGACCGGCCTGTCTATGGGTAAAGCAAAGGATGCTCCCTCCAGCTCGCCCGTATCAATGCTAACCTAATTCCTGACCGCACACTGTCAAGTGTTCGTGCAAACCTGCAGCATTTAGGGCACTGTCTGTGAGCCAGACGCTTGGCGCCCTGTCCTGTTCCCGGTATCCTCACATATCTGAAGGAAAAATCTGGCAGCGGGATTGCCGGGAGTGCATGAGTGCGTGCAGGGAGGTGGAGCTTCACTTGAAACATTTCGTCTGCCTGCAGCAATATTTGTTACCCATAAAAAGATATGCTGCCTGGAAGGAAGGGCATTTTGGGGTTGGTAGAGGAAGATTTGGCCCCTACTGAAGTTTCTGGGAAACCAGAAATTGGCAGTGAATAAGTATGACTGATTTTTGAGCCGTAACCTAGATCTGAGATGCCCTAGGCTTGAGAAAGACCAGTGCCTTGGTTTGTGGTTTTTTTGCTGGCTTTGGAAAAAAGCAAATTCAGCTGGAAAAGAAGAGTCCAGCTATGCCAACGCACCTAAACTGCAAATCCAGCTGTGCATCTGGAAGGTGCTGTATGGATTCATCAGCAAAGTTAAAAAAATACTATTGAAGCAAAGCTGCATAACGGGATGGAAATTTTTGTGATGACCCTGTAAGAAAACTGACATAACAGCTTATACATATTAAAGTTATGCCTCTTGTAAAACTGTCCTCTGAACCTAGTTTCTTGTGGAAGAAAACACGTACTCTGGTGATGTAGGCTAAATAGTCTCTTAAGACAACAGGTTGAACCGAGTTCTTGTTTACATTCCAGGGCCCCTTTGCAGCCCTTTACCAGTGTGAAGGGCACAAAGATGAATGTGATGTTTTTTGTGCCCACTGTAAGGCCATTCTCCAGTGCCAGACAGGCGTAAAGGGGCCTCTCTGTAAGCCAGGGTGTCATAAAACCCTGTGAAATAAAACCCTGTGCTTTTGTTGCAGCAGTTCAGTGGCATTACTGCCATCGCGAATGTCACTGCTGACGTGCTAATTTAGATGCAACATGAAACATCCAAGTGTAACCTAAAGTGTCCCACAGTTGAAGCGTTTTATTATACTTTCACACAATTCACCTACCAGTAACATGAAGCCACTTCCTCCCACAGTGGTATGGAGCCAAGCCTCCTGTATTGACCTGTGTGAGACCTTTTCTGGGAGCCTTCCAACCCTTTTCCTTTCATAGCCTGCAGATTGTTCCTTCTGTATTGGTCCATCTCTCCACACACCTAGGTCTATTCATGCAGTTTACAGCGGCAGAGCTGAATTGATATAACACATTGAGGAGATTCAAGACTGAGCTATCATATTTCTGAAAGTCAACTTTGAAGTAGTAGGGGCAGGCTGAACTTCTTCTTCCAGTAAAAAGGAGAAATGGAGGCAAAAACTGATAAAGGAGAAATATTATGCAGATGTGGCAGAAGTGCTGAGGTTTCAATGGAGCCTTGGTGTGCAGGTGGGAGGTTTGAGCTCTACCTTGCGTGCCTTGTCCACTGTTAATGTGTTTGCAGAAGGCCTCATGGCAGCTGAACAACTGTTGATGTGTGTTGATAATATTTTAAAAAGGGTCAGCTCAGTCCTTTCTGGTGGAGAAGCCATGTTGCCAGCTGTGGATAGTTTCTGAATGGTAGCTGAAGGCTCTGGAGGCTTTTGTGCATTTACTGTGAAACTCAAGTGATGCTCTGGGCCCTGTCTTTGCACACCCACCGAGCTGTCATTGCCAGATTTTGAATTCCATCAAATACAGTAGTGTGGTTTCCTCAGATATGGGAATACATGTGTGTGTGCTGTGTGTATGCAGGCCCTGCTGTTACCGTCCTAGAGTCCGGCCATGGTCATTGCTGCTTGTGAGCTGGCTGCACACTCTCTTCTTGGCTGGAAATAAGGGCCTTTCTCTTTTACACTCAAATGCCAGTCTCGTTTCAGTGACACCATCTGTTCATTTGCACCTCAGCTCATTTCTCTGATTTATGTTTTCTGCAGTCCAGTTTCTCTTTGGATGACACCATTACAGGAGACTTTCATTTCTTTGGTGCTGCCTTTCAGCTCAATACCAGATTATTTTCTCCATCCATGCAAGTTTCTTTTACAAGAAAACTCATAAATTGTTTTCCTTTCCCTAGACTTTATTTTTTCACTTGCAAGGCAGTTTACCTTCTCTTCACGTATATCTGAGTGAACTTTGTCTGTCCTGACTGCTTTGAAGTACAGGCTCAGAAGCAGCAGCAACTTCATAAGCTAAAAATGATCTGGGCAGAGTTGGTGCTTATATAGAAGGCCCTTCGTTGTTCTGTGCATCAGGTGCTGGGGGATAATACGACAAAGACTATCTTCTTGTACAATAACATCGGTTCAGTATTAGCAGAATTATTTCCAAAATGTACCTGGAGATGGCATTCGTACTGCCCTGGTTTACTTCTGATGCTTCTCACAAGCTTTTTCCTTTCTGTGGCTTGGCTGCCTCTCTCCCAGTTACAGGTGGGCTACCCTGTCTTTTGGTTATATTTATTTATTTTTGGTACCAGTGTTTGTTGATTTGCTGGAGCCAGTGTTTGCCAGTATGCCAGCCACCCTAAGGGCACTGCTTTTGCTGTCATTCTGTTGTGGTCTAGAAGGTGCCCTTATCCATCAGGCTTTGAACTAACGTTGTGTCATCTTTGTGTAATTGTTTTTGGCAGGAGATCTGCTTCTGGTGCCTAACTGCTTCTGTTGAGTGAGGTTCCCTTGATGGTCCTCCTTTGAATCCCTGACCTCTAGACAGGAGCAGCTGAGGGTTTTTCTTGGTCCAAGCCCTGCTCCTGTTGCCATCTTTGTGGGCTTTGCCCACTGCTGTTCAGTTATTGACAGTTCCATCTCCATTCTGTCCTGAGTTGTACCTAATTTGTGTGATGTGTGGTTCCCACAACAAAATGGGCTTCTACCTTTTGGCATTTCATTATAGAGCATTTGATGACCAGATGCAGACATGCCTATCTAAGCACAGCAGTCTCTGGACTGTGGCATTTATTATAGCTGGCTGCTTGACTTGGAACTCTCTTAACTCTTTTTCCTTAATCTTCTGTTGGGCTAAGGCAAACTGTCCTGCACAGGAAACACAAACTTGGTTTTTGGAATTGTAAATTGATTTTCCATGCCTGGATGTTTTTCTGGTGGAAATATGGGTGTTGTAGGAAGGTGGATAAATGGATTTTGTTCCAACACAAGGTCAGGATGTGACCAAGGTATGAACCCAGCCTGGCAGCTCCAGCACTCCCCATCCTGCTCAAACATAACTATGACTTCTCCACGTTGTGTCTCTCCAGACTGATTGTGGACATCGTATTTAATATGCCTTCTGAAGAATGACAATGTGAAAGGATCCAGGTCTGTAAACCTGGATTAGTTCAGTATTGACAAACCTAGAAATGTTGCAGCCTAAGGTGGAACCAGCTGGGCTGACCTCGTAAAACAGAGTAAGAAGCTACCTCTGGTCTTCCTGAGTCCAAAATGAGAGACAGCCACTGGCCAACCACGGCCTTGAACAGCTTGGCAAAATCAAAATCAGATGTAGTGCCAGCACTAAACAAGGCCAGTTTGGAGTTTGGTTTCTGCTCAATCTGTGTGCATTGAAACATTATGATACTAACTCACTGCGTATCATAAATACTAGTAGCACTGTTTTTGGGCAAAGCCTAAAGTAGCTGCTGAATGACCTCCTGCTCAGGAATGGTGATGCTGCAAGGATGGTGAAATGGCTCATAAGACCCCATGTTCGGCACACCACCAAAGCCCATAAAACATTACTTTAGCTGTAGGACAATACCTTTCTCAAGCAGGACAAAACAGCCAGTTGGATTCCCATGTAGAAACTGTCTTGGATACTTCAGAAGTTCTAACTGGGTACAGGATCTTTGCCTGTCAGTACTTTGAGCGTAGTGTAAGTGGGTATGACCACAGTTTCTGCTGTGGTACCAAGGTGATGTTGGTGGACTTTGGGAAGCTGTGCTGGGGCATGAGCAATGGAGAGCAGTGGTATGTTCAGGCTCAAGCGCTTCAGGGAGTGAATGGAACTGATAAAATACAAGGTGCCTTAAAGCTTTTCCAAAAACTGAATTAAGACCACTAGTCTGGGTAGATGTATTATGTTATTAATATCATCAGTTGTTTTTCTTAACACAGTCAGGACTTGGTGGTGCCAGGTGCTGTCCTAACAAAAGAGCAAAACCCAGGTCCTGCCCTGCAAAGTTTGTGGTCTAAATATAAGATAAGCGACTGCAGGTGGGTACAGACAGATAGGACAGCACAAGGAAGCAGTGCTGTGATGCCAGCCAGCAGAGTAGACTGTGGTGGCACCTTAGCAGAAGCTTATGAAGGATCCAGGTTTTTGGAGGTGTTGCGGCAAAGAGGAATCTGAAGAATCAGCTCAGCTCACACAGTAAGATGTGGAAAAGCATCAAGACTCCTGTCTAAAAGTATGGCTGTGGAAAATTGCATTGGTGGCTGAGCTCTTTGAGGTGGCTTCTTGGCCCAGAGATAATAGGCAATGGGGAGAGTAGGTGAAAAAGAAAAGGAAATGGCCTATGTTGGAGTCAGTGCTCTGGGTGGAGTTTTGAGGGGCATATAGGTGTAAATTGTGAGTGGTGGGTCTCTGCAGCAGCATTCAGAGCAGCTCTGAAGGAGGATTGAACTTGTGAATGGCAGAAGAGATGGTGCTGCAGTAACCAAGAAGCAGAGAGTTTGGCCAGGCTTTTGGCTGTGCAGAATGACAGAAAAGGCAATGTCAGAGTGGTGGTATGTGGACTGATCCTGAAACATTTAGCTTGGAGGTGCTGATCCTGTGGAAGGCTATAGCTGGGAAATGGCCCCTGGATGGGTGATCTTGCTGGGCTCTGGCATGGAAAGAAGAAGGAGGCTAGAGACTGTCTCAGGAACTTGGTCTAGGCTCACAATTGAGGGACAGTGCAAGGCTTTTTTTTGAGCAGGTCTGGAGTCAGGATTGAACCAGGAGCCACCCACATGGAAGGGATGGCTGAACTTGTGTCTGGGATGGGAGTGGTCTTGGAGACAGTGGAAGAAGGCAGTGTTGAGAGCAGAATCCAGTAGGGCCCTCTCATCAGAGGACAAGGGAAGTGAGGAGAGAGATTGTGAGGGAGGAATGAGTAGAAACAGTTCAGAAGAGTATCATGGAATCCAAAGTAAAATAAATACTCGGGAAGGTGAGATGCCTGTGTAAGGATGGAGTGAATGCAAGGAGGGTGGAGGTAGAAAGCTGGATCTGAGATTGTGAAGACAGTTGTCTGGAAACCAGGCAGTTTGGCCAGAAATTTTGGATTCTGTATGTCTGCTTTTGATCTCACTATGAACGTACGTAAAGTATTTCCAGTTTTCTGGCAAAGTGGATGTCCCTAGACCATGCAGCTGCTCAGTGAAAGCAGCTTTGTTATCAGGATGGTGGCCAACATTGCAATGACATTATACAGCTGTTGGAGGCCCTGCAGTCTTGTCTGCATTCATCACCTGCCGTTGGACTGGTCCCAGCTCTTGTTGCTGATCCACTGGAAACCTCTGCCTTGCACCAAGCTAGTGTTTATTAGACTTGAGGGGCTTTGAATAAAATAATTCCCATTTCAGGGGACTTGGATGTTTTGACAAAAGCCTGGTCTCATCCTGAAATCTCCAAGCAGCTCCAGCCATTGATGACTTTGACATCTGTGATCTGAGCTGAGCACAAGGAAAAGATGCAGTATTTCTTTAGTTGGTGCCAGGCTTTTGTGATGACTGATGCAATGTTTTGGCAGCTAAGCCATAGCAGTGAAGGTTTGTGTTGTAGGGCCCAGTTTTAACAGGAGTTTTAAGGCCTTAATATATATACTTTTTTTTTTTTTAAAGCCTCACTGAATTGGCAAACAGCCAAACCATAGTACATAACCTCTGAGCACTCCAGGAGTTTTTTCGTAGTGCTGGATGAGGAATGAGTTGATAGAGACAGAGCAGAAGGAGTTCAAAGTGCAGCCCTTCTGATGATTTTTCACCATGTGGACTGTCCTTGTGCTCCTTTGGCAAGAAATCCAAACCATGCTGCAACCGCTCTCCTTGGCCACCTTCACTCTGGAGCTGCTGTTCTTTGTGTGCCAGGATGCGGGGTGCAAGAGAGAGGTGTTTATGTTTTTCATCCAGTGGGAAAGCAGGGAGTGTGAGCACAGACACTTCAAACTGTAATACGATAACAGGTTTGCTCCCATCACTCACTTCTACTGCTACTAATAGAGCAAGAGAGGAAAATTCCTCAGGCATGTGGGATATCTCAGCTGTGTGAGAAACCAGTGTCCTGGGTCTTCTCCACTTTTTTGTCCAAGTCAGCGGCTGAACCACTGCTCCTAATACAGACTAATGTCATGAAGCTAACATGGAAACAGAGAGCATACACCAAATATATCAAAACCGGGTTTCCCAGGGAGGAGAAAAGACAGGGCTGCAAATTCTCACCCCTCTGTTGGCACTGCCTGGTGTGACTTCATGGCCTGGGACCCCTGCAAAACCCCCATCCCCTGCAGAGCCACATCTCCCCAGTGGCAGGGAAATAACCTCCTAAATGCAAGGTGCACAGGCCATAATGGGTGAGTTTACTAGCCTCCTACTTTTCTGTCAGTCAACAAACTTATTTTTGTCTTTGGAAGGACAGGTGGTGCTACATGGCATGGCAGAGAGGTGGGCTGCGTGATAGTGCTGGATGACATGATTGTCCTCACTAAACCCACTGGCAATGAATTTCCTGAACCAGTAAATCCATGTAAGCATCCATCCTTACAGGTGGCACAATTGGCTTTTTGTTCCAGCGAGGTCTGAAGGCCCCAGCTGAGGTCAGGTCCAGCTTCCAGCAAGGCACTGCACACACACAGCCCTACTATGGTGAGCTGGGTTGGAGGAGGTTGGAAGCAGGAGTGACTTACCACAGGTTGTTTGATACATCAGTGCTGGAGCCACAGCAGAAAGTTATTGTCTCCCAGCACCTCTGTGTCCTCTGTTCACCCACACCATCTCCTGTGCCTGACTTTGACAGATGCAGATGTTCCAGTTTTGTTCCAGTTTGTCATCCAAAAGCTTTGAGATTTTCTTACTCCTCTGAGGTCAGCAGGCACAGATGGCAGTTGAAGGCTACCCTTTTGCTGGACATTTTGGCCATGTGAAGTTACTCAGGAGGGTCTCTCCTTGCTGTAGAAACACCCTCACGATTTCCCCTTGTCCTTTCTAGGTTTTTAGTCTCATTGACACACAGAAAGAACTACTTTGGTGGTCTGGGGAGAGGTTGCTGTGCTGAGGAGATGAAGCAGGAGCTGTGGTCTGACATGGAGAGAAAGACCACTCATTTCGGAGAGCCCTACTTTTCTGTGGGCTTGGGGGTCCGTGAAGCTCCACAAACCAGCCCATCTGAGTTCAGGGGCCATGCTTGGAGGGGGAGACGCCTCTCTGTGGGACTTTCGGCTGCAGCACTCCAAGGAGCAGTGCTGAATAAATGTGCCTGTCTGCATGTGCATCCACTTTAATGATTTCATAAATGTACATCTCCTCTCCTTCCTAGAAAAGTATTGCAAGAGAGTAAGCAGGTGCCTCCATCTCTCCTTTTACTCCTGCAAATCCAGCTCATATCCTCTCTCATGCCTGAGAAACTACAACAGAAGAGACTTTCCGTCTTTCTCTCTCTCTTTTTCCCTTTGTAACGAGAATAACAATCTTTTCATTGTTAGATTTTAAAATATTCTTGTTCTGTCAGAGTCTGACTCCTACATCTAGCAGTACAGGCTGGACTGTACCAGAAAACTGTTAAGGAGGTGATGCGTGTACCACTGTCTGTTGCTTTTCCCCTCAGTTTCCCAGGAGCTGCTGCAGAGCCATTCCCTACTGCTGTGGTCAGTAGGGTAATGGAAAGGAAAGGGATGACTCTGAGGTCACTGGATGGTGTGCAGTCCCCTAACTATGGAGTGTTTTGGACAAAGTCTCAAAGGAAAAGTCTTGGGATGGATTTTTAGGAACAGCCTGCTGCCAAGGGGAGCGGCAGCGCCCGAAGCTGGGGCTGTCCCCCAGCCCTCTGTTCCTCCGGGTGGTCGGCTTCCTACCCGGCGCAGCACAAAGAGGCTTTGGGAGCTAGCCCAAAACCAATGAGTGGCAAAACGCAGTTAGTTCCCCGGCTTATGTCAAAGGCACGTCTGGCTGCCAAAGGGAAGTTTCCGTATCCTGCTGCCTTCTGTTTGCTGGGGCCCAGCCGGGACCCGCTGTGCTCCCGAGTCCTTGGGCTGTGACTGGAGTCTGGGAGCTTTGCTCCTTCCTTTGGATGCGAGTGGAGAAAAATGGTCAAGTGTTTTCAGCTTTTCTGACTGATTCATGCCTATTACAAAGCTGACTGCCTGGGCCAGTTTCCTGACATGGGTTGAGTGTCCTGGGGATATTTGCTTTGCTTCTGCTGGGGCTGAGCTTGCTCTGGAGACAGAGGGCCTGGTCAGAAATTTGGGGAAGATGTTGAAAAAGTGGCTGTGGACTTGAGAGTGTCCTCCAAGAAAGACCCACCCCTGTGCAGGGGGTGTGTGGGCTGCCTTGTTCAGAAAGCAAATGTAATGTGGGGAAATCACCAACTCCTAGGGACAGTGCACTCTGGCAGGAATAAATTGTGAAGGCTGTCAATAAATAACTTCTTTATCAGGCAAGCTGGGTTCTTTGGTCCAGATCCTTTTCTTGTGGTTAATCTTGCGGTGAGGAGGGAGTTTTGCCAACACACAGGGTGCAGTATTGGGACAAACCATAGCACAGGCTTTACAAAGGGGAACTAAAGAAAAAGACATGAGACACATGAGATCAAATGACAGTGTTTGTTGGGAATTACTGTCATGTGGAGAAACTTTGCACTGATTGGTGCAATTAGCTGATATCAAGACAATGTTTAAGCTGTAAAAAGCATCCATAATAGTGCAATGGGCAGAGGATTGTGAGGATGGAAGCTGGCTGTTGTTAAAATGAAGATGTGATTATAGGAAGTGATTTAATTTGAGTTTATGGAGTGTGACAGTTTTGAGAGAAAAGTTTCCTACTTTGGGAAAGATTGGGACCTCTGCCTTTGTTAATTTTCTAATAAGACAGGGTTTCTGGTGTAGGGTCATGTACTGGAGTGCTATAGCCTAAGGGCTGTCTTCTACAAACACACCTTTCAGGCCATGCAGACAGGGCTTGGGTCCATTAGACTGGAGCAGCTGCAGGCCGCTATCATACTGGATCAGCCAAAGATAGCACAAACATACTTAATCTTGCATGCATGCATAATATGAAAATAGGAATAAGTGAGAGTCTGCCATTTTTTTGACAAGAGCATCCTCCAGTCTGGGGAGCACTGTGCTCAACGGCCATGTTTCCTGAAGAAGAGAAGCCAGAGCACGCAGAGAAACTCTGAAATGTGTTACATGTTTGATATGAAAAGCATGTGAAACTTTTTTCCATTTTGTGGGGGGAATTAATATAATAGAGCTGTCACCTTTCATCAGTCAAATTTGGTGGCATGGAGAGGGGCGTGCGAAAGGTGTGGAGAGAGCTGGAGTTCACATTGCAGAGAGGAAAGGAGTTTTCTGTGCATCTTGAGGAGAAGTGAAGGGCATTTCTTTGGGGTTTGCTTCTGTCAGAGACCCTGACAGATTTTGGGCTGGGCTGGGCACAGAAAGCATCTGGGTGTGAGGCAGAAGTTGCTGCCAAAGGAAACCAAATCCTTTCTCTTTTTTTTTTTTTGGAGAGACTGTCAGAGTTATTTAGAGGTAGGTTTAAAATGTACTGCTGCTTTCCCTGCAGTGAGAAATACCTCTCTCTGAACTCTTCCCAGAGGATAGGCTACACTGCTGAGTAGAGGGGAAACATTCCTGCCTGAGCTCTCATCTGAGGATGTCCAAAATGAAGTGGAGCTGACACAGTTCAGCAATCTAACAGGCATTTTAGTGCTGAATTTGGTGTTCTATATATTTAATGTCCTATATGCAATTTTACAACCTATATATTCATAATTTTATATTAAATGTATATGCACAATATCTAGCACACTAATATTTGCTCTTACTTGCTGCAGTCATAATTTTGCTGGATACTGTATGCTCCTGCTAGCTCAGGTCTTGACCTTACCAGTACACTAGCACCTCCTGTGCATAGATGAACACCATGAAGTCTCATAAGGGGCCATACAGGTGAAAGACCCTCAGCAGCTCACCACAGATTACACGTCCTTGGGGCCTGGCCACGGCACTGCCTGTCAGTCCCACCAGGGCATCCAGAGGAGTCATGCAGGGGATCTGGGACTTGGTCCCTGCCCTACTTGTCCATGTGGAGCTAATGGCACTGGAACTGCTGCTCTGAGATAGTTTTTCTTGGGCAGATTTTATACTGGCTCAGTCCTGGCATCTTTTAGGCTCCTGGGGTGGAACGGCTACAGCTTGCCGCAGGCATAAACCTGTGGTCTTCCTAATTGCTGCCTTCAAGGTTTTCAGCTGTGCTTGGCAATGTGGAAACCACCTGCAGTTCTCAGGATACATCAAGCATCTTTCTGTCCCTTTACAAGAGCCTTTCTTGCCTGTGCAGCAGCAGAGCTGAGTGACCTCAGAAGACCATGCGACTGATTGGCATTAACAAGAAGGTGGAGAGTCTCCTAATTTTTGGGAGGACATGTCTGAAACATTGGGACGTTCCTCCAGTGGATGATATAATTAATAAGAGGGTAGCTCTGCTCTCATTATCAGTGTATGTCTTGAGAAGAAGGAGCTGTGAACAATCCTATTAAAGCTGCACAAATGCAGATAGGGCTTAAGGCAGAGAATTGGATCTGCCCACCAGTGAGTGCCACAGGTTTCTGTCATACCTGGAATACATCCTGAGGTCCTAGTTTGTTTGGGTTTTTTTGCTATGAACCATTTATCTATACTAAGTCTCAAATGTTTTCCAGGGGAGAATGTACAGGGAGAGTCAGAATGAGGTTTGGATACAGATCTGGGGATCTGTTTTCTCTCTCCCAAGCACCTTGAGGGATATGATGGGGAAAGGGTCTCTGTGTCAGTCTTAGGTAGGCCAACTGTTTTCACCCAGCATGTGGAGCTGAAGAAGGGAGAAATGTGGGAGGTAAAGGTTTTGGTGTGGGGGTGACTGGATGGAGCGGTCTCACTCCAGGCAGGAAACCTGAAGATACTGACCCGTCATCCTCACTGACTGTTGAGGACTTGTTGGTGTTAGGTTAACGATTGGACTCAATGATCTTAAAGGTCTTTTCCAATCTACACAATTCTGTGATTCTGTCTTTGCCTTCCTCCCCTTCTCTCTTCTTGCTTTACTTAATTATAGCATCTTAAATGCTCTGCAAGTTGCCTGGGGCATGGGCTGGTTTTATGTACACTAGGTGTATATGCAGCTGCACAGAGAAGGGCTCTGATCCCAGCTGAAGCCCTTGGTGCCCCAGGGTGTATGTTTGAGATGTCCTCCTTTGGTGTGTGGGTTGTCATAGTGGCAGTAACCACTTGTATCAGACAAAGTGCTGCCTGTTATTTTGCTGTTGAATCCCTTGGCCCTGCATTTTTGACTGTTCATTCACTTGGACAGTATAAAAATGAGAAGGTGCTCGCATTCTCCACTCCCACAGCAAGGCATCATCTGCAAAGTAGTAAGCAATGCAATAATCTAATTTCCCACCTCTAAAACAACCAGTTTTGACTAAGTATTTGCTTGGCGCACACACACACTGAGCAAGAAAATGCTGTGGTTTGGATGCTGCTTGTTTGAGTGAACCATCTTGTAAGCAAGGGACAGCTGCTGGGAATTCTCCTGATGGAAAATCTCCTTGCTTTAGCAAAGAACATAAAATATGGGGGTCTTTTTATTTGAAACATATCACCATCCCATCCTTCCATCCCCTTCAGTCTTCAGCTGAGATAACCAAAGTCTCTGGAGTGTATTGTGTTCAGAGTGACCTTCAGTAATCTCGCATTTTGACCTTAGCACTATGCCCAAAACAGATCTGTCTGCGCCTGCCAATATAACCAGGAGGCTGCTACGCAGAGCAAAATGTGTTGCTTCTTGGTGGACCTGGCAATTGGCTTGAAAACTCCTGTTATGGCTGAATTTCAATCTGGCACTGAATGCATTTTTTACCTGTTTTCTAAATGGATAATGTGCTTCAGTTTCTTGTTTTGTCAGGTAGGCAGTTTTAGACAGCATACATTTGCAAAGACTGGCTTTCTTACAGATTGGCCTTATCCTGCTATCTCATCACAACAGTTACTGCAGGCCTAGTAGGCGTTTTTTTTTGGTTACTGCATAAAAAACCATGTTATTCAGGACAGGACACTGGCAGAATTTGTGATGTGATTTGTAAGGTTAAGATGAGGCATTTTATGATCTCTTAGTTATTTAACCTGAAGAAGGTGTCAAGCCTGTCCTGCCACCACTGCACACGATGTAAATGAAAAACTGGTGGGGAAAAAAGCTATCAAGCCACTCTTCTGCAGATGGCTAATGTGCATAGAAAGGATTTTGTATTATGTATTTGCACAAATAAAGGAAAGACAGCATTACTGGTAGGTAGTACCTGGCTGGCATTTACATCTGTCAAGCCTAAATGAGAGCAGGGTGTTTATGAAGTGGAATGATTTAACATGCCAGTCTTCCCTCAGCTGTCATCTATTTCAGGAATCTTTCAAATCTTTCTAAATTAAGCTTATTTCTCCTTCTTGCCTGGCTCCAGAGTGGGAAAAAACTTTACTGGAATAAACAAATAATTCATTTTAGTCAAATCATGCTGGTGGTAGGGGGAAAAAGACGAAGGCAGAACAGAGCAACTACTTTAACTCAACAAAATATTGACATGGTTAAGTGAAAGAGGAAATAAAAGGGAGGGGGAGCACATGATGATCCAGCATCTCAAATGTGCAATATGAACAAAACCTTTGCGGTGAGAGATGGCTAGCGATCAGCTTGGCATGTCAGGATGGAGAGCAAGTGCTCAGCCTGCTGGGAAGCCTCATTGCTCTGGTGATGGACCTGGGCATTCTGTATTTATTCAACAACCTTGCTGTGAGCCAGGGAATTGGGTCCTGGTGTCAGCCTTGGACAGGGAGGCTGGCAAGTTATCTCTTCTGATCCTGAAAAAGAGTTTATTCTAATAGCTGATCCTGCATGGTGGAAGCCAGGGTGAGTGCTGCCTTTCCACAAGGTTACTTTATCATATGCTCCTCAGGAGGGAATTGCAACTCCCAATCAGTTGGAAGAATTGTCTCATGAGTATTCCAGATTTTATCCTCTCACATCTAGCTCTTATCAGTTCCCACTACTTTCCATTTGTTTTCTCTTTGTCTTCCTTCCCTTCTCTGCCTTGTCCTGGATTAGATCTTCCTCCATGTCACACCTCACTGGTGCTGGCACAGGTTCTTTCTCCAGGGAAGCTGGATGCACCTGTTAAGATAAATCCTGCTGCTAAAAGCTGTGGACAGTAAACATTAAGCAGCAATTAGCATGACCTGAGCCCTTTGTGGTGGCGCAATACCAGGAAACTGGATACTGTGCAACTCCTCTTGATGGATTTACTGCAGTCACTTGGTGTGGGCAAAACAATGAGAGCAAGCTGTTGGTGACTAATCATACTTCCTCCGGGATCTGGACTTTTCTTGGAGGTCTTTCTCAATGCTAGACTTCTCCAAGGAAGGATAGCATCTTGCCAGCTCACCTGTCTGGCTTCTTATTAGCCTGTTGAGCCATGAATCCCAGATGTGTGTTTAAGCACCCCAGGCATTCAACAAAGCCAGGTTGTACCAAAGTTCATTGTTCCACACTTTTGGATTGTTATGTGCTTTTTGGAGGCGCAGGCCTTTGAAGCAGCAGCAACAATGGATTTTAAACTTATTTCAAGGAATAGGTGAGAGAAAACCATGCTCGTTTTAATCTCAACCAGCTACGGTTTCATTGCTGTGTGCCAGACTAGCAGCTAGAGAATGCTGGGGAGCATGTTGTGCTTTGATGTTTCCAAAATGCGGTCCTGGGGGATTTTAGTGTAACCAAAAATGTTTCAAGTGCTGGTCTCTTGCCACAGTTTGGGATGAAGAATATTTCTGAAAACCTTCACAGTTAGTTACGAAACTGGAGTGGTTATTTACGATGGAGCCCCAGGCAGGACTGTCAGATGTACTGTGGAATTGTCTTACTGTCTTATGGCACCTCTAATTCAGAACCCCAGGGCAATAGCAAAATGCTAAGAACCAGATTTTCAGGACTTAACTCTAACTGAAGATCTTATTTTTATTATCTTGGAGAAAAGGAATATTCAGTGAGTCATATTCCTTAAGTGCAATGTGATTTCTTACCCCTAGATGTTTATTAAGTGGAAGAGTGATATAAATTAGGTTTGTATATATACACTTTTATACATGCAAAAACCCTTATGGAAAGCAATGATTTTTGGTTTTTTTTTTTTGATAAGGCAGTAATGTGTCTTTGCAGTTGAAGTGGCTGTGAAAGGTAAAATACAGAATGTGAACCATTAGATTAATTGTATTTAGCATGTTTCTAATTCTGGCCTGAAAGTAATTAGTGTCACAGCTGAGGGAAAAAGAACTGTACTGTTCTGTTGTTCTTCAGTGAAGATTCAGATATAAATTACTCACCTATCCATTAGAAAATTGTGGTTTCTGTAACTAATAAAATATTAGCAGAGAAGGGACTTTGTCGTCCGTTGCTGTAAGTGTGGCTGTAATCAGCAAGGCTCAGCAGGCCCTTGTTGATCTACTTTATCTACAAGGCTCTCTCTTCACAGCCCCTTACTATGCTTTCCCTTCTCAACTTCCTTCTAGGTCCGTGTCTGTGTTTGGCTTGCTGAGCTCTCACACAGGTCACTGAGAAGCTTTTGGCCAAGAAATGGGTGAAAGAGTCAGACTCCCAGTAGCAAATTAGTCTCTTCTGACAATACCCTAATTAATCCTGGTATTAGACTTTGCCACTAATTGCTACAGGTGAGGTCTGACCCTAATAAAAGCCACCTCCTTTGGCAAGGTGCCTCCACAGAGCCATGAGCCGGGTGACAGAGTGGCAGACACCGTGGATGGAGTCACACGTGTAGGAACTTGGCTTTGCACCACTTCACCGGCCACCACTGCAGATGGCAACCTGCAAGGAGTAATGTAGCGCGAAACCTCCTTCCTGGCTGTCTGGGCAATTTGATTCAGGGGCTGGTACGGTGCCGTGTTTGCTCAGTGGGGCATCCCAGTCTTCAGGTGCATGACATGCTGCTGCAGCCTGCTGTCAATAAAAGGCTTTAGATTAAAAGCCTTGATTACCTCCCGTTTAATGCTTCACACCAGCAGTGCTTTTGAAAGATTGTCTTGATGATAAAATGAGTGACCTTCACATTCAAGAGTTTCAGAAGTGCTAGCTATGCCCTCCCATTAGATTATTATTACCAGTTATAATGTCGTGCTATAAATTGTATTAAGACTAGGTGTAGCACTGAGACAGAGCTATCTTTCCTCCCCAGTCTCCAGCTCACTGGGAGCATGCATCTCTTTGTGCTCCTTCAAAAACAGTTCACACCTTCACAGTTTCCTGCACTTCACCCTGAATTTTGCTCCTCAGCATTTTTTAAGCTGGGTAGAGTGCTTCATCCTCCAAAGCAGCTTCAATTTTCATGATAAAAGCAACTGCTAGCCTCATGTAGGTGGTGTCAGGTGCTTCTGGCCCATCAGCCAGATGTAGAGCATTTTCCCTGATGCTGCAAAAAATAGGAGAGAATTATCTGAACAAGGGTGGGGGGAGGGAAGAGGACAAACTCGAAATAAGTGACTGTAACAGTGCTTTTGTGCTTTAAAGGGCCCTTATATGACAAACAGGAACCTCTTGTTTTTCAGGCGCTGCATGCACTTGAATTGGCTGATGCTTACCTCTCTGGCTCAGTCCTTAAAGCTGCTTCCTGATGAATCACCCAACCTCATCTTATTGTGCTCCTGCACATAATTCAGCAGGGAGGGACAGTGCTGGGTTGAAGACAAGCTCTGAAACTTGAATGAAATGTCTGTGAACTAAACAGTGTTTGTGCACCAGGCATGTTTGAAAAGCCCTTCTGCTGCTTACATTATGATTTGAAAGAATCACCAGTATTTCTGTCCTGGGCGGCCATTCATTCTTTTTTCCGTGGCTGTTCTTCAGTCATCTGCCAGAGCCTGCTTCTGCAGCCCTTCCCTGAATGGGTACATCTGATTTGGTGGGTGCAACAGTGATTTGGTACAATGGTGACCCAATGGCAGTGGTTATGTTAGGGTCTGTATCACTGTGCGTGAAGCCCTTTGTTTTTTTCTGGGTGCATGTATCAGACTGCTGTGCTGGGTGGCTTTGGAGCAGTCATAAGCTGTATATTTCCTGTAGGCTCAGAGGGTGCTCAGTATCTCTCTGAAAGCTCTCAACACCACGCGGTGTTGGGCAACCTCATTACCCCTCTGCTGCCACCAGTGTTAGACTGAAATCAGTAAGGCTTGCCCCTTACCTTCAGGAACAACATCCCGAATGGCTATAGCAGGAATAAAACCCTGTGCTAGGCCCAGCTGGCAGTTTATAGCCCAGGATTTGCCTTGGACGTGCTATTTTCATCAAAAGGTTAATTCCTGTGGTCCTTATTGCATGCCAGTTGGACCCTTGGTGTGATGCAAAATAGGAGATGCCTGCAAGGCATCTTCTTACCTCTCTAGAAATGTGCTTCTGTAGACACAAGGAAGATGCCTATGGACACTAGCAGAACTGATACCCAGAAAGTGAAAATCCTCCAAGTAATGGCATTTCTATCCAAGGCTGTGACTCTTCTGCTCCCATTCACTGGATTAACACTGTGTTGGTGGGGATGCTACAGACCAGGAGAGAGGAACCTGCTGTGTGCTCATGAAATAAGGCTGCCAGAGTTTCACCCAGCTTCAGCATCCCATCTCTCCATTGGCCTTTGCAAGCTTACCTTTCTAGCCACATTTACAACTGAGCTTTATGGGTTTTCAGAATGATTTCTGGAGCTTTTTCTGATCAATACACAGTAGCAATCCCTCTCTGGAGGGCATGTTCTGACATGATATTACCCTGCCATCCATTCTCTTCTCAGTTTATAGTTCTCCTTAATATTTAAATGGGTTTCTTGCTGCAGTGCTTGTGCCCCGTTTACCCAAATAATCTATAACTGAATGACTTCTAAATCCACTTCACAAGTTGTTATATTCATTATAAATGACTTGTAGTGCAACCTGCATCACAAGTAGATATTCTCATCTGGAGGTCTGTGTTGAGATCGAGCATGAGCAGAGAATATATTAAACCCATAAACCCCCCAAGACATACAGTACCATACAAAATGAGCTCTAACTACATGCTTTATTCCTCCTTATCACTTATATTCACCAGCCATTCAATGAAAATGTACTACATGCACACCAGGCAGCTGTTTGCGCAGCCACAGCACCTCGTACAGCACTTACCGAGGTTTTGCAAGTGGCTGGCACTTGTAGCAAGGTTATTTGGAGATAGCTGGGACAGCCAGGTCTCTGCCATGCCTTGTGTGAGTCTAATTGCTAATGCAGAAGGAGCTAGATCCAGCAGCATCCCAGGCCCTGCAGCACAAGAGGAACCAATGTCCCATGCTCTGTTTGAAGCCCGTGACTGGTCTCACTGGTTTCAGTGTCATCAGCCTCACTGGCTGCTTTTTCAAAGTTGAAGATACAACTTGGTGTTGAACAGCCAAAGGACTTAAGGGCCAAGGATTCAGACCTGCCTCTGCATCTTTGGGGGCTTTATTACTGTCACAGTCAGCTTCATCTGCCCAAGGGCTTTGTCTGGTAGGATCTTAGCTACTTTTTAATCTCAAATCCTGGCTGATTGCTGTGCTCCAGCCAGCTTCAGCACTGCTTCATTCCCAAAACACTGTACCTGAGAATCCTGTATAGATGTTGCTCTTGAGATTTAACTTCCTTTTTAACTCTCCTTTTTTTTTTTCCGTTTTTTTTTTTTTTCCTTTTTTTTTTTCATCACCATGCAGTAGTAGCTTTAAAATGCATTTGAAAAAAGGAAATCTGGAGTTTGGAAGAGACTCCCTGCCCCATTCTGACAATGAATGAGGGAGAAATATTAGAACTTGGCAATATTCCTTTGCTTGTAAAATTTGATAGATTTAGATTTGACTGGTTTGCCTTGGATTGGGTAGGAATGTTATTAGTGCGTGAAATTCAATGAGCTCTAATGCTATTTAAAAAGCCCTAATGAGAAGGGTGCTTTTGTGTCAAATTCTATTGTTTTTTTCCTTCCTTTTCTGCTTTCCATATTTGAAGAGCTCTAAAAATAATTTTAACAGCTAAGGAGGGAAATAGACTTTTGTCTGAAGGACCTGGGGGAGGAGAGGAGTCTGGGGGAAGGCGAGTGTATTGATTTGGTTCATAGCTTTTACTGTATGTATGTGTTCTCCTGTGAACCATTAAATTGGGGAGTTCACTTGGGTTACAGCTGGTGCTAATTGTGATCTGAGTTTACTGACTGGCCTCCTTGTCTTTCCAATCAAGAGTCATTGTCTTTCCTGCCTGTTGAGATTTTGGTGTGATTTACGGGAAAGTATCAGCTTAAAGGACAAAGAATTGAGATGATCAGCTTTTACAGTTGTGTTTTGGGTTGTTTGGTTTTTTTAAATGGTCTTTTGAAAAAATTCAATATTCCTGTCCATAAGTCCTGGTAATGAATTGTGCACTTTGATTGATTTCGGTCAGATACACAGTTCCTACAAAATTTGGTGTAAGTAAACCTTTTGTTCATTTTAAAAAAATAAATCCATGAGGTGAAAAAGAATTGAAACCAGTATTTTTTGATCTGAAAAAAAATGCTTCATTTGTAGAACCAAACTGAAGCACCTTGTTTTGAATGGACTCGTTAAATTGGGTCTGTCTGTGTCTCAAAAGTACTGCCCACTGCATAGACCTGGCTATGCAGTTACTGCCAAATAGCCTTGAAGCAAGCTCATTCTGACAAGTTAGAATAAGGTCTTTCATGGTTTAAATAATCTTTGAACTTAAATTCCGAAAAGGACTTTGGTATTTTAGCTTTTTCTCCAGCTTGGAGAGAAAAACAAACAATGAATGATCAGAATTTACTGTGGAATATTAAATATGATTTTTTTTTTTAATACTAGACTTACAAGCAACATTGATCAAAACCTCCTGCTTCAGATTTGCGTCTTATTCTATTTTATACCTTTAAAAAAAAAAATTAAAACATTTCATCTCCAAAAGCTTGACAGGTCCCTGCATAGAAAGCCCTATGACAAGGAACCCCCAAAATACTGTTTCCTTCTTTCTCACTAGCCTCTTAAAAGATGTACTTCATGTCAATAGAGAAAACAGCCTTTTTCTAACCGCAATAAATCTGATGACAGACTTTACTTTCTGTGAAGTCTTCTGTAATGCACTTCTCCTGGGTAGAATTTCTTTTTGACTTCTGACTTAGCTGGACGTATAATTACTCCTGCAGCACGGAAAGCTCCCACTCCCGTGTTTGCATGTCTTCTGCTGCACTGAATGGATGGGAGATAACACTAGTTTTCAAAAACTCCTATGTCAGCCAAAAGCTGGGTTTTGAGGTGGGCTTTGCTTACTAGATCCAGTGTGCAGATTTAGCCAAGTCACCCAGAAGCCTGGAAGGATTCCAGTTTGCACCTTCACAAAGGCTGTCTGGGCTGTGTCCCAAGGCAAGGAGATTACCTGCTCCAAAGCGTAGCTGAAAACTCTCTGCACCTTGTGGCCCTGAAGCTGTTTGCTCAGCTAAATCTTCCCTAGAATAAAGCAAAAAATAGGTTCAACTCATCAACCCTGTCCTGTGCGTAACCTAGTCAGGTCACTGGTGGGGCTGGCATGGTCCTCTCCTGTTATCTCCAGAAGTGTAAGAAACCCAGCATCTTGCAGGATGCAGCCATTATAACATCTCCTGTGACATTGCTCATGGCATTGTGCAAAACATCAAAGATCAGCAAAGAATTATTACTAATTATATCCAGTAGTGGTTTCAAATTCATTGCTTATTTTCTGTTTTCAGGTGTTCTGGTCTGGTTTCCCAAAGCAGAAGTCCTAAAACACCTTGCAAAAGGCAGTGCAGTGTCTCCTCCTCTTTGAAAAGTATAAAATCCCATAAATCATGCATAAGAGGCTGGTATTTGCAATCGTCTAGTGCAGGCTACAGGCCTAAGAAATTAAAAATAGTCAGCTCAGTCTGTGGGTGCCTCATCTCCAGAATTAATTGTTCAGGCTTTCATCATTATCTCTTGGCTCTTCTGCAGATATTTTTTCCCAATTCATTTAAGAGAAAGCTAAAAAAGAAGCTTTCATTGCGGTATGAAACATCTTTCTGTATACATTAAAAAACCCCCAAACAACCTCTCTATACAGTTCAAGGATCTGTTATTGTTCTATGAACCACGTGACATCTGCATATTGGCACAGGGTTTTGTGTCCTGGTCATTGCCAAGGGACTGTACCACTGTTCCATTGCTGGCACAGCCGTTTTTCTGAGGTAACTGGTGCACAAGGGCAGTGCTATATTAGGTGCAACATATGCTAGAAATCAGAAATGGAAATGCCTTATCATTGCAGTAAGAGCAGTAAGCCAAGGCTTAGTTAGCAGCTGGGACACAATATAAAAATAGTAAACCTGGGTGAGAAGGGCTCATAGGAGAAAAATGCAATAAAAGAAACAGGATCTTCTAATTTTCGTTTTCAAAACTGACTGGGGAAAACAGTCTTGCACAGATTTTTTCATCAACATAGAAACAATGGACCCCCAAAATGAGTCTGTTGAAATCATCAGTGAAAAATCTCAAGGGTTTTGGCTGAATACTCTTGTTCTCTTCTGAAGTGGTGGTTCTTTTTCAGTTAAAAATGGAAAATTTCAAGGGAAGAAGATGTTTCTTTTTAAAATCTGCCTTTCATCAAAACCTCAAGCACAAGCAGAAAAGGCAAAACTTCTGAGATAAAACTTATACACATTTTCAAAGTTGATTTGTTTTTTTTCTTTACACAGTTATTTGTAGAGATATATATTCCAGAAAATGTATTCCAGAATAATATCTTTTTATAAATCCCAGTGTCACACCACAAAGGAAAACATTTTCACTGGCCCTGAAATAACTGTAGATACACAGGGAACCTAGAGGTAGGGACCAAACTTCACTGTCGCTAGACTGAATGTGGGACAGGGGACGGGGAACTTGTGCCTCAGGAGGTTTCTGTAATGGTCTAAGTGTGACATTATTCTCCTTCACTTTGTAGGGATGTACCCAGCTTCATCATAATGGTTGGACTTGATCTTAAAGGTCTTTTCCAGCCCAAATGATTCTGTGATTACCAACCAAATAATTCTGTAACCAGAGTGATCTGTGCTGTGCTGCTCTATCTGTGGGCCCTTTCTACAGTTGGGATGGATGCTTTGATACTTACGGTCTACGTTAGAAAGAAGCTAGCTCAAAAATAGTTGTAGGCTAAACACAGCCAGTACTGTGTGGCTCTTTGTTTTGCAGTAGCCAGTGAGACAGACTGAATGAGCTTCTGACCTTAAATTCTTGAAAAAGTAATGACAAGCCTTTTTGGGACTGTATGGAGTAGGCTGCAGATTGATAAAACTGAAGATGTCTAGAAGGGAGCACATGGAAGAGCAGGGACCTGACAATCACAGAGCCTGGGGAAAGAAAGTCTTTGGATTGGGGAGAAATTTTTCAGTCCAAGGGATGGTTTTGTGTTCAGGGAGATCACAACAAGCATCTCAGCAGCTGAGCAGTCTGCTGGTTATGTGACTGTGCTGACCCCAGTGAGAGTTTCTGCAACCCCATATGCAATTGATGGGCAGCACCTGGGTTTTGGCACACTGGGTGCTGGTGTAGGCTCTCAGGATTCAGGTAATTAGAAGTTTGTTGTTGAACTGTTAAGTTCAGTTTGATATTATGACATGTAGCTTCCTCACAATGCTTCAGGCCTCTGGCTTTTGTAGCACCTTCCACCAAGGTGCTGCTTACAGAGGGTGCTGCTTGCACAGGATTCTCCAAATGGCAGGAGTCAGCTCCTGCTTAGAGAGCACCTAGCTCCCTCCCATACCCTGCATCCAGTCTCACACCACAGCTGGGTGGTACACTGGATTCTTCCTCTCCTCTTTCTTGGCAGGGTTGTTTGTAAGCATGATCATTCCTTGACCACTGCAGGACCCTTGTCGTGTAGGCACAGCTGAAGGAAGTGGTCCATGGTGGAGGCAGCAGGGGCTGCGTAGCTGCTGTGCTGCTCATACTGTGAGGCTGCAGCTCCAAAATATATTTAGATTATTCCCTTGGAAGTGCTGTGAGTGACAAGAACTCATACAATAGCAGTGCCTTCTTGTTTCTATTTAGCACTTCACTATGAAATGCCGTGGACTACCCAGAATTAAGGTCAGTATGGGCAACTTCTCTGAAAGCTACTGTACATCTTTCTTTGGAATTTGGTTATATGAGTGGCTCAGAAAGAAATATTATTGAAACAGTTCATAACAGAAATTTTTAAGTCTCTAATGAGCATGCTTTTATAGAAAATTATGGGGTTTGTTAAACTGTTTGGTCAAAGAACCAAACCAGGGTAGCTGTTCTTTGCTTGAGTTTTAGGTGTTACTTGTGCCTCATTCTCAGATGTGCCTCCTCCTTTTCAGCAGAACTTCAAGTCTCATGATTACCATCTCCCAGAACTTTTATGCTTTATTGGAAATACGGCACATTTGAGAATCTGGCACAGTAGACAAGAAAGGAACTACAGTTCCTATGAGGACTTACATAATCTATTTTTGGCCAAAATATTCTTTTTCTTTGACATTTCTAGGGGAGAGAAAAAAGACATTCACAGTAAAATTTTAATGCATGGTAGGATGGTAACTGCTGCTTAGGGTTTCCACTTGAAATTTTGGTTATTTGTTTCTACCAGTCTCATGGTTCTCTGTTGTATTTCTTGGCTAAAAGAACATGCTTGGAAACCTGACTCGAGGGCAGGTCTTCTTCACTGATGTTCAAAGATGCTGTTTGCTCATTCTGAAGCCTTCAAGTCTGATCAACAGGTGCAACTTTTCTGATAGGTTTGGAAGTGATGTTTCACTCTGGCATCAGTTTGTAGTCAGAAACTTTATTATTACAGCTGTTCTTGTGTCAAGTGAATGGGCTGATGATATTGTTAGGTTTCTTTTCTTTCTTTGTGTCTTCAGTATTCATCCTCTTTTCACAGCAGTACTGATTCTTCCAGTACATGTTTCATTTGAAAAAAAAAAAGTCCACAGACTTGCTGGATCTAACCAGATCCATGTGGACAATATTGAGCCAGCCCCTGACAGCCCTATCAGTGTCACTGTAAGAAACCTGGAGTTTACTGAGGGTAAGTAGGAAAATCTTCCCTATGCAAGATGGAAAAGGTGCCTTGATAGATTGCTTGTCAGGAGTGCTGCTGGGAACATTGATTTAATGTTATAGATGATACCTGTAGCCCACACACCTGACATGAAGCCTCAATGACCAGGTCTGCCCTGTGTCACACAGGGCCAATAACCTGAGAAATGTTGAAAGCACAAGCACTCCTGCATGCTATGCAAGCCTCCTCCTGGCCTCTGGTGGGGAGGCATTGGTGCAGCACTGACCTGCTAATGGTGGGCCTGTCATAAGTATGTGCTGGTCATGACAGCTTGATCTTTTCAAATATGGTACATTGCTGTGGGTATCATATAAAAGTGTGCCTTGAGAGAGCACTTGACGCAGCAGAACATAGTAACTTGTGAATTATCTCAAGGTTGCCCTAAAAAAACTTCAGTCAGCAGCATCATCCTGTTGTATGGTATCAGCACAAAGACCAGCCAATGATCTGTCTTGCTCCATGTGGAATTTGCAGACAACTGTGTTTCATCAGACTGGCTCTGGCAGTCCTTTGAAAACACCGATGTACAAGGGAGGAAATGAGGCACACGAAGACAGTACTATTGTAATAAACCCATAAGCTTACTAACCTCTGGCCCCATATTCATACAAACAATATTGTGACCAAATAAGACTACAGCCTTCAGCAGATGGAGAGTCAATATAACATTGCTGGAGGATAATATATTAATTTCATTTGCACAGCTAAGAAAATCCAGGATACACCAGTTACAGTGAACAAATTCTGCCCTCTAAGTTGACCTCTTAGAAAATTTTAACAGAGCTATATAAAAAGTGAGAAAGAAATAGTAGATGCTCATCAAATTAGAAGAAATTGCCTGAAAATGGCATTTAGGAGACCAAGGCAGACAATTTTTAAATAATAGAGTTAGAAACACAATGAAAATAGCCCTATCAAAATAGAATATATGTGACAGAATTTTTATAAAGCTTCACAAGTCTTCTGCGAATACAATATGCAAGCTGAGAATATTGGATTCAAAATAATGAAAAGCTCCCAGTCAAGCTCCATCTCATTGCAAAGAGCTGTAGCGTCTTTAGGCAGATGCTAAGAGGTTGCAAGCAAGTGCTTAAGCAGTCTTACATAAGAGATAAATATGATGGATCCACATGTAGCAGAAGCACTTAGGATAAAGAGAATCTCCCCAAAATCACACTAGAGGCAAAGCTGGAAGAAGTGATGGATTCATCTCAGGCTACTGTATGAACTACAGCATAAGAGGCCAATTAATTCTCAGGCTATACAGTGAGTGGATTATAGGATCAAGGACTTTTTGCATTTGGAAACCAAATGTAAAGTTAGAGCTGAAAAGACTAGGAAGCAAGGAAGATCCTTGGAGACAACAGCCTGTGGGTATTGGATCCAGCTACTCTCCACAGCTGTACCCAAGGTTTTTCTGTGCACTGGAGAAGTATTTGCAGATGCAGTCCTACCAAAAGGTGAGACGACACTTCACAGAGTAGGCCTGATTTTCATCTTAGTTATGCATATATAGGTTGCATCATACGGCTGTACATCCCAAGTGAGGTTTGGCTTGCTACATTAGGCACAGCTTACTGCAAGGAGGACTTTATGCTTTCCGTGGTTCTAAAAGTAGTTCTGTAATGGTCCTACCTGGTGTATGTGCATGCACACATGTACACACACTTATACACTCCTATGCTGAATGGGAACTTACAATGTCTGCCTCTCCCAGCCCCTAGTCTGACTGCATGGTTACACATTTCAAGACCAACTCAACATGTCATGCATCCCAACATGTGATGCATCCTACTTTCTCATACAACACTTCTCAAAAATAAAATGAAAAGTTTAATCCTCCTCCCTCAACCTATTTTTTTTTCAAACCTTCTCAAATGATGTTTCTTTGTGCTGTAATTTAGGCTCTGTATAAATATATTCTGCTGCAAAGGGTGATAATTACCACGCCCACACAATTTTATAATACACACATCTAATTGTAGTACAGTTATTTGTGGCAGCCAAGCACTGAAAATACACTTTTATTGTATGCCTCTAAGCAACCATAAAAAAGTCTTTTTATTGCTACCTGAATGTATACTTTCAGGGCATTTTTATTTCACCTAACTAATCCGCTTTTAGATTTTTCCCTTTGTGTGGCTTTCAAAATTCCCTTTCTGCAATTAAAAATATAGGTAATTAGTAGGGACATAAAAAGGCTCTCTGGGAATGTCTTGTCAGTGTGTCACAGTGTCCTGCAGTGGTGGCCAAGCTGGATCCAAAAGAGGCAAAAGACCTTCCCATTGGTAAAGCAGAAGGAAATTCAGATACTGCTATTTCTTGTGGGTCAGCTTGGTCAGGGCAGGACCTTAACCGAGGCAGTGGAGATAGTTAAGGTCTATTTATCATCCTTTTATATATGTCTTGCTACAGTAAAAGCTAGATCCTCTACTCCCTTTCTTTCCTAAGAAGCAACAACCTTTTCCACAATTAGCTCCTACACTCAGAGGTTTTATCTGCACTGTCCAACAAACTAGTGCCATCACTTGCTCCCACATCCATCTGCTTTGAGTGCTCTCCAGGGATGTTGCTCTAGTCTGAAGAACGCCCTCAGAGGCAATTGGCTATTTATCTTTGAATTTAAATCCTGATGTTGTTCTGGGAATGGTTCACCTCGGGCTGTCCCCTCAGGCAGCCCCTATATATTCCCTATAGGCTGCTCCCTTGACGCCCCTGAGTTTAAGTCCTGATCTACCCACTCTTTGAGGAGCAGTTCATTCCTAAAACCCTTCCTAAAGACTGTACTTGTTAGAACTTGTTTAAGGATTTGCTGGATAGTGAAGCCTGAGACTGAAATTCTCACTCCCTCATGTACTCTTAGCTCCGAAGATTCAGGATTTCTCAAAGGATTATACGCTGTACCACAGGCCTTAACCATCTGAACTGACTGATTTTCTTGCTGCTTGTCTTTTGCAGGAGGGAAGAGTACATTCAGTGCAGTCAGAGGGAGCTTTGGGTCAGATCACCAAGGGTCCTGCCCCTGGCTGGGTGGCTGTGGTCATTTTTAACTCTAGGCAAAAAAAAAATCTCCTTGGGCAGAAGACATAATTTAACAAAGTCCTTACTGAGTCAGGGTGAGACTTTGCCTCTGCTCACTGGAAGGAGACAGAAGAAATCTTCTGTGAGGAGGCTGTGAGACCTCAGAGTGAGACATCCAAGCAAAGTGGCCTGTGTAGCATGTCAGGGGATGCTGCTGGGTAAAGCACTGTGCAGAGCAATGTCTCTGCACTGCTGTGAGAGATTTACCCTCTTGAGGTTAAGCTGCTACAATTTTGTCTGCAGAGGGGAAAAAACCCCACAGTTCAAAGGCAGAATTTCAAAGCCAGGCTCATATGTGGGATTACAGCAAAAAGATTGGAGCTGGAGGGAGAGGCTAGAAGAGGGCATAGAGATAGCTGCTACTGAAATTTTTTCATGACAGCCTGCTCAGAAGCCAGCATCAATATGGACCCTGCGTGGTGCTGCTCAGTGCAGCACGCTTGGTGCTGGGACATCTGAGCATGCTTAGAAGCTTATCTGGGAATATCAACTTTTCAGCTTCATGGGCTAGAGTAGGCCTTTGTGGGTCTTCAGCTCCTTCTGTCCTCAGAGTATTTCCCTTCACCCTGTCCAAAGACCTCTCCTTAAAAAAGGTGCACAAGCAAAGCATTTAGCTCTCAACACCAGCAAAAATGTTTGAATGCATGGTGCTCCCTTTGAAAGGACATACATACTTAGGACCTTCTTGCAGTGCTGAAGTCTTCTGCCCTGGTGCTGTTGTGGGACCTGCAGGAGACCTGGAGGTTTCCAGCACGGTGGTAGTGTCAGGACCCTACCATCCCCATGCCACTGTGCTGTGCCCTGAAGGCCACCCTGCACTTCTCCTGTGGCTAATGCAGGGGCAGGACCAGGTAGCCAAGTCTCTAAGGGTACAGCTGCAGCCCAGATGCCTCCTGTCACAGCATGTTGCCAGGAGACAATTAATCTAATTGACTAATTGGAAGGATCAGGTGGAGAAGCCCTTTGGAATCTGTCCCCCTCCCCCACCTCTGGCCTTCTCTGAACAGTTTAGGTTTCACCCTGGATTGTCCATGTCCTCATGTCCCTGTTTCTCATGTTCCCCACTTCTGCTTTCTCCCTGGTATTCCCAGCATCAGCCCCTCCATTCCCTTCACCTCCTCATTCTTCCAGCACTTCCTGAAACCAACTTTCAAACTAGTTCTAACTGTGAATCTTTTCCTCTGGGACCCTGCTGTCTACCGTATCTATTCCATGATTATCAGCATTATGAATTTATGAAGGTGTCACTGAAGCCCAGCCCCAAGGACTTTAGTCGCATAGTCACAGAGGAAACTCAAAAACTTCAGCCTGACCCAGCATTTCTCACTGTCTTTCCTGCACAATGACAGTAATAACTTTGCTAGTAGTCTAGCTGTCTTCACTGATTCATTTAGATTATTTTTGAATAATCTTGCTCAGAATCTTTTTAATGTCCCATCTAATATTGATTAGAAAAATCTCTAAAACATTAGTTCATTGGAGGTAAACAAATACGATAGAAGTGTTGAAGAGAGAGATGTCAGGTGTGCCACCAAAATGTAGGTCAAGTATTGATTTTTGTCTGTCTCTAAGCCAAGGTGAGTCAAGCCATGCTGAATGAATAGTTGGAGACAGAAGGAGACTGCAGAAAGTTGCTACTGTAGAGGCTGTTACACTTGACTCCAGCTAGAAGCAACGCCGTAGCACCTGGATCAGCAGTGTGGTGCGAGGTCCAGGACATTATGATCACTGTTCAGTGAGAAAGGTGGCACATTCCTTGGGAAATACAGGTAGGTGCCTACCAGAGCCCTTTCCCATAGAGCTTAACTGGAGTTTTTCTCTCTATGAGAAGAAGATGCTGTTGCTCCTTCTTTGGTGTGTGGGTCTGACCTGGTGGATGAGCTTGGGGAATGCCAGTTACCCTTGCTGGCAAAATAGGTGGCAAGTACCAGAGATCCTGGTGTGGTGCAGGTACAGGGCTGCCCAGTGCTATGAGTCACAGCAGTAGTAAGTCTGAAACATGCTGGGAAATCTTCCCAGGGCAGATAAGCTGTACATTGACTCAGAGTTGCATTGCTCTACTTGTGCTCCAGGACCCAGGTGTCCTCGCTTTTGTGTCTGCTCTGCATACCTTATAAGTTATTGAGTGACTGGGATTTGAGAATATCCTGGTGAATATTCTGATTGGACAAGTACGTGCACAGATAGTAACAGAAAGCTTTTATTATGGAAATAGAGATCAAGTTAAAAAACCAAGGGCCCTGTTTATTAAAGCTTCGGCTGCACTGTAATATGTTACATTTGGTGACTCACCCTGAGAGTCATTGGGACATGCATGCTAATACTGTGATGCAGTAGGCTGGGTAATGAAAAGTGAAAGATCATTCCAGTTAGGAAGATGACCGACACAGCTCTGCTCATCTACTACCTGCATCTCTGTCATGGCTAATGTGCAGAGCACCTTATCTGTATCCCTAATCTGCTTAAACGCATGACTCACACAACCGGCCCATGCCAGAAAGATGACAGCAAAAGATCTGAATGCTAGGGCTGACAAACCCCCTCTGAGTCTGCTTACCAGAGGCCAGCAGACCGAGGGAGCTGTGTCCCCCAGTTCTGGGACTGAAACACTGAGCCAGCGATGACATTGCAGTCCAAGTGCTCTGGGCATCTCCACTGAAAGAGCAGGGCAGTGCTTCACATGAGATCACTGTCTCATGCTGGCACCCTGGTCCTGGCTTGTGGTGGGTGTCCAGGAGGCTCAGAGTGGGGAAGGGAGCATTTCAGCTGGCAGCTGAAGTGTGCTTTGAAAATGCAACTATATTAAGAGCGTGTAAGATCATTGATAGATCCTCTCCCTTTTCAAGGTGAAGCTTTGTTTATTTGAAGGTCCTACCACCTGATCTGGTAAATGCAGTCTGTGCAAGTGCCTTTTAAGTGTGTACAGACTAGATTGGCTCATGCCTGCCTATTGCAAGGTGTGAGGATTTGATCCTCATCATCTTCAGGAGTGTGGCATTGTTGGAACCATCCTTTGACTCCTTTTCAAATACTTCGAACCTGACAAAGCAAGAAGGCCTAGAACTGCTAAGCTCCTTTGAGAAATAAAATGAGCACACACTCCTGACATTTCAAGCAACCAAAGTTATCACTAACAGTGGGTTGTAGAGATCCTTCACACAGATGTCTGCACTGGGAAGATGGAGTGGTAAAGCTGACAGGAACAAGGGAGGTGAGTGGATTCATAGACTGGGATCTGTTATTGAACTGCTGCGTGACCACGGAAGTATATTCACAGCTGTCCTCAGGTGGTGCAGGCTCACTGGAGTATCTTGGCTTCCTACCTGCTACTGCTTTTAACTCTGAAGTTTGGCTGGCTGAGGGATGTCTGTGTGGATCAGGGCTGGGTGATGCTGATGGAGTGTTGCAATATCTTTCCCAAAGAGTGACAGGCAGCATATGAATCATCAGCTGGTACTGAAAGGGCTACCATCTCCTTCAGTCTCGTTTTCCCTTTGACAAGGCTCCCCAGGGCTTGTCACACATGAGGCTTGTATAGTCAAGGCCTTACTCTTGGTTTTATCCTGGGAGCAGTAACAGAGTAATTGCCTAGATAGAATAGGGAGATAAACATCTTGATGGCTCTTAGGAAAAGATCCAAAGAAGCTCCTAAAAGCCAGGTATCACAGCATCTAAGTATGAGGAGCTTAGCCTCAATGCTGCAATTCAGCACTTAGTGTGGGCAGCCTGTGGGGCCGGAGGAGGTTCAGCCCCAAAAGAGTGCTGGAGTGCTTAGCAGGGAGATGTCTCCCACCTACTGGCAGAGCCTGCAGCTCCTACAGCAAGGCACAAGAGAAACACTGAGGGCTTTGGTGCCCAAGTAGATTTCTGGATCTATCTCTTGGCAAAATTCCTAATTATTTTAGAGCAGCTGGGAATTCATCTGCGCTCTTCATTGATTTCCATTTTGGGATCCTGCCTTCACCCTGCAATGGGCAGAGGTAGCCAGGTGAAATGGCCAAACTGTATCCATCTGGACCAGGGTTTTCTAGGTCTCTTTCAATAAACAAGTTGCTCCTTACATGCTGTTCAGACCTTCCATCAACGCTGTCCTAGAGACATCTTTAGCTGCACAGATTCTTACAGGGCCATTGTACCCCTGGTGTAGAAATTTCCCAGGAGCTGCCGTATCCCTGACAGCTTCAGCTGCCCCCGTGGCAGCTTGACTGCTATTGTCTGTGCTGAAGTGGTAAATAACCAGCCCTTTCCCACTTCTCTTTAGTGCCCGATCCTTGTCCCCCACTCTGGCAGGGGGGCGAGGGGAGTGGGTGGGCAGAGCAGGGCTGAAAGTGCTACTGCTGAAAGGCTTGTCCCTTGTTTATTCCTCAAATAAACCCTGTCATTTATCAGCTGACATTTTGACCGAGCTGTCTTTCCTTTGGGCTTGGCAGGAATGGAGTGAGGAACTTATTTAACTTGGTGGAAGAACTCTACAGTAAATAAGAGGGGTCCAGCTATGCTGAAGGGTTCTGGGGGTTGTCTGCTCCCTTTCACAGACAAGGAAAACCTCACAGCACTCCAGTCTGCTCCTAACAGTTTGTTACCTCCCGATGTTCATCTACTTAGACTTCAGCCTCTTCACTGGGCAAATGGGAGTAATTTAGTCATTATTTCCAGCAGCAAATTGACTCCATTAGAGTTCAGCTGCCCGATGCTCCAGCTGCTAAAGGGGTGGGAGTGGTGTTGTCTGGCTGCTACAAATTAGACATCTTCTTGGTTCCTGGTTTGCTTTTATGGCTCTACATTCCCTCTCTGCATCCCTTCCAACTCAGTCCTTGGTCTGATGTTTTAAAAAATATTTTCTCAAAGCCCCAGTCTCTTCTTCATCCCCATGCACAATGCAACATTGGCAGGTTTGTCAGCTTTGCCATCTTGTCCTGTGGTACCTCTCTATCTGAGATGCGTTCCTATTAGGCAGCATGTAAAAGGGTTACTGTAGACATCCATCATTATTTGGACCCCCTTTGACTTGCATCGTGCAACTCCCCTTTCCCGCCCTCTACTTTTGGTTCACAGCAAGTGGTGAGCCTGAAGGAAGGGGCAAAACCTTCCCTCCCTTCATGGCAAATTCATCCATGGGCACAGCTACGACTAGGGCTTTGTGTCCAGAAACAGAAATGTTAGTGACCCTTTTGTGTTATATTGGCTATTTGTTAAATCTTTAAAGTCCATCTGGTTAGGCTAAAATCCTTTTGATGACTGGACATGAACAATTTAGTGATTTTTCAGGGGAAAAATGACTTGGTTTGAACTTTGGTGCGCATTGCTTCAGCTGGTAAAGCGTGGACGGTTCAGTGACATGAACACAGCTTCGCTAGAGCTCGTTAAGGGCTGGTGGCCGGTGCCATCAGGAGAGTAGAACAGATGTGATTTTCTGATCCCTGGCACCCCGAGGCTCTCCCTCACCACGTTTCCTTGCTGTATGCTGGTAGAGACGCTGTTTGTTCTGCTGACTGTTTCGTTAGGAAATTACAAACACTGGTATTTTTTCATTCCCCATCCTGACGCTGATGTTCATAGATGTTTACTGTTCTGGCTCTGGCAAGTTTTTTCCAGCCATTTGAGTCTAAACTGCTGCCCCTCTATAGCATATGTTGGTGCCCTAAAGGGTCAGAGTCACAGGGAACTGCATCTTTGAGATGAAACCTTTCATATCAAACTGCTCTTAAATGCCTTGGCTCTGAGTGAGTTCTGAACAACATGTGGGTCCAGAAGTAAAAAAAAACCCCACCCAGGGGACAAGGAATTATGCTGCATGAATAACCAAAACAACCAAAAGTCCTGCTAAAGCTGAACATTTTTATGCAGGCTATTTGGGGGGAAAAAGCCCCCAACATTTTACTCTGTATCTGCAAGGTACAAGAGCCAAGCAAATAGGAACGTGGCAGAAGGTGACCTGATTTTGGTAATAGATTTTTCTCAAGCAGTTGATGTTTTCACTAGTTGTGTTGTTTTTTTTTTTCTTTTCTGTAACTCAGGAGGGCAAAGATGAGGCAGTATGCAGAAATCTGAGGAGAACTTGAGTTTATAGCAGGTCTGATAGTGATCTGGGACTGAGCTAGTTTAGCGGAAGGATTAGGTCTCTGAGATTGTCACTGTATTAATGACTGGGGCATGGGGAAAAATACCCCAAGAAGAATTAAACCATGAAAATTAGCATTCGACAAGCAAAGGAAGTTACTAAGCCTGAACTGAACACCATAGGAAAGGACACCTAGAAAGAAAAGGGGTGTTCAAAGTGATGTACCACAAAAAGGGACAAACTAAGCTGAACATGCTTTGGATTGATAGCACTGTTCTACTGTCCTATTAGAAGAAGACCAGCAAAGCCTGAGATGAGACCTGTCACATCTATTTTCAATAGACATATTAGCTCTGACAGTGATGCAGAGTTTTGTGGCATAAATTTAAGCAGTTCGCAGTGAGTACATATTGCCACTAATTCCAATTATCTGTAACTGAGTGGACTAAAGGGAACCAATGTCAGTCCTGTAAATCATCTGCTAAGCGTGGTTACGGGGTAGGTCTCTGGCCTGGTTGTAGTTTAGTGAAGCACCACTGGTACAGCATGAGCTGTTGCCCGCTGTAAACAGAAGTGTTAGATACTGAAAGTCAGTGGCAACTCACATCTGTATGAAGCTCCAGGTAGAGCAAAGGAAATAAAGCTCTACAGTACGTGCAGTATAGTGTAGAGCCATGTATATGGCCAGCACTTTGTGAGAACCATGCTTTGAGCGTCTGAAATTGGAAACAATAGCTGCAAACACCAGCAGTGTTATGAAAGCTGTCCCCGTAGCTGGGTTATATTGTCACTTAGACACATATTCAGAGTAATGGGAAACATCTCCAAATTCCAGGAAGAGTGGTGAAAAAGGGTACTGAGAAAGTGTCACATACAACAGCCATAGCAAGCTGAAATGGCTGCAGATGGGGGTTGATATGGGCAGAACTGAAGGATTTACTGCTGCTGGGAAATACTTGTGCTGATATTCAGGGTGATCCATGGGTACATGCTAGAGGTGCCAGAGAGACTGATTTAACGTTGGCTGAGGAAGGCAGTGCTAAAGGTGTGTTTCTGAGAGTCTCCCTGCCCTCCAGAGTTATTTACTAGTCTGTGTTGTACTCAGCCTTTCATTACACAGAGCTGATGGGTCTGTCACTGAGGATGCCACGGTCAGCAGATGGCACAGCTTTGGGTGATACTCTCCCTCTTCTGTGCTGGATCACTGCCCACCAGTGGTAGAAACACCACCATCTGAGAAATCACCTCAGTAACAGCACTTTGGGGAACAGTTTGGGCTTCACTTGATGGCAGATCTGCCATGTCACTGGTAGGTCAATTATTTTTGTAACAAACAGCAGCAGCAAAGGACTAATCAGCACTTATTTTCTGGCAGAATTTGTCTATCCCCAGCTCACCCCCACTGGCCATGTTATAGTCTTCTCAGCGGGATGAAGAGAGGTCTTTATATCACATGAAGCCATCAAGGTCTTTGAAGCATTCTTCAGTAGGGTCTTGCATGCTGTTGTTGAGCATACTGACTGCAATGGTGTCCTGGCAATTTGAGATGGGGTGGGCTTTTTTCCTGAGTTTGTTTTAGAGGAAAATCTGAGGGAAGATGTCCCAGTAGTCCATGGTTTTTGTCCTCTGGAAAACTGAGTTCAGTCACCATATCTGCTTAGGCTGCAGTCTCTGGAAGGAACAGCAGCTTCTTTATTTTGTCATTACAGTAAACCTTGGCTGTTTTGAGCTTCTGACATGTCAGCAAAGTAGAGGTAATACATGTGGATTTTCAGGTTGTTATGCAGTTCAGCAGGCCCTTGACACATGTTTGAGAAAGGTATACACCAACCAGGGCACTTGGGATTTTTCCCTGGGGAAAGAAGGGCTCGGTTACCCTGAAAGGGAAACTGCTCCATGACTCAGAGATCCTTCTCTGCGTCAGAAATTTGTTAATTGCTGACCAGTAATTTCTGGTGTTCACATCTTGGGTTCCATGCCATGAAATAAAGGCCTTCACAGTCTGTTCTGAACTGAGCATCCCCTCTACCTTTCTGCTGCACTTCCTCAGCTTTCATTAAGCTTCATTAAGGGAGCCAAACATCCAGTGTTTATATGAACTGACACCTTTTCATTATTGTTGAAGAGGATGAAATGCAATAATTTGCTGCAATTCACGTCTGTCTTATAACACAAATGGAAAAAAAGGCTTGGAGCATTTTTATTTCCTTGCTACTTTCTGTTTAGCAGCCCCAGGACCCCAGGTGTTAATGGGGAAACATCTGGGCTCTGTCTCTTCTTGTCCTTAGGTTGTTGTTCCTCTCTGTATGTGTGCACTTACACACACGCACACACGTGCTCCCCACAGTTTTTAAATGGCTGCTGACAAATAATTTGGCTATGCACGTGGAGAAAACCCTCTACTTTGGAAGCCTTTGTATATATGTGATTTAGAGGAGGATCTTTTTTTGAAATCAGAGCAGCTTGTTTATTCGTCTCTCTTCTTTTTCAACACTGAGCATTAAGTAAGTAATGGATGGATCATCAGAGCAGCTCAGAACAGCCCAAATTCTTAGATTTGGACTGCCCAGACCTCAGTGTGGTGGGCTGACCCAGTCTGGATGCCAGGTGCCCACCAAAGCTGTTCTATCACTCCCCTCCTCAGCTGGACAGGGGAGAGAAAATATAATGAAAGGCTCGTGGGTTGAGATACAGGCAGGAAGAAATGACTCACCACTTACCATCACAGGCAAAACAGACTCAACTTGGGAAAATTAGTTTAATTTATTACTAACCAAACCAGAGTAAGGTAATAAGAAATAAAATCAAATCTTAAAAACACCTTCCCCCCACCCCTCACTTCTTCCTGCTCAACTTTACTGCCTGTTTCTCTACCTCCTCCCCAGCAATGGCAGAGGGGGGCAGGAATGGGGGTTGTGGTCAGTTCATCGCACATTGTCTCTGCTGCTGCTACTTCCTCCTCAGGGAGAGGACTCCTCACTCTCTTCCCCTGCTCCAGTCTGGGGTCCATCCCATGAGAGACAGTCCTCCATGAACTTCTCCAACATGAGTCCTTCCCACGGGCTGTAGTTCTTAATAAACTGCTCTAGTGTTGGTCCCTTCCATGAGGTGTAGTCCTTCAGGAACAGACTGCTCCAGTGTGGGTCTCCCACGGAGTCACAAGTCCTGCCAGCAAACCTGCTCCAGTGTAGGCTTCTCTCTCCATAGGTCCACAGGTCCTACCAGGAGCCTGGTCCAGCATGGGCTTCCCATGGGGTCACAGCCTACTTCAGGCATCCACCTGCTCTGATGTGGGGTCCTCCATGGGCTGCAGGTGGATATCTGCTCCACCATGGACCTGTGGGAGACAGCCTGCCTCACCATAGTCTTCACCATAGAATGCAGGGGACTCTCTGCTCCAGCACCTGGAGCACCTCCTCCCTCTCCTTCTTCACTGACCTTGGTGTCTTCTGGGCTCTTTCTCTCACATATTCTCACTCCTCTGTCCAGCTGCAGTTGCCCAGTTTCTGTTTTCCCCCTTCTTAAATATGTTATCACAGAGGCATCACCAACCTTGCTGATGGGCAAAAACCCAATACACCCAGGTTCCATCACCTGCACACATATTCACTTAACTGGTCGCTAAACTTTGGCAATGAATAACATGTGGCTGAAGGACATGAATGATGGGGTTCCGGTTCTGGGGAGGAATAGGGGTATAGGGTGAAGGTTAAAGTGGGCTAGAGATGTTATTTTTGAAGTGGGACCTTATTAACAAAGATTAGGTTAAGGAATGCTAACAGCTCAGGAAATAGCTTAGTTCTATTTTTTTTTTCCCAGTTCCTCAGTAACATTAATAATCTGTCTTGGCTAATAAGCAATGACAACTTCTGACCTGATGGGGAAGCACTCAGTAGCTGCCAATTTTCATATTTTTAAAATATACATATAACGATTTATACACAAGCCCAACAGGGAAGATGCTTGATGAAAAAGGAAGGAGGAGACTGTGAAAGAATCCCCTTCTCCTTCCTCGCTGCTGTGTCCCATACATCCTCACACCCCTTTTGAGCATCTCAGCATCCTCTGTTCAGCCACTTCCACCTCCCTCAAGCTGAGGTCCTCTCTTCACTGCTGCTAAAACCACTATCACCTTGTGGTTGCTACTCCAGAGTCCAGAAGGAAAGAATTTACCCCTGACTTCTGTCTGCTCCTGGCCTTTGGAAACTCTTCCTCACTTTCAGGATTTGCTTTTGCGTTTCAAGTGACAAACCTTTGCTTTTTACAGTGTGGAGGCACTGGCAAAGCTAGGCACATCGATCTTGTGTTTATTTACAGATTAGGTATTGGACTGGCAATAACAATCAGAGATTTCCCATGCTGCTTTACACAGCACTGACCTCTGCAATGACCCTAACTTTTATGGAGGGTAGGATGCAGTTCAAACTCTGCGTCAGCTCAGCCCTCAGCCCGCAGAGTATCGTGCGGGATGGCTCAAATACGCCAAATTGTGTGTTGTGATTAAATGGAATGGTCCATGATCTATTAAGATCTGAGCAAATTACAGCCACATTAATTAAACATAGGCTCTCTGGTTGAGCCTAAGCCACAGATGGCATCCCACAGATGGAATGCCACTCTTGATATTCATAGAGCCACTCAGCCCTTTAACTTCAGCTTGTGCTGATTAGTAGAGCAATTTATTTTAGGTGCAGCTATTGGCCTCTGCTGAGGAGAGTGCTCTTAAATGGATATCACTGACAAGGGCCCAGTATAAAGAAAGAGGCGCAGTGGGGAGCAGGGATAATGGAAGCTCCAGAAGTTATCAGCTGTTCTTCCACCCTGGCCTTTCAAAGCCACAGGAAGGGAATTGGGTACTGCATTCCCACTGATACTCAGCAGCATTTGGCTATTTTACTACTCTAGGTACTGTTTTTTGACTGATTGTAGCCATGATCTGTTGGAAGATCTTCTGATTAGATCTTCTAATACTGAATATGGAGCTCTTTTATAATGGAAACATTTACACTTAGAGGTTGAGTCCTAAAATCATCTTTGTCTCTCCCTCCAGAAGGCTCATGTTACGCCTCATTGGTTTTTGTGTTGTCTTTTTGGCAGTGCTTGTGGGAAAGATGCACGGTAGCATAGCAGGGTTTATTTAGCAGGGATGCTTAGTGGTGATAATCTGGAGTGGGGCCCCATTCTGTTAAGCACTAGGCATCCTCTGTGCCAAAGAGGGAAGGATTATAGGAAATAAAATTTCTTGTATCTGGCCACGTGGAAACCGATGCATGGCTATGAAATGACTTTTCCAAGGTCATACAAAAAATCTGTGGCAAAGCTAAGACCTAGCACAAGACAGTCTGAGTTCTAGGCCAGCACAAAAATGTCAATTACAATTATTAATGTCAAAGGAGGAGGAGGGAAGAATAGAGGGATGACATTTCTGCAAGGAAGAGGATGGCAGGGAATTATTTAACACTTTAAGGCATCCTGACAGTGTGTGTAAAGATAAGTGTGGGATTCTAAAATCAAAATAGGCTTTTAAAACACACCATCTTATTTCTAACATTAATTTTTAGTTAGAGAGGTGGGAGGGAATTTGCTATTACTGTCTTTGAAAGAAGGCAGCCTGTTACATCAGTAATTAAGAGTGGTGCTGGAAAGTGCTTGCATGTCTTTCTTTCAGCTGCTTCAAGGCTTTTTTTTTAACTGTAAGTGGCCAGGCTTGCTCGAAGATGCAGTGTGTCCTAATAAAGGTTCATCTTCAGAAATAAGTTGAAGATAGTTTGGAGGTTTTAGTGAGGGTTCTGGCTAGCTGGCTTCTGGGTCAGAGCTGGCATGAGTCTTTCAGCTTCTGTTGCTAAAGGCAGCACCGGCCTACAACCACTACCATGTAATGGTGCAGGTCCTGGAAGAGTGGTGAGCATCTTAGTGCAAAATTCTGGAAAAGCTGGAAGTTCACCTTTTGCATGAACAAGGAGAGCAACCCAAAGCTTTGGTAACTGTGATGTGGATATATATGTCTCTCTATAGTCAGGAGTGAGGGATGAAATACTTGGGGAAAGCTCGCCTATGCCTCATGAAAGAGGCACGAACTTAACGTTTGGAGAAAGGCATGAACTACAAAGGTTGGAGAGCAAGGCACTGAAAAGACATTGCTTTCCACCAGTTCCTTCTCTCCACTGACATCTCTAGGCAACCATTTGCACCCTGTAATAGAAAGTTAAGACCAGTTTAGAGCTGTGACGAACCAAGGGTAATTAGTTTTGGACCTTCATCCTCTTCAGCTGAAGCTTATTGAAGTTCTTTCATGTGGGCTGTGGCTGTTCTGGGAGTGTTTTTTTTCTGTAAGCAGCTGTGGAAAGCACTAGCTTTCTTTAGTGCAGCATCTGCAGTTGCTCTTTACTTGACCAATAATAGAAGGCTGTGGCTGTGCTTTTGTTCGTCATCATGTGTACTGGCTTCAAGCCTAGACCTTTGGCCAGGACTGCTCACTCTTTGCTCCTTGGCAGAAAACTCTGTGTATTTGAATCCTTTTGTTAAATCCCTTGTGTTTAAATGTCTGCTTGTAGGTAAGGAAAATAAGGTTTTGATGGAACACCTAGGTACTCTAATAAAGTTTTAAAAGATTTTAGGCAGGGAGATGTGCTGGAGTAATATCATTTTAATGATTTTTTTGAGGCATTTTTCTCATTTTTATGAGAAGTATAGGATTTAGGGAAACTTTTGTTGTCCTGATAAGCCTATTGCCCACTTCATATTTCAGTGAACTTGACTGAAACACAGATTAAATTGTCTTGGGCATGGACTTCACATGTAGCCTAGTGGAGTATTTCCCCAGAGCACTAATATTAATAGCAACAGTAGCAGTGTGCAGAGCTGCCTTGGAGCCAATGTTTGGAGACACGAAGGCTGAGCTGGAACAAAGATTCTCTAGTTTCATGGTGGAAGCTGTCTTGATACTAGGGGACAATTTAGTTCTACCTCAATTTTGTGGCTGCTTAGAGGATTTCCTGGAGTCAGGGCTATGAACTCTGCCGCTTGTTTGGGGAAAAAAAAATGGAAAAAATCTGTTTCAGAAGAAAATACTTAAAACTTTTTTCTTCCTACAGGAAACTGAGATTTCAAGTTTTCATTCATACTCTGAATAAAAACTGTGAAATGTTTGAATTCCCAGTAGCTGGGAAATTACCAGTTCTGAGTGGAACTACAATTTTCTTTTCCACTTTGGCCTTGTCTTCCTAGTTAATTCTCATTTTCATCTGGAATGTTGTAGGTCAGAGCTAGCCGAGCTGGATCAGGTGACTTTCCCTGCTCTACTAGATGCTTGGAGGCTTCTGGGGCTCCATTAATTCACTGTATATTATATTCTTAGCTCTAGTAAGCTGTTGGTGTGCTCTGCTGCATTGAATATTTTCAGATAGTAAGTCCTTGGACTTGGTCAACTTGAAGTTCTACAGAGAAAGTCAAGTTATTCAGATACTGTTAGTTAGCTACCAAAGTTTTTGTTCTGAGACATACTGAAGTCTTTGGAAGGATTCTCCTGATTTTATTGGTTATAGAATTAGTACTAAGTTCATTATTTTTAAAATAAGGAACAATCCTGAGGGTTTGGTTTTTTTTGCCCCTCCATCACTTCTGAATATACAGCTTTCAATACAAACATTGGCAAGATTTACTCCTAACTGTATTAGTTTTACTACAAGGAGTATTTTATATAAATTCTCATAATATAGATTCCAGTATAAGACTTAGACATCTTTTCCTTTGGAAAGCGTTTTTCTATGCTTTCTTCCCCAGCTACATAATGTTTGGTGATCTGTCCCTTCCCAAAAGCGTGCTGTCGGCATAGCTGGCTGTTACTGGTAATTATAGCCTTTCACAAACTAATAGCCTCCTTTGGATTGTACTCTACAAGAACTACAACTGATTCTGTGCATAGGAAGTGGTGAAACTGAGAATGCTGAAAATTTTCCTTCAAAAATACTATTGTGTTTGAAAGTTTTTGCCATCTGCTTGCCTTGATCTGATGAGGACCAATGGAAGGACAAGGAAGAAAAACCCAGTTTATTCAGAAGGAGATAATGATATGAAAGAGAGAATTAGTCCATCCAGTGTCTCATCAGAAAACTCCTGAAAATTATCAGAAACCAAAGCCTCCTTCCTTTTCATTTTGAAGTAATCCTTTTCATAAAGAAAAAAAAGTCTTGTCCCAGCTCTGTTGATAGCAAAGCTTATTGATTATTTCTCTGTATTCATGGTGACCTTCCTGACCCTATTTAATTTGGATCCTGCGTGGGCACTTTGTGGTCACTCTGGTTTAATGTTAGTGATTGAAAAATGATACACAGCTCCTGGAGTCTTCTTTGTGGGCTTGCAGCCCCAGCAGCCATTAGACCGTATCACCTTTGGTGTACCATCTCTTCTGTCCTGTCTCAGAACTGATAAGCTTCCTGTTGCTATGATCATATCCAACAGCATATCATTATGTTGCTGGAAAGAGACTTCCCATCATTTCTTATCCAGGTGTTTAAATTGCTAGGCCCATGCATGTGATGAAATGCAGGGGACCTTCATTGCCGATACCTCATAGCCAATTTCTGTGGAGTGTTTTTCTTCTCTCCCAACATGCTGCTGGAGCAGCCCTGTTTACTTTGTAGGACCATAGCAAGTAAGCTGAGCTCCATGCACAAAAGTCCTATGCATCCACCTCTTGGCTGGAGGTGGATAAAGCCGTGAATTGTGCTATCCACGCTAAAAAGCACTGGAGTGGAGCTGGGAGTCTAGGGGAGCTGAGGATTTGTTTAATGATGGTGGATTTGGCCAGCGTGCCAGCAGGAAGCAAGCCTGAGGCACGGGCTTCCCATGTGGGATGTGGTGCTGAGGAGAACAAGGAGGCCGTTATTAAAGCAGGGCCTAGCAGAGCAAAGGTAGCTCTGAGAGACTTCAGAGAGGAGGTTGTTTTGCTGGAGAAGCCAGCCTGCGGCAATGAGCCCCAGGAGGCTGAATACACCATCAGAGAAGAAGGAATGAAGCAAGCTACTGAATGAAGTGACTTTGAGTCCACATGGTTATTGGTTTGGAAGTATCCCCTACAATGCAGGTCTCCTGAGGAGTGTATGTGCACTGAGGACTACACAGCCCTTAGCGATACCTTAGCTGGATGCTGTTAAATAGGGTTTTAAGAATCAGAAGACAAAGCATTATAGACTGGAGGGGCTGGGACTGCAAGCCCGCTGTGGCAAAGGACTCTTTCTTCCCTTGTCTGCAGGCTGCCTAACGCAGCGGGGGCCCCGGTCTGTCGTTAAAGCTTACTCGGCGCTAGCTCAGTCCAAATCACCAATATGATGGTTGACTGGCAGGAGCTTTGGAGGGGGAAAATGGCAATTATGAACTAAATGGAAGGGGGAAATAATGGAAAAATTGAAGTTATAGAACAGAACTGACCACAGAATGGAAAGGGACTTTCTGGAAACGTAATAAAGCATCATTACCTTTGCTCAAAGTACACAGGGAACTGCAGGGGTAGAATATGAATTGGAAAAAGTGATGCCTGCTAAAATAGCGGTGGGAGCCCTTGGATCAGATGGTATTGGCCTTTTCTAGCAGCCTTTTCACTGTGTTTTCACAAAAAAAAGGTGGCACTGAGGGGAACTTGCTGCTGTTCCTGCATTCTGCTGGTTCCCCTTCTTCCACTTGGTAGCAGCAGCATGCAAATATGTCTAATTTGATTTTTCTACTGTTTGCTGAAGAAAGGTAGTCTCTATCAACTATGAATCCCCTGGGGTGTCACAGGGGGTTGGAGAGAGAGGATGAAGTTAATATACTTTTCAATTCTCTCTAATAAGTTTTTATTTTGTATGTATGCAGTGACCCTTTGTGCTTTTCCACCAGAGATCTGATTACCTTGTAGCAGTTCAACATAGATTTCTATTGGTATTTACCAAGCCATAAGAACTAGAGATTGAAATAAATCTACTTTAGACTACTTCAGCTGTAAGAATGTATAGAAGAAATTATTTACTGTGAAATTAAACAAAGATAGATACCTATTTACAATCCCTGAAGTGAAGCCAACAAATGTGTTTCATTACTATGCTAGAAAGAAAAACATCCTCTATAGGAATATTTTTGACCAAGGTAAAAGATTTCAAAGAACTGAAATCACTTTGCTCCTTGTATTAGATTAACAACTGAAAGGCAGGCAAAATAGGATGATTTGGTTAAGAAAAAACAACTTGGATCATGTACCTGTCCCATGTACCTACATTCTTACTGAATATTTGAGAAGAAAAGCTTGAAATGCCAACAATTATTCCTTCAAGAAAAGGGAAAAGAAAGAAGAAAAAAGAAGCCATTAGCAAACTTCAGTGTGTCAGCTGGTGAGTTAGCTCAGCAGTTTATTTTGTAGGGTTGTGCACTGTCGTTATAATAGTTGATTGTCCCTCAGAAATAAGATATTAGCATGCATCTGACTGCAGAAGCTCAACAATAATAGCAGATAGCAGTAATGCATTGCAACTAGGGACAACAAGGGAGCAGTCAGCAGCAGTAGCAAAGTACTATCTAATCGCCTATTTGAGCCCCATCTTGTCTCTCTTAATTTAGCCAGCTGCCAAGAATTGATTTTATATTCTATTCCAGGTACCTGTGTTCAGATAGGTCCTTTGACTTTCTCCACTCTGCCCATGTCTTCCTTACCACAGATTATCACAACTTTGAACTCTACCCAAGGAAGTCTTGCCTACATACAAACTGGTTATTCAAAGGCAACTGGTAAGCCAAGGATCTTGCTTTTTACATTGGCATGGGATAAATAAACTGAAAAAAACCCCAAACCACTTTTAATATAGGATGCTGCTACTGGGATGAGCCCCTAACACAGCCCTATAGCATGGCTGTGCTGTGAAATAAGAGCAGAGACTGTTTCTTGGGTGTGTTTGTGTAGGCGGGGACATAGGAACAAAACCAGATGAACAGTGACAACGCAGGGTGTGCTGGTAAATGATTAGTGTCCTGAAATGCGAACTCTGCCTTTCTGATTGGCATCCTCCTTACCTTTTCTTCTGCTTACCCATACAGCCTTGGCCTCACCAGCCCCAGGCCCTGTAATTTTGTGTTTTGCTCTTTCTAAGGCTGGCAGCACAGCTGGGTGCAGGGATGTGGGTGAGCTCTGCCCCTCTCCAAGCCAGACAGGCATCAGCTCCCTCCTGTTCAAAAGCCCTATAACAGGGTGAGCCCTGCTGAGAGAGAGGACTCATTAGCACAGGCACAGTGTGTGCTAATGAGTCTAAATAGCTTTTGGAAGAAGCTCATGGCTTTCCAGCGCACAGAGTGGGTGGAGCACTGTACCTCATGGTATCAGCATCTCCCTCACTGGGTCTGGTTTGCTGAAGCACATGTTTCAGTGGGAAAGGGAAGAAAAATTGATAGATTTCTAATTTCTTGCCTATTCCTTCCACAAACAACTCTGCTCTGGAGCCTGCAGATTCATCACAGCTGAGAGGGAATTCTGTGGCAGCTTCTTATTAAAATATTGGCAGCCTATTACTGTTTCTTACAAATGATGCAGATGGATCACCAACTGAAACAGTGCTGAAAGGCAGCTCTGTCTGAGGTGAAATGCTCTTTGTCCATCACTGCTACCTGCACTTTTCCTCACTGGAAACATGATTTTAATTTTTTTTTTCTCTTATTTTGCCTACCTCAGCAAGTCAAGATCCTAAAAGTTATTTCAGAGCCTCTCTTATCTTTTAACAAATATCTATGGCCTGTAGCTGCCCTGACCTTGAATTGGTTATCCGTGCATTTCTCACATCAAGATTAGATTATTGTGACTCCCTCCTGACAGCCTGGCCTGATAAGACCCTGTACAATTTCCAGCTGGTGCTGAATGCTGCTGCCAGGCTCTTGTAATAGAGAGATGATCTCCAGATTTCACCTCTGTCCGAAGTGCCGTGTTATTTGCCAGTTAAGCAATATATCGACGTGAAGAGTTCCCTTTTAAAGATGAACTGCATTTTTTATCCACACTCACACGTGTGTGTGCTTTGAGAAGTGAGATGAAAGCATAAGTAGGTGCTGACTGCCCCATGTAATGACGATAGGAAGGGCACTTGGCACCTAACCTCACATTATCTGCATTACTGACATTATTTGCAGCTCACCTCTAAACAGGATGGCATAAGTCCAGCCCCTTTTTTTCCTGTATCTTTTTAATTTCCTCACCTAACAGTAAAAGCCTGAATTGGTATCAGCTATGTCTGTAAGGTCCTGGCTGCCATGCCCTGCTGACTGCTAACTCCCGTGTTTCACAAAATTGGATGCAGGAGACTGCTGCCAGTGGGGATGGAAGCAGGGGATGCTCTGTGGCTGAATGCAGCCGTTCTGTACCCTGCACTGCAGCGTGAAGCTTGCACACAGCCTGCTCTAGCAGGCATGTGTAGATCAGGAATCATCAGATGCCATACATCTGTAGTAACGCGGTGTGTTACTACAGACACTGTGAGGCTGCAGGGAATGACAAAGTGCCAATGGAAAAATTAGTAGCAGGGGACCTTTACAGGAGGAAGAGGTGCAGGGGATGGTTGAAATGTGATATTGCGCCCGATCTAATAAAAAACAAGGTGGGTGAAAGACTCCTTCTTAGCATTTAGATGGTTGTTTTTTTTTCTGTATTTAAAAATAATTTCAGCTTCTGTGACTGGTTGGAAAAAGGAGATTGTTTTGGTAAGGAAGCTGTTGATGTTCTTGCTTGATGCTTTTTTCTTTAGAACTATAAATTTTTAAATCCTCGATATTTGGAGTGTATTGAGGAAGAGGAGCAACTGCATGTTTTTGCAAAAAATTTTCCTCCCTACCTCCCCAAGGCTGGCCTGTTTCCTTCCTGCTCCAGACATGCTAAATGAACCTCTCTCCCTAAACTGGAGGGATTAACCCCTCTTCCAGTCTGTCAAGGGGCTGGTGGATTTTCCATCACCAGAAACTTTCAAATCTTTTATTAAAAGACATGTTCTAGTTGAAATAAATGTGGTTTGATTATTTTTTTCCAAACAATGGTCAGACATAAAGGTAAAAGTGGATCTTCCGGCATTTTAAATCTGTAAAATACCCCTGGTTGAGACAAGGTGGATGCTGCTCTCCTGTGCCTCACTGGCTCCAGAGGACACCCAGCCTTGACAGCACTGAGCTAGAGGCGATGTTAGATTCAATATTGCTACTTCGTGATTGTATAGATGCAGGTAGAATGAGTCTCCACTGAAACTCAATTTTGCTGTCATATCCAAGAGGAGGTTTATGTTGTTACCTAAGTTTATATTAACAGGGAACTTTTTACTTATCATTAGCTGCAAAGGTAAAAGTGAAATATCACAGGGCTTCATGGAGTCGCTTGTCCCTCTTCAAGGTTGTGATTCTGCAAGGGAGGAGGAATATTGGGTTCCTTTTGCTGCTTGAACTTTAAGAGTGGAGGGTGTGGTCAGTGTAACATGGAAGTTTGTCATTGATGAGACTCTTCATCCCTTGGGATTACTTTAGAGAGCAACAATGGAGTAGGGAGAAGTTAGTAAAAATTATGTGGAGGTGCTTTGCACTAACTTCCTTAGCCCATATTTTGCCAGTTTTTGTTGATTTCACAATCCAAAAACTTCTAAATATTAAAAAAGCAAAAAAAGAAATGTTTCTAAGCAGATGAACTCAATCTGTTTCAAGAAATATGTTTGCAAAGCATGTGCATAGTACTCAAAATAGATAATTTCTTTTTAGCAATGATAGCTCTAGAATGCCCTTGACCTGCCAAAGAGGAGAGATTTGTACTACTGCAGTATATAGGATTTTAATATTAAAAGGTTAAATAGCAGAAAGTGAAAAGCTCTTTGCTTCCTCTTTGGTAAGAAGTGAGCTAATGCAAGCAATTTCCATGGCAACTGCAAACAGACTGTCCTGTTCACTTCCATGTTATAAATAAAACAAAAATATTCTCTAAATTACATGCTGTTCCTACATGTATTTGCTATCACCATATTCATCAGACACTGGGAAATATTTCTGTTATGTGATTTGTTAGAAAAGATTACAAGGTCTATGCAAACTATATAGTCTTGGTGGGCTATGTTCCTTTGAGGAAATAATAAAAATAACCTCAAAACAATGCCATCCTTTTCACTGCTGATATTGTCTGAGTTTTGCAAATAATTACAAGCATAACTTAGCAGCAGCTGGTGTAAGCAATAATAAACTTGCATTAGCATAATTTCAAGTAATTTCAACAAAAGTAATTTTAAAAAGAGTAGGTGATGACTGGGACTTTTGCCTTTGTATTTCTGATGGGACACATAGAACAACTGCAAGGACAGTTGTGTCTTATTTTTGCAGAGATTGCTGTAGACCAGACTTACTTAGTGTGCTCTTACTGTATCTCATGTTCTATTCTATTTTCTAAGCCTAAAATATAAGCTATTCCAGTTCACAGCAATTCATTAGGCATGGGTAAATTTTCATCCAGCCCTTCTTTAGGTCCATGAAGTGGTCTTTCTCACATGTACAACTGCAGGGCTCAGATGAGGCTTTGGAGCAAGGAATAAACCACAAGAACTTAGTGGGCAAAAGAAGCTCAAGAACTTTTCTTCAGATTCCTCAGCCCCAGCTCTCATTCAGTCAGAGGACAGGGCCTGCAGAGACATCTGTGGTACTAGTCACTTGCTGCACTACTCCACAAGTGAAAATCTATTTTTTGAGTGTGGGGTGACCATCCCACATGCCACTTCCCAGCTATAAGAGAAGGGACTGGGAGATGTGAACTTTCTGAGACAGCTGCTTCCATTAGCTGCTCTGTGAGGCTGAGGTGACCTTGAAGGAATAACGAGCACTGCTAAAAACAGAAAGATGCATTAGGCTGAACCTGTCGCTCTCTGCAGGGTTTTTGCTGGGACTGCCCCATCCATTTGCAGCTTGTTCAGAATTCAGCAGCGTGATTGCTCGCTGGACGGAGCAGTTACCATCATATTGTGATTACTCAGTGTCTTGTCTGCTGGCTGAGCATGGCTGACCACGTCATTTGACATTATTGGGGTTTTAAAGCAGTTATGAGTATTGGCCTTCCCTCTTTTCACACCCAGATTCTCAGGCTATATTATATCAGCAAGTATGTGTGCTCACATCTGTATGTTGAGTTAGCAGGAGATGCAAATGCTGCAAAGGAGACTCGTTTCCACTAGTGCTGTTGAATTAGCTATCTCCCAAATTAAAATAGAAAATTCTCATGGCCTGTCTTGTTGCTTTCAGACAGAAATCTCTAAAAACGTATTATCCTTTCTGTGTACATGAACGTTTCTTGGTTTTTTAATCTCTTTATTACATGAAGACGTTAAATCAGGTTTGATTGCTGAGGTCAGTTGCATTTTACTGTGCTTGTGTAAAGAAGGTCACAGGTAGATATAGATTTATTTGTGTAATGTATTTTCATTCCTGTTAAACCTTCCAAAGGTTGATCAGAAACTTGTAAATACAGCATAATAAACACCTCAGCGTATCAGTGAGGATTTAATAGATTCTGTTTATTACAGATGAATATTTTTTTCAATTAAAATTGCAGGCAAGGTTTCTAATTACAGTACAAACCATTTCAAGTGTATTTTGCTCCATGAAAAAAATGTGTGTAGTGGACAGTGTTGCACTTGAATCAGGGCTGGGAATCCAGCCAGAAATGTGACCCCCTTGATCCCTTCGTTCTGAGACTGTTAAAAATACAATCGAGGATGAGGTGGAGGAGGAAATGTCTCCATTTTCTGTTATTGAGCGTTGAATCCTGCCTTATCCCAGGCTTGGCTCAGCAACCTTAGGTCCCACCTTCCCCTTATTTACACTGGAGATCCCTGCTATTTACACTAAATATCTCTGCGATGCTCTTGAAATTACGCTGGCAAGTTTGACCACTTTTGTAGTGTCAGACATACCTTATGTTAGCCTGTACGTTTACACTGATTTTTAACTTTAAAGAATAGGGAGATAGCTGAGGAGCTCTGTTAGTGCTGTATCTTCAGTAGGGAAGGACCTTTCCACATTGCTTACCTATGCAGCAAGAAGGGACTGCAGTAAGGATGCTCGCTGTTTGGCCAAACTGGGGGTCACTTTTGGGGCTCTTTGAGGGATTCCAGTCCTGCACCCCTGTGCAGAACATGCCCTGTTGCACCAGACTTGGTGGTTTATGTGATGTGGGTGCTCTCCTGACGCCCCTACCTGCCTTTGAAGACGTGGAAGAGAGGACTAACACCTTGTAGCATCGCTCAGGCCATATTGTCCATTTAAGATCAAGCCTGGGCCTTCAGTCTCTACCTGAGCCATGCTGTAGATGAACCTGCCTCCTGTGCAGGCCTTGGAACCGTGTTGTAGGTATCTAGTCTTACGGGTGGACATTCTGAATGTATGTTGTAGATTGTCTCTAGGCCTGTATTTGGCCTTGACTTCTGGATGGAGTTTGGGCCCATGTTGTAGCCTTGTTCCAGTGCTGCCTATAGCCCTATCTCCATTTGTTTCTGATTAGACTCCCTAGTCAGTCCCTGGATCTGGTGCACCACCTGCCTAGTCTTGGACTGTTGACAGACGCTTTTGCCAGCACCCATCTCACCCACCATGTTCAGACTCTATGGGACTGTGCCCTGCTGGTGACGGCACTGCCTGGGCTCGGGTCACCCTTGCCTCCCGGGCTGTTCTTGCCCCGGGGAGCAGCGATCTCTTAATGCTCCCTGATGCTGGTGGTACTGAGGTCTCTGCTCCCATGATCTCTCACCCATTGCTCCCCAGTGCCTGCGTCTTTACAGAAGCGCTGTCCCTCCCAGCCTTGAGTTATGGTTCCTGAAAGACATCTACCATAAACCAGAACCTCTGTCTCTAACTTCCCAGACCATCTCCCCCACAGTTAGAAGGAGAAAGAGTCTCAGATCTCAGCACATGGTTTCTTCCTTCCCTCCTGGTGTTTTTCACTTCTGTTACAAGACTAAGCATCTATATGTATCTCTTGCCATGGAGTGAATGCCTATGGACAGAATGATACAGAAGCTTGCCTGGTCTGTTCCTCCTTTGCCAGGTACTGGTATTTTGTTACTCTCTACATGGAGTTGTCTTTGCACTATGTGAGTGGGATGGGGAGACTGGAGAGGATGTCTGGGCCTTTATTTGGGGAGGTGGGATTAATTGAAATGTCTCAGTGGGTATCAGTGGAAAGAAAAAAAAAATCATCCTTCGAGCCTCTTTGGTTGCTAAGAGACAGATGCTTCAACTTTGAAAGCCTCTGTGCACGCAAAGGGTATTATCCTGGCAAATTGGACTTTCAAATCTGGCATCAAGGGAAAAAACATGATGGCCAAAAAATAGAGGGCATTTAGGTGATACAATTTCAGAGATATCTGTTCTTTGCTAGGAGGGCAGGGGTCTGTGCCAGTTAGTGAACATAAGTGACCACATTATGTGTAATAAGTTTGCTTGTGAGCATTTTACTCCTAGGCTCACATCTTGGCCAGGTGACCCCCTTTCTCTCCTTCTTTCTGGCCTGGTTAATTTTTAACCCAGCTTTTGTGCACAAAGCTTGATTGTGTAGTCAGGCCATGCGTACCACTTGCTTTCAAGCCTGTAACAGGTTTGCATGCAGATGGAGTAGCATGATCGAGTAGCAGTTTAAAGTTTTATACCCATGAGACCTTCAACCCTCCCTTGCAAGAGCCTCCCACTGACTGGTGCAGGAGGCTGAAGCACAGAGCCTGCTCATCTGCAGCCCTCGTGCCTGAAATAGCAGCTGCCTCCCTGGGCTGCTTTGCTGTGGCGTCTTGGACTGTGTAACCTTCTTCAAAAGCATTACTGTTAATTGCCTACCAAGTGAAGCTTTAGGAATGATGCTGTAAAGGCTGTGACCTCTTCTCTCTTCTATGATTGGAGTCTCTGCATCACATGATGTCAGGGGACTAAATGCTAACACTATTGCACTGCTCCTGTCACCAGCTCTGGGGTGCTCATGGCAGTTTGCAAAGGGATTCAAGCAAACCTCTGAGCCCTCTGTGCTCTCCTCAGTCTGTTAAATGGAGTGGGAGGTCTGCGTGTGCTCCAGACTGATACAGAGAGGCCATGGTGCTCTAAGTGCCGTTTCTGTGCTGCAGGATGTCCTACTTGCACGTTGCTCTGCTGGCATGCCCTGGGCCACAGCTGACCATGCAGCGCTTGCATGACCTTGTTGTGCTAGTTGTAAGGCTAGTGTTGGCGGGGCAGGGAAGAGGGGGATCAGGATCTGGGTTGCTCAGTCCAGCATTGCCCTGGGAGCAAAGCTTGCATTGCCCTGGGGCTTTCGTGTTCTCTGACAAATTACACTCTTTCAGGGAGAAACTCCTGGAGCTGTAGCTGCTTGGGCTTGGACACAAAGTGTTGGCAGTACCAGCTGTTCAGTGGGCAAATAGCAGTTTGTCTCAGCCATGGTTCACTGAGGGGTGCACCTGAGTGTGGTGTGCTTAATTTGAAAGTACAGAAAGGACTCATATTCTCAGAGGTGTCAGTGTGAATCCTGCCACTCGTGCAATATTAAACCCCTACATCAGGTACAGGCTTTGAGTGCAAAGACTTCACCTCACTGGGTTCTGGCTCAAACAGTCACCTTGAGACTTTTTCTTAAAGGCACAGGAAAAGATAAAACCAAATATATTGGCAATGTAATATATAACAAACAACAAAATACGATATTCTAACAGCACCTGTGGTTTGCATTCCTTGTGATTGCAGAGAATTGTCTAAGAAGACTCATCTGCTTGTTTATTGGCCCGTTTGAAGGCATTAAAGGTAACAATGGTGTTTTGGAGGAGGAGGTTAGCTGAGGTGGAGTATGACTGCTCTCGGAGCCTGATCCTGCTTCCTTCCAGACTAATGTGCTAAAAGGAGAGGGGGTAAAAGAACTTGTGAGGAGACTGCTACCTCCATTTATTTCACCAACTGCTACTGACCCTCACTTGTAGGTCTGCCTGACATCAGTAGTGAAGCTTGTACTTGTTTACTGTCCATTTTGCTTTTGGGCAAGCACAAATCAGATCCAGGCTGAGCATCACACCAGAAAGCTCTTGAGATCAAGAGCGTATGAAGCTATCTGCAGACCCTCTGTCAGGCTGGTGATTCAGCCAGCCATAGAGGGATCGTTACTTTTACCATTACTAAATTTTTGAGATGTTGCCTTTATACATCTCACAAGCTTACAGTAGCTTCGGAGAACGACCGGCATTGGCCATTTCAACAAGATGCTTTCTATTTTATTTGCTAAACGGAACATAAAAGACAGAAAATACATTAAAAATTAAAAGGAGAAGATGCATGAAAAAGGGAGCAGGGGTGTGTGTGAGGGGGGTGTTATCTTTAGCCAGTGTTTATGATTAAAGGTGAAGCTGAGAGCTCATGTCAGAGGACCTTCCCAAGCCAGTTTTCTTCCAAGATGAGGACAAAAAATCGTCAGCCGTGTCATGATGAGCCAGCGACTAAAGGAGGAGATGAATATCATAGGCTGTGTGGTAGAGTTCATGCTTTTCAGGTCACCTGTCCTCATGGGATTAGTGTTGGATAAGGTAGTCTACAAAGTGGTGACAGACCCATCCTGTTCCTATTTTACTTGCTCATTTCCAGCGTACCCAGTTTGGGCTTGTCATTCTGGTCCCTGCCCTTCCTGTTTACCAGGTATGATCTAAACTCAGCCTTCTCTGAGCAGACTCTCTGACCTTCCTGTTTAGATGGATTAAACCAGTCAATAAATCTCATTGACTTTTCTGTGCAAAATCACACAAGAGGCTGAGTTTCATTTCTGTTGGACAACAGAGAGTGCACGACCACATGTTCAGTTTTACTCTTTATGCTGTCCTTACCGTGCAAAGAGGTCTGCATTTTCACCTGGAGAAGAACCAGCCCAAAACATTCTAGTTTTCCAGGAAATTATGACTCAGCCAAACTTTTTAATGCAGTCTCTTTTCCAGCTTTTTTTTTCTCTTTTCTCTGCTGCCTAATTGGAATCACCTGTCACTGTGCATTCCTAATAGACTTTTCTGAACACAGCTCCTGAAGCCTACATGGTAATGTAAAACCATTGCTCTGTGCTGTCTGTAACAGATGGGAAATGTAATCTTCTGGGTCTTGTGACAAGGTCCACTCATCGTTACATGAACAATGAGAGAAGAAAGGCAAGAGGTGCAACATACATTTACTTCATGATACATTGATTAAAAGGTAACAGGCCCAATTCTTACTCACTGTAAGAGCTTCTGGGAGCACGTTAGTGTAAGACCTCCAGCACAAAAGAAGAATTGCCTAATGTGACTTTTAAAAATACTCTCTAGATTTTTCTTACCATAGGCCTTTTTTAATCTAGCATGCATTTATTGGAGAGTTGGTGACAAGGTGATTCCCGCAGTTACGTGAATCTAAGGACATTTATTCTCAGCATCTCTTTAGCCTTAAGTTTTTGCTTCTGTCTTAGATCTGAAGAAGAGCTGCAGGACCTTATCCAGCTACATCTCCATGTGTGTGAGATTTATTTATTTCATTTTATTTTTCAAAGACTTCTCTTCCTGCAAACCTGCCTCTTTCTCACACCTCTGAGGCTGTACCAGGAGAAGACCTATAAAGGATAGGACAAAGGTTGGACTTGATGACCCTGGAGGTCCTTTCCAACCATAATGATTCTGTGATTCAGTGATTCTGTGACTCTGTGATACTTCTAGGGGTAACATCTTCAGTCTCCATCTTTTGACTGAGATTCTGGAATCTGTTGTGCTGCAAACAATCTTCTGATGGAAGTGGATGGTGTATTCTTTCTTTGAGATGGTTTGTGTATACTTATCAGGTCTATGATGTTAAAAGCACTGGTGATTCAGGCCAACCTGACTTACTATATATCAAGCAAAGAAGCCTTAACTAAAACTAAACAGACTAGACGACTAAATACTTGTGGCACATTCTTTTTTTTGCATTCTGCAGGTACTGAAGTAGATTGAATGACAACCTTCATAAAGAACCCAGTAATGCATTTTCCTCTTAGACAATGCCTTCCCTCTTCTCCTTTACTGTGTCCTTTTTTTGCCTCTGACCCATCTGCTGGCAGCAGGCCAGGTATAAAGTCTCTGGTATCCGATCTTCTGCTATCCTCTTACCTTCCCTGCTGCTGGCATGCAGCTCATTGTGCTATCTGACCCTGTTTGAAGTTCCAGTGTGACAGACTCCATTTCCCTATCAGGCCTGCCAGTCTAGCTGGTTTCAGCATTTAAGCAATCTTCTGTGTGGGTTGGTGCATTACCCATAAGGAGTGGAGTTTCATGCTGGAGCTATTATGTCCTACTTATTTTTAATGCCTCTCCACCATCAGCACCTTTGCCAAGAACTGGAGTCGAGCTTTGCAAACACTGCTTTGATCTTGCTTGCACCTTAGGTAACACCTGTATCAGTATTTGCATATTAATTCTTGGTGGAGGGGTTCACAAGCCAGATTTAATTTAAAAAGAAAGAACTGTTTTAAAATAATAATTCCTTTGTCTAAAATTATACACAAAGACACATACATACTTAGGTTTTGGACAACCTTACGGAAGTTCCCTCCAATCCTGCAATGTGTCCTTGTTTTGTGGGAAAATGAACATGTCTGGATTCTGATCAAGAGAAGGGAATTTATCCCAAATTTATCTGAAGATCTCTTAAAAACAAACATGGCTGATTTGAAAGCCCAAACATTTCAGTTATCAAAAGTGTTTGACTCATCATATCTCTTAGTCTCAGCCAAAGCCCACGTAATAAAGTTGCTGCGTAGGTATTAGCCTTTCCCTTTGCAACTCATTATTTTGCCCAGGATGAAGCCATAAACATTGCTCCTTTGACTCCAGGTCCAGAGGGACTTAACCTCTATTGTGAAAACTGCTCTTTTAGGGTGGTTCTGGCTGGAGCCAGATGTGTATTACAGTAACACCACAGCTGTGATGTGACACATCACATCATGTACTGGTAATTAAAAAGTAGACTGTTTGGTCACCCTGGTACACTGACCCACTTAGTAAGTTTTCCCTAAGAGGAATTGGCAGCTACCAACCCCTCTATACAGAAATCAGCAGATAGTTTTTAAAGCCTTTCCTTTCCTCATGTTACTGAGTGTTTATTTCTAGTTACTAATGTAGAAGTGTTGGGGTGGAAGGGAGGGAGAACAGCATAAAACCCTAACTGTTTGTATTTCATAGATCTAATTACTGTGTCTTGACATGGAAATGTAACAGGCAGGTGGATGTATATTAGAATTAGGCAAATACCACACAAATACATTTGTGTATGTCCTTCCAAATGAGCTAAAACAACTGAAGTTTCAATGATTGATTTTCAAGTGCATGCAATTGCAGCCTCGCTTACTGGTTTATTTGTGAACAGCTGAGCAAGTGAGGTTTTATCTCCCCATAATTTCTGCAGAAAGCAGGAATTGTAGGAAATATACAGCAAATAATTATCCATGAGAGTGTTTGTACAACCAATGACGCTATGGCCTTTCTGAAATTTACTTGTAGAGAGTTCATAAGGGAAGAGTGAGAGCATATATCCCGGTGGTGATCAGAAGAGTATTCTTTAAGTGTTGCAGTGCCCTGTTTTTTTAATTCTTCCCTAGATATCTGCTGTAGGCCACTGATGGAGACAGATTAGCACTCTTCCCTGTACAGCCTTTCCATCCTTGGGCTACATGAAGTCTGTTAGTGAAGCTGGGTTGAGTGAGCTCTTGTGTCCAGCCAGCATGCACAGGTCACTGTGCAAGGAAATATTTTCAATCCTCCTTCTGGGGACAGGTTTAAGTTCTCACTTGGATCAAGGCAGACATGAACACACTATTTGTGAGCAAGTTACAAAATACAGCTTGCATTCTTAAACTGATCTATTGCATGTTTAAGAAAAATAGAATAAAACTGATGAAAATCACTGCCTTGGCTGGTAATTTGTGATCAGACAAAAGGGTTAAGATCTTGGAATGATGACTTGTTCATCCAGCTGCAGTGCATATGCAGACACATAAAACATGCCAATGACTATTTTATTCATATTAAGATATCAGCAAACTACATGTGCTGCACAGATAAAAGGAGAGACCAATGTGCTGAACTGAGATGCCTTCTTGTTGCTCCTTAGATTTGATTCTACTCCATTTAAACCAGTAAGAATTTTGCTACTGGCTTTGGCAGAGCCAGGATTTTAATCCTGAAGTATTGAGCTGTAGGAATTCAAGCTCCTATCTTTACATGGTCTAGGTTGGAAAAAAATATTTTTTTAGTGATATACAGAGGTGATGCATTCCTAACAGCTCATCAGCTTTAATTTCCTCTCATGTATTCTAACAGCAGGAAAAAAACCCCAAAACAACAATGGATCAAAAGTAGTATGTTGAATTAATAATACAATTTATACACTTAAAGGAATTAAAAGAAAAACTCTCCTTAGAAATTACTTCAGAAATACATTAGAGGCACAAATTAGGCCCTCTGAGGTATGAGTAAAAGTGAGGATGTAACACATGGTAATCGAATCATGTCATTTCATAGACATGGAGGTGATCAAAGCATTAATAAAATCTGCAAGGTCACCTTGAACTGAGGATTCAGTTTTGAGTGTTGAATATTTCTTTCGAACACGTATCTTTGGATTGTGAGACTTGCAGTGACTTGGGAAAATTTTGTCCCTGTGCATGAATTGCCATTAGTTCAGAGAAATATAACGCTGGGTATGTGCTTATACATCCCACTTGATGGAGCTGACCTGGCCTACGCAGGGCTCTGAGCAACCCCAGCTGAAAGGATAATAAGGTACAGTGAAGGGGTGGGTCAGGCTGATCCTGCAGGATTTTAAGCCCAATTCTTTTCCTGCATCAGCCATAGACTGTTACAAATAGAGACAGCTAAACCCTCAGGGTTTCCAGGTGGCAGAAAACTGTGGGGTTTTTTTTCCATTTTCACTCAGTCTAAAACAAGCCTTCCTCTTTACTTCACATGTACCAGAAAACCTAAGAAAAGTCTGTTTCAGACACATAAATACACAGTGTTTCTGAAATGAAATATGCTCCCCAGATGCTGCAGCTTCTCAGATAAATTGATGATCTTGTCAGTTCTGCTGCTGGTAGCAGCTGCTCATGTCTCAGGATTTGTGGCTGGGCTGGAGCCAGTGACGATCTTGCTTTCACAGTCCCAGCTCTCCATCAGAGACCGGTCCACTTGAGCTGCTGGCCTCACCCACAGCTGTGGGCTCTGGTAACCCAGGACCACTATCTTTGGGGCAACCTGCACAAGGAAAATCTCTGACTCTGAAGGCCTCAAGTCCTATCCCATGGCCATGACTTGGAGATCAAGAGTCTTCTGCCTTTGAGTGATTTGCTTCATGCTACACCTCAAAGGCTTGATGCCCTTGAGCTTGGGCTTCAAGAAACACCATCTCCTTAACCCTGACACAATCAATGCCAGATAAAGAGTCATTCCCCAATCTGGAACTTCACACTGGAGGAAGCATCAGGTTTCTTGTTTTCTGCAATGTGTTGTTGATGCAAAGATATTTTTAATGAAATGTGAAGGGTTTCATCAGATGTAATTACAGCCTCCGGGCTATGATGTGGTTCCTGATTTACACCAATAACAGTGAGGCAAACCTTGTGATGGCCTGAAAATGCTTGATTAGAACTAGTCAGGAAACATTTTGTTTTCTTGTTGAAAAATTTGAGGAAAGTAATAAATACTTCCAATTTTTATAGACATAATTTATTGAAGAACTTTTCCTGGAAAATCACAAAGACCTTTTTTTTTTTGTTTTGAAGCTTTGTTGTTTTTGAGAAGAACCCCATGAAAATGTTGCCTCAAAATCTAGTCTGGAAAAACTGATTTAAAGTTGGAAGAGTTTCTGAGGTAATCTAGCTTCCTTGAAGAGATTTTAAGCTTAGCAGAAAATCCAATTTTCTGTTGAGAGAAGAATATTGTCAATTGTTCTGGATTTTGGGGGAGATTTTTGTTCCCCTGGGGTGGGATATTACAAAGTAATCTTAATGGATATCTGCAAAATGAACTGAGAATTTCCTCAGGACCAGGAGGTCACCTGGCCAAGAAATCAAGGAGAAAAGGCTGGAGCAGGAGACTGCTGATCCCTGGCTGGGAATATGGTGTCTCAGAGACTGTTTTTGTAGCTAGCTGGTACACTCTGTGTGGCAAAACTCCATGCTGATGAATTGCAACTTAAATATGCCCCCAGTGGATGATTACTAAGTGTGGAAACATTATTTATATTTTCCAAATAATTTCAAACAAAACAACTCCTGGCTAATGAAAAAGAAAGACTTGTCACCAAGTCCCTTCAGTCCTGTTAAGTGTTCCTGCTTGAGGATCTGCGCAAGGACATGGTCCTTGCGAGAAGCAGAATAAAGTGCCTGTGTGCTGCTAGTGACCTCAGTGGGAATTCCTGGTTGCTGGAGAAGTATTGGTCTGTGCCTATGTGGGAGGCTGTTATGTGCCTAGCCTGCTCTTCTGACACAGAACTAATGATTGTTTGTAAACACTTCCAGCCTTGGTGGCATAGAGGATGCAGAATCATGTCAGATATTAATTACACTGTGAATAAATACAGCAATAGAAACTCTATTTTTATCACTAGCTAGGTAGTGGATATTTACTCTACTTTCTTCAGTCTTGCTTTTCATCTTGGTTTCATTGCATCAATAATTGCATTCATTAGGGGATTTTGCAGGCTTCTCACAAGCTGAATTATCCTCTAAGATGCAGCTACTAATGTAGTTTATAAAGTAAACATATAAAGTGCCTTTTTCTCCATAAACGAACATTTGGGCCATTCCTATATTTCCAAAGACTTTCCAGAACCCATCTTTGCCCTCACATGGATTATGTGTGTGGATGTAATGAAACATGATTATGTACTCTTGCACGTACAGCATGCATATTCACACCTACTTTATGCCATAGTTTTTTATAGCTGTTAAATTTCCTTTTCATTATATTTGATTTGCTAAGATGAAGGCTTGTTTTATCAAAACTAATTACATGGTATGTATTTAATGTTCTGTCCCTAAGGTTTTCATAGTAATAAAATTGATTGTTACTGATTAAAATGGTTCTATTACATCAGCTTAATGTCACTTGAGGTGAATGCGGTATTAGAAAAATGGCCATTAAAAATGCTGAATAGGAGACACAGAGGCAAAGACGAAAGAAAGGGAAAAGAATTTCAGAGGGGACACCTTTAAAAAATATTGATTATGATGAAGAATTTTAAAACATTTTACTTGGCAGGGAGGGGTATCTGAGGTGTATACAAAATCTTATTTTTGTTACTGCTTTTTTGCAACTCATTGGATTGCCAGCTCCTAGGGAAATGTTCAATACATAACCTTAAAAAACAGACTTCATCTTAATTTCTTGTGTCATTACAGGTTTGCCCTGTAAAGGTAAAACTGTCCATAGGGTGACAAAATTGAAGCTGATATTTGAGAAAAAAAATCCACCTAATGAGGAGGATCCTTTATTTATCAAAGTAAGCATAGAAGATTATTAAGGTTGATTACAGGAGGAGGGAGGATAAGGGTACAACCACAAGCTCTGCCACAGGGTAAGTGCAGAGAAAGTATCACGTTTGAATTTGGAGAAATACCACTGAGAAAGAGGAAGGAACAAAGAAATTAAGAAAGGAGGAGTCAAAAGAGGGGAGATATAAGACTAAGAAAAAGAGGACACCTTAAAGCATACATCAGTATAATCTAGGCATTTTGAAGGGGAGAAGTCAAGCTCTGGGGCTTCCTCCACTCCTTTTTAGGTTGGAAAATATTGAAAGTATAACAATTCTCTTTGATTCATTGCTACTACAGTACAACTCTTTCAGAGCATCATGTGGCTGCGCTTTCAGTGAATCAGTACCCTCATGATTTGTCAAAATATTTAGTATTTTTTCTTGAATCCCAGCTTCCTGGAGTCATGTGACCGGCTGAGACTCTGATTTCTCTTTTTCTCACAAAACCTGGAAATGTGATTAGTATTTAGCTGCTCAAAAGAGAAGTAAGAGGAACTAGAAGCGTGTCACTTTATAAAATTTGCATGATTTTTAAGCTGCTCCTATAGGCTAGTGTCTCACTTCAGAGCAGCTACTCGCAACTTTCCCCATCCTGCTCTGTGATGGAATTTTTAACAAACTGAGACTATCACCCACTCCTTCTCTCTCCCTGTTCTCTGACAATGCTATCAGTAGTTCCATATTTTTTTTTCAGAAGCAGCTGCTGAATGTTAGTACCTGATGCCATTTGCAACTGACTGTCTTCTGCAAGAAGGCCAAAGTGTCCTACTTCACTTTGACTTAAACTAAACACCTTCAGAAGAGCTGAATTCAGCTGTATGGTCTAAAACAAATTTTGCAGAAAAGGCATAAATTTTTCCTTTAGTTTGAGGCTCAAACATGGTGGAGTTGAAATACATTCTGCAAACCATGGCTGGGAAGTGGCACCATGCAACACCAGAGGAAAAGTCTGGGAGGTCTGGAGGAGGAGGAAGGGAGAAGGAAAATCATGAAAACTGGAACCTTACAGAGGAAATCCATAAATATTTAGTAACAATGAAACAGTAACAGCCAAACTGGGCAGTGCATCTTTGAGATTTCAGTAAAATTTTCCCCAAAATAGTAAATTTATCCATCCATAAACTACTTAGGAAACACTCTGGACAAAAGTTATTCTTGATACAAAAAGGCACTTTCTTGGGCTTAATAACTCTATAGGAGATGATGACCAAAGACTGGGGACTGAGAGTCTTAGCTCCAGTCTTGTGAGATGACAACTTCTGTACAATATACATAAGGAAGGAATAAACTTCATCCAAGAGAATATAAATATTTTCCTATAAAAGTATGCTTTTTGGGGACTGCGGTATCTACCATATGAGGAAAGGCTGAGGGAGCTGGGTCTCTTTGGCTTGGAGAAGAGGAGGTTGAGGAGGGATCTCATAATGCTTATAAATATCTAAAGGGTGGGTGTCAGGAGGCAGGGGCAATGGTCACAAACTGGTAAACCTAGGAGTTTCAACCTAAACATAAGGCAATAATTCTTTACTGTGAGGGTAACAGAGCACTGGAACAGGCTGCCCGGAGAGGTTGTGGTATCTCCGTTTCTGGAGACATTTAAAACCCATCTGGACATGTTCCTGTGTGATCTACTCTGGGTTCCTGCTCTAGCAGGGGGGTTGGACTAAATGATCTTCAGAGGTCCCTCCCAACCCCTACCATTCTGTGATTAAAAACTTTTAAGTAACATATGCACTTTTATTTCCTTCCACAGTCAGTTTTAATCCATCCTTGGCAATATTGTTTAATTACCAGAAAGAAGAACTTTGTATCCATGGAGAGAATCATTCCTGTTATTTGCCAAGACAGAGTGGCTGTGTATTAGGCCCTTGAGAATAGGAAGATAGAAGAAGAAACAAGGAAACAGGAGGATCTAAGGCATCCTAGCTTGTAAAGTGTGTGTGCAAAGAGAAATTATTGCATCTTTCCTATAGCTGAGTCACAGCCAGTCCCACTAAAATAGGTACTTTTATACTATAGCCTACATAGGAGTAGGATTTTTGGCATTCTAGCCCCTTCTTCTGAAGGGCACCTATCTAGGTTCTAGAGGAACTTTGTTCTTCAAAGCAGTCCTTAGAGGGCCAGAGGTTGATAAGAAATCTGCCATGTTTGTCCACAGCTCAAAGATGATGTTTTAGGACAGATATGTCTGTGCTTTTCACTGATATTCAAACTAGAACGGGATGTTTTTCAGTTAAACATCCCATTTATTTACTGAAAAATTTAATTTCAAGGAAACTAGAAGTGTTTGTCAGACAGCACTTAATTTTTTTTGGTCTCTTATACTTTCAGATTAAAAAGGAATTGAAAGAGAACTATTTTTAAGTTAAATGTTTCATTCTTAAGCCCTTGAACATTGTGACTCACAGTGGTATCTTGTGGTGAATTGTAGCAAAACTTAAGTTTAAAACAATATTGGGAAGAATTCCTTTGTTTCAGGCTGAAAAAAAAAAAAAATCACTGAGACATTCAAACACTTTCAGATCAGTCTGAAATCACTGCAATTTAACCGGGAAATGTGAAGCCAGGCATTTACATAATCCCACCCAAAACACAGCTTTGATACTGGGCAGCAGGACCCGATGCTCAACAGCTGTATAAATCTCAAGGTCTTAACATATTAAGGGAATCCTGGACTGGAAAACTTCCTCTCTTTGTCTTATTCGTGTTGCCCAATGATAAAAGGCTTCAGGGGAGAAATGGAACATAGAGGTATTTTGAGAATATTCATACCATCTTTAGGCTTCTAATAATGGTGCCTAGTTTATGAGCCTAGACAGGTTATGTATTCCATGGAGACAGGTAAACTCCTAGTTTAGCTCTTAAATCATGTCTGAAGTCTCCACTGACTGTAAAGCAGCCTAAGCAAGACACCTAGAAGCAGGAGTTATAGATGTTTGCCTTGGATTCCTCTAAACACCATATTTGGGTGTTTCAGGTAATATTTTTCAATGTTTAACAAGGAGTGGCTCAAGTTAGAATCTGAGAGGAACCGGTGTGTTGTTTTCCAACAACATCTGGCGATGCAACCTGTGGGAGGACTGCAGTGTCTTGTTGCACGTTTCACAGTTTACTGAATTAAAGCATCTTGGACCATTCAAACCTGGGATACATGTGTAACAGCCAGTGAAACTATAGTTATTCCTGTGTTTACAGATTTAGGGAAAACAGATAGGATGAGGTTGCTGGGAAGTGGGATGGACAGCAGCTTGCAGTGATTTCTAGCTGTGCGTGTGCAGGAAAGGGCAAGAACCTTTTGCCCTTATGAAAACCTGCTTTTAGAGCTGTTAAATAAGGAGGAGAAGCAGGAAGTGGAAGGAGTGGCTCCAGCAATTCTTAGCTGGATGTTTATAGCAAAGAATGGGTAATTGTCACCATAGATTGAACTGCAGCAAACCAGAGCTAATTATAGTTGGCTGCCAGTCTAACTCTTGCACATATGATATACCCATTACAGTAGGTAGCTGGAGCCATAAGAGCAGAGTATATCTCCTTTTCTTTACATAGAATTTCCACTAATGAAGATGCTACAGAAGAGCCTGCCTAAAAGTGAAATGTTAGCTCCTCATCTGATGTAAATCACTGTAATCCCATTGAAGTCAACACTGAAGATTTAACATCATGCTAATTGAAGTCAATGGAGCTAGGCTGATATATACCAGCTGAGGTAAATTCCCCAGTGCATTCTTTCTAGCTCTTACTAGTGTTCGGAGCCTGTGCTCTGGTTTGAGTCACAGAGAGACCCCAGCTGTGCAGTTCAAACCAGGCTCCTTATTTAGAGCTGACCTTTCCTAAATTTCAGTTATGGTGTTGAGACTGGTGATTTCAGTCCAGGTTCATCCCTACACTTAATTTGCAGGGCTTTTTTTTTTTCATCTTCTTGGCCCTTGTGATAGCATTCCCTTGTGTTTACAGATTTTTGCTTTTTGGCCTGTATTACCTAATTAGGTCTGATATATTTAGCTGTCACAGAGTACAACAATCTGTAGCTAGGCTTCTGTTATTATTGATGGTAATATTGTATGGAAGGATCCCCAGATGGTGTTAAACATAGTCTTATGAGTTCCTTTTCTGGTGTGTAAGCAAATGCTCAGTCTACGGAAGACCTGCTGTCTGATTTGGTCTCTCTCTTCATTATGCAGTGATCTTTGAGCAAAAGCTGTAGCAAATTGTGAATGCTCTCTTCTCATTCTCTATAGCTGATGAAAATTCACAGGACATAGCATTTCTGGGGGAAGCAGAATTGGAGTTTAGGGTGGGATTTCTGGAGGAAAAAATCTGCTTGAGGATACTTGTGGTGGTCTCCCTTGCAAGAGTGTGTTATATGTCCAGATAATTAAAACTATTTAGCCTTCAGATTTTTCTGCCAATGAGATGCCAATGTCAGAGACCCTTACCTTCCTGTGTATTGGGGAAAATGCTGTTACCAGCAGGTGAAGCAAAAGTCAGGTTACATATACTCTCTTCAACTGAGACCATTAGAGCATGTGGAGTTGTAGAGATGAATTGCTTTAAATCAATAACAAAGCCAGCTTCTAGTGATGCAATGATATAATCTGAGCATCAAATAGTCTCTTTGTGGATGGATGATGCCAGGGCCTCTCTTTCATAGCTCTTTGGCTGTAGGTTGGTCCTGTTCATTATTCGTATGTGGTCCAGCAAAACACTTAAGATATAGATAACTGCACCAGGATGAGACACAAGCTTAGTGAAAAGGAGACTTGTTTAGGGTAAAGTGAGGAATTAAATGTGTACTCACAGACTGTAGAGAATCTCAAACCTAGATGCCCTCTTCTGGAGTAAACATTTTAATCAGAAGCTTTTACTTGCAAAGCATGTGAATTGCAATGACTGTATCCACCTTTGGCCATCTTTGAAGAAGCTGACAGGAAGAGACTTCAACGAAAGCTTTGACTAGGGTAAGGAGATGAACAATGACTACTGGACTGGGTGGAAAGAACACCCAAATCACAGTTTAGACACATGCAGAAATTAGCCACTCAGTTTAGACATCTTAAGTCTCTATTTTATTTAGCTTTTAATCTTTGAATGTTGTGGAAATAATTGGACATCCAATCTCCTGTGCAGTGGTGTGTTCATTAGGAACAGTTTTGAGGGTTGCATTAAATGTGCTCGCAAAGACATACAAATGCATTCAGCCATAGAATAGATTTAGGTTTCTGCCTTTTTGTGCAGTAGGTGAGAATATTGCTGAGGATTTTAGAGTCCCATGCAGGAAGTGTTCCTTGTCACCACTGCCTGTATTTTCAGACTTTCTTTCAGGACATAAATACTAAGGACTTCAGAGCAGCTGATTCAAAGAGCCCCTGCTGTGGAGTGCCTTGTGCTGCTAATGAAGCCCTATGTGATCTCTTATTGCTGGAGGGGCTGCCAGTTGCCACTAGGAAGAGGCCTAGAGAACTGGTGAGGAACAAAGGCTTGTGAGAAGCAGTTTGCTGAGAACAGTAGCTTCACAAGGAACTTTGGGTTTAGCAGGCACTGCTTTCCAGATGGACAATATCACTGTGAGCAGCTGCAGATGAAATCTTCAAAACGAGTATGGGAGGTGGAGATGAGGGGAAGGGAGGAGAAAATTCTGTGAGCTGCTAAGACAATGAGAGAAGCCAGTCATTAAAGTCATATAATGGTTGAAAGAATGGTGAGAGTGTTCCTCCCCAAAAATGTGACAAATATTTTCTTTCTTCTGCTTGGGAGAATTCCTGTTCTGCTGTATTCTGACATTTCTTCTTTCCCTGAGGCATGGTAGGTGTCCTGCAGACATTCTGTGCTTTCTGCTGCTTTTGGAGCTACTGGAGGGCCTGATTCTGTCTGCTGAAATCCGTGGGAAAGTCTTTATGGTCTCCCACCAGTATAGGATTGACCCCTGGAAATGTTATTCTAAAGTAGAATTCTGCTTGGGATCTTCCCAACCAGCTAAGAATTGAGTTTTGTTAGACTGAGCACAAGCTATCTGAAAGCCAAAAGGTTTACAAGGGCTGGTGTTCCTCATGTTAGATGGTTTTTAGATGTTTCATTTTATGTGGGAGAATTTTACCAGCAGCAGAGGCTGTCTCAGTTTTCCTGGCTTTATGATGAAGAATCTGAAGTTTTCTTTGAGAGGTCGGAGTATGGTTCTGTGTTGAAGCAATTCAAAGCTTCCAGATGGAAGAAATATGTCAAGGCTGTATTTTGCTACAGCCTCTTCTGCCTCTGTCCCTGCCCTTAGAGTCCACAAATGCAGATGGGTAAGCAAATTATGTCTGCAGTCTAACAGGGAGAGCTGTCTGGAATGGCTAGTTTTGTTCCCTTCAGCAGAAACAAAATGTCTGAATATCTATTGCCCTGTTGTAAAATTTTCACATCAACTGTGATTTTGCTCTGAGCTTTCTCTGATCCACTCTGTGCTAAGAACAGTGGCTAGTTACAAAACACCGAGGTGATTGGATGTCAAGTGTGCATTACCCACCAAACCTGAATTCTTCTCCTCATTTCTTCTTTAGTTGACTTGAAAATAAAAGGAAGGACTTGATGTAAGCCTGACTGATATCTGGAGCAGTTAGCAAAAATGAAGGTTGAAACTCTCTATCTCTGATTATGGAGCAGGCCTCCATGCTCTTATTCTGCCTCATGTGTCAATATATGGGTTTCCTTGAATTGCTGAGCTACTCATCTGAGCAGAGAAAGGCAGTATTTAACCCAACATGGGCCTTGTTTTCAGAACAGATTTTTTTTTTCAATGGGGCTCTACTCACTTGCATCACTAGAAAAACATGTAGCATTTGGGACCATTTGGGTTGGATGAATCTTCTTGCTCAGGCTCTGGCAGAGCCTGGACAATACAAAGGCTGTCTGTGGCTCCAGCAACAGTTGACTATGGCTAACACATACTCTTTAGCAGAGCTAAAAGGTATCTAGGATTATATGGACTCTACTGGAGGGGCTCTCCTTGCCCAGGTGAGCATGGTCATTTCCCGTAAACACTCCTAAAAAGAGATGGTGAAAGCACCTCCTGTCTCCACCTTGGCTGGTCCAGAGAGTTGCCATGTTTCCCTAGAGATGAGACTACCTCAAAGATGAGACCACCTTAAACATGAGACCTCAGAGCACCTGCTTCTGTTTTCCATGCCTAAATGAATATGGTGGACTAGATACAGGTGAAAAATGCTCTCAATTCCCTCTTGTGCATTCAGTCCCATGCTCAGGCACAACTAAAATCTGTGCCAAGAGGCAACTCAGGTTAGGAAAGGGATATGCCATTTTTCTCTACCTCTGCTTCTTGTCACATTTTGTTAAATGCGGTCATGTAGCATGTAATGAAGACATCTGTTCGTTTTGTAGGAAACTGTGAAAAAGTGCGTGCGTTTGCCTTGTGCCATCTGTTGCCATTCTGATAAACAGTTGAAAGCTCTGGCAAACATAAACAAAAACAGTGTGCTTTGGTGCTAACTGCACCATTTTCTTTCTTGGTGCTCTGTATTTGAGCCTCTCCTTGTGATGTGTTAAATATTTGGGGCTCTGGTCTGCTGTAAGGAGATCTGATGCTTGGCAAACGCTGTGGTTCTGCTTCTGTCCATGTCCCTCCCCTGAACTCGAGACAGTAAAGAGAAGCAGGAGCTCCTGAGCTGGTGGAATGATGTGAAATACTGTCTGTGCCACCTGGACGGCTCAACTTTCCCCCTCCGAATTTTGTTCCTCTGAGTGGAAACTTGGCTGAATCAAGGAAATTATTTGGGAATATACTACTGATCAGGAGGGATTTAGATGTATTATGCAGGATTATTATTTTTCCAGAAGTCTGTCTTATGAGGAAAGGTTCTGTGTTACAGAATGTGTTGAAAATAAGTAGCTTATAATGGATTTCTGGAGACTCTGTGAAGATGAAGTGCTATTACTGTAAGGAAAGGCAAAAAAAGGGCACTTTTGTGAGACTTGTGCTGTCAGAGAAACCCAAAGTAGACAATACTGGAGAGGAGAGTATGGTGGCCAGTTAAAAGCAGACAGCGGAGAAAGAATATGTACAAACTTTGGAGTGTGGCTTTCAATGTAAGAGCATATAGCAGATCTCAAATATTACTATATAAACATCTTTTATTTTAAGACTAGAGGTACTTGCACAGGAGTCTTTAGCATGTGTTACTTTGCATACTCCAGACTGACTCTACAGAAATAGTTTCTGTGAAGGGGGAAGAAAGACCTTTGTTAACTCCTTATGCTACATACTTACTAAATATAGTGTTTTCTAGTGACAGTGCATTTCTGCTGGCATATATAGACTGTGCCAGTTAACAGCTAAATTACCTTTCATAGCTGTCTGCCTGAGTTGCATATAAAGTGGGCTATGCTGCAGGTTAAAAACAGAATGTACTGTTCTAACAATTTTTAAAATTCATGTCTTATAAAATACCTTTTTGCAAAGAACCTTCATGCAGATGTCTAAGCTTATATAGCAGTCTTCTTGGGGCTGTTCTGACAAGGAAAACAGTGTGCGTACACAGTGGTAAAAATATAAAGAAGGCAGGAGAAGATCACAGGAGAAATAACAGGTCTTCTTTTGAGACAGGCCATGGAAATGTGAAATTAAAAAGTACTCTAATGCATACTGACAGAGAGCAGAGACACAACTTGCATTGCAACTATAGCTGTTCATAACCCAAGCACAGTTATTTTTAAACACATTTTCTTAGGATGCCAGGCTTATGAGCACAGGAGGGTATGTTTGTGTGTGTATACACATGCATCTGCCTGTGCACTGTCCTTATGACTTCTCAATCTCCTGGTCTCTTCTAGCCAAGTTTGACAAAGATGGCAGTTTACATCCTCACAGGTTTCCTGACAGTGGATGGGGAAGGGAGGTCAATTGACTCTGTCCCTGGTTAGGTGTGAAGGAATTCATATCCGTGGAGACTACAATACCCCAGCTACAAGAAAATCTTCAGAGGGAAGGTCTAGCACCTTGTTAGACACAGGAGAGTCTGGCTGCAAGGCACCAAATCATAGGAAAACAGGTTTCAACAGTTCCACTGCTTATGGAACAACTTTTGAGGAGGTGGGACTTCTGGCAAAATCTTATTTTTGGCAACTTTAGCAGTGTGTCCTCTTCTGGGAGCCAGGTGGGGAAGAGAACATGAAGCATGGACACAGCAATGGGTTACATCAACTCTTGGAAGTAGAGCTGCCACGGGCTGGAGTTTCTGTTTCTGAGATGTTTCAACTTTTGGAAGGAGGGGTGACAAACTAGACAAACATGACTAATGTCTTTTGTGGGTACCTATATTAGACTATCTTCATTTTACTTTAACTTTACAGTGTTTTTAAAGTATATTTTAAAATCCTGAACTTTCATTCTGATAAACATTTTGAGAATTAAAATGCTATTGAAATTATTTTCTTAAAAAAAAATTTCAGTAGAATTCTAGGTTCTTGCAACGGGTTAATTTTTATGAAACAATTTTTTTGGTTGTTGTTAAAAAAGAACTTTGCCAGAAAGAGCTTATTGCTTGGAGTCCAACTGATTTCAGTATCAAATCATAAATCAATCTGTACAATTACAGCTCTAACGGGGATTAGGCCGCAGTAAAGCTTATGAGTACTCAAGACTTAATTAGCTCACTGAAATCAGTGTGACTCTATATTGACTTGGTAAGTCTTGAATCAAACTCTGAAGACTTGATGAGCAGAAAGACTCAGCACTGTGGTACCTAAATTTCAATGACATCTCCCCAGCTGGGAGTCACCGTCTTGACTCCCTCCTGAAGTCTGGAAAGGGTCAGCTGCTTTTCTCACAAAGTAGTCATCAGATGTGCCATTCCCTTCTTTTTTTTCCTTCCCTCATCCCCAATTTGATAACAGTCTTAGGTCCTGGGTCTGAGATCCCATTCAAATCATCCCTCTACTGGTGGGATGGGGAACCCTCATTTCACACCTGGACCACAAGATTTGGAGATTCTTCCAAGACAGGGGGTACTGGGCTCCTTCTTCTATTGCTCTTCTGTTTCGCATGGGAATAATTACATTGATGTTATCAGAAAGAGTTACTCTTGAGACTTGTGGTTAGGGTACTCATAGGACTACAACATCTTTCGTAGACTCCTTGATAAACTAGATAGTAGTATTTTTGTAAGGCAGGAGCTCCTGGTTTTGGCTGAATTCAAGCTTTGCCCCCTCTCTTCTGTCATGGTCCTACTTGTGGGACGAGGCAAGGGTACGTGAGATATCCATGCTTGCAGCTGGGTTAAAAGAGATTTTATTTTTCTTATTATTTGATCTGCTTCAGGGACAGATGGCCCTGATGCATGTCTGCCCATTTAGACAAAGGAGATATGAGTTGCAAGCTGTATTGCTGTATTTCTGTAATTGAGCTTTGATAAGAGACTCTAGAAGAGGCTCAGCTTCTGGGAAAGAAGGGGATTCAAATCCTGTCTTCCCACATTCCAGTCAAACACACTTAACAGTACGCTAGAAGTTAAAACTGGAGAGTGTGGACCTTCCATGTTTTGGCCAGGAACTGGTGCAGGTCTGTTCTTTGCTTTACTTCTGAAATGTTTTCTTAATTGAAGAATTCTTTCACACAGTTAAAAAAATATATCATAAAAATGACAACTTGTTTTTTACACGGTTGCCTAACTGGACACCCATTTCAGTTGTGTCTCTGCTCATGAATGTAGGACTATCTGGTTTTGTTCAGTGAGTTTTCAAGTTCTCTTCTGATGTGTTATGTGCTGCCATCAATCTATGTCTCTCTGGCTAGAAACAGCTGCAGGGGTATTGGGCTCTACAGGCGCAAGTTAGGCTGGGAAACATCTGGTTTGTGAATTGCAGTGGGGCAAATGAGATGGTGTCAATCTGTTCAACAGCATAAAGTCTTGGACTGTTTTAATAATACCCCAAACTGCTAATTTTATGACCTTAAATCTAAGCTAATTTTATTACCAAAAATATAGGCAGGTGCTCTGGGACGTGAGGTGCCCAAGGGTTAAGTTGCAGTGCTCTGGGTGTTTTTAACCAAAGCTTCTTTTTTTTTTTCTTTTAAAAAAAAAAAAAGATTCAACTAGAGGATTTAAACAAGAACAAGCTCCTAATCATGTTGGCAATGAGAGACAATGCCTACCCTGAAGACATGGCTGTCTTGCAAGGCAGCAAACGAAGAAAGAATGAGTACAGGGAGTGAGGGGAAGTAATTAATGTGTCACATTTATTTGGGAGATGGGATTCTTGAAGCCTCTGCCTTCTGCTTTTGCCTGTGCTGGTTAAGTGCCACTTTGCATCTGGAACAAATTCTAGATGTGCTGGTTACTGCTGTTTGTCTCTGGGATCAAATGAGGGTCTCAGATCAGTGTAACCCATTTGTAACATGTTGTTGGTCATATAGCAACTGTAGAAGACTGGTCAGCATTTGAGTGGCCATGAACACAGGATGATTTTTCTCCTCAGCCATTTCTTATGTCTTACAGTGTTAGTGAGGAGATATTTATCTTCTTGTATCTGCCTTATATACGAGAAGACAAGTCTGTAGAAATAGCTATCTGCCCCCTTACTAAAGACCTTGAGGCACAAACTGCTTATGAGAAGAGGAGCTGGTAAGACAAGGTCATCATCTAAGATAGTGGGGTCCATTGTGAGCTGACTCCTTGGACTCACAAACTCCTGTGTGTTCCTTTCTTGTTTCTTTAATCTATATTCTTATTTCCTTCTTTTACCCATATAATTAGTGGAGCCTCAGGGTGTTTTGAGCCTTGATGAAGTATGTTTATTTATTGTAGAATGATACTTCTTGTACATTCTGTGCAGAAATATATCATACTCTACATGTGGGAAAACAAATAGGCCCTTTTCTTGTCTCCTGATTCTGGCTAAGGTGGTCACACCTCAGGTTAGGAAAACAAAACTGGACAGGAGGATTGGCTGGCTTGTTTCCTCTCTCATGGCTGGACAGAAACCTACTCAGTGCTACCCACTAATTGAGCACTAACCTTAAGAGAGTAGTGGATGCTGTAGCCAGGCTTCCCTGCTGAGTGACCTCTGCTGGCTTCCAGCTGATGTTCAGTGTGTGGCACTACTCTACCTTCCGAAGTCATTCCTGAGTCATCCGCTGTCCATCAGTCTTTCCTGGTTTTGTTCTATGAAGCCTCTATTGGATAACAAGAGTAGAGGTGGTGACTTATCTCCAGCTACTTTAACAAACAAGGAGCAAAACCCTTAAGTAATCTCCATGAATATGTAAAACATTGAGCATACAATGAAATAGTACCTATGTATGGAAAATTTACATTTTTTGCCTTAATGGCTTTGTTGGAATGGAAGGGTGAATGTAGGGCATAATCTTCGCTGTTTATGAAAGTGAAAGCCATTTTCAGGGGTGGTAGTACAGGTTAGGAGGTCACAATACTTTGAGACCAGAAGCTCAGACAGTTTTCAGTCCACCTCACTGTCTATCTAATCTGTACTTCATCAGTTTGTCTATGAAGATATTATGGGAGACAGTGTCAAAAGCCTTAGTGAAGTAAGAATAACCAACATCCACTGTTCTTCCCTCATCCGCCAGGCCTCTCATCTCATTGTAAAAGAGGTTGATCAGGCATGACTTACCCTTCTTAAACCTAACCTGAGTACTCCTAATCATGTTCTTGTCCTTCATATGCTTGGAAATAGTTTCCAGGAGGATTTGCTCCATCACCTCCTCACGGAACAGGGTGAGGCTGATGGGTCTGTATTTCCCTGGACCCTCTTCCTTGCCCTTCTTGAAGATAGGAATGACATTTCCATTTGTTCAGTCCACAGGAACTATCTCTCTCCCCATGATTATTGAAAGCGGCCTTGTAGTGACACTGGTAACTTCCCCAGCATTCATGAATGCAGTCCATTAGGTTTAATGGACTGTTTTGTCCAGTTTGTTTGAATGTTCTGTAAACTGATCATCTTCTATAGAAGGTAACTCTTCCTTGCTCCAGACTTTTCTACTGGCCTCAGGGATCAGGGGTTCCTCAAGACCACTCTTTGCAGTAATGACCCAAGTGAAGAAGGCATCAGGTTTCCCAGGCTGAGATCCCATGTTCCCACCTACGTGAACTCTGTGTCTCTGCTGCTGACAGGAAATAGAACAGACCTTAGTTCTGCACCTTAAAATGAGGTGTTTAAATGAAGGAAAATAGGTCATGATCTTTTGATCATTTTTTTTGGTAAATGAGAACTCTTTTATGCTGTATTGCTGACGCTTGTGAGTGTAAGTGACAGAAGACCAAAATGTCTGTTAGCCTAGTTATGTCTTACATCCAGAAAAGCAGCTATTAACACAAAAGAGAAACAGGACCCCCCGTGATCTCTCTTTTGCATTCAGTTATTCATTCCAGTGAACAATACGGGAAAGTTTTACCAGGTAACTTTGTTTCTGAGGCGACAAATCACAGCAAGCAGATTGATTGTGATTTAGCAACTAGGGAGACAGGAGCTGGGGGAAACAACACCGTTCAGCTATAATGTTTCCTAAAGTTAACACATCGCATCGGAGGTGTAAATGATATGAGGTTTGAGGGCTGCTGAATTTCCAAATGCTTTGCTTCAATATCTTGGGCTGGCAATTAATCAATTTTCTGTGCCTTTCAGAATTTTCCCCTGAACAATGTTCTTCCTCTGAAGCTCATTAGCCATCAAAACCTGTCATGTCTACACATGTTTTTCTTGCACCTCATTAAGACATTATTGATTGTTGGCTTCTACCCCTTTCAGAAATTGCTTCACAAAATTAATTTCAATCACAAGTACAATTTAACTGAATGTTTTTGCCAATGCTTGATAATGACTTGCTTTTTTAAAACCATAAAAGTTTTCGTCATATATTTATTTTGTCACCTGCAAAACACAAATTGTCTTCAGCTGAAGCAAACAAAGGGGGAACACTCACCTTGATAAAAATGTATAATATTGTCTTAAGATGGATTGAAGCCTGAAGCATTTTAAGAAACGCAAGAAAACTTCATAATTGCCATTGATCTATTTGTAACGAGTGTATCTCGTGGCCACCAGATTTCTCTTGGTATACAAGATTTGTCAATATAGTCATTCCATTGAGGGAGGAACATAGGCCAAGCAATTAACATTTTTTTTTTTTTTTCAGGATTGCTTAGGTAATTAGGGCCAATTTTTCACTGGTAGGTTATTAATTATTCAGGTCTCATGGGTTTCTTTTAATAGGAAACATTGGCAAGTTCTTTCTGCAGTCATGAACGAACTTCTCCTGAGTCATCAGCCAGTGAAGTCAGCCAGATCTTCTTTTGCTCAGGAAGAAGGAAAGAGAAGAAAGGCTATTTACTTTTAATGGTTCGTTGATGTTACATCCGTTCTGGTTTGTGCATATAGCAAAGGGTAGGCTCATCTTTACAAAGCTGCTGTGGCAGGCAATGCAACAGTACCCATTCTACATGAAACAACTGAAATGGAGAGAGATGAAGTATCATATTTGTCCAATGTTTCTAATTGCTCTTGGAGGCTGATAATTACCTAGTGAGAGTCTCAGAAGTGCCCTTGTGACGTGAGGCATCAAGATTCTGTTGTTCCCATGTTGAAATCAAGTAGAAGTGTAGTATCAAACCTTTTTGTGTACTTTTGATGTTGCAGTGGGATGATTACATCTTCCAGGATGAGGTGCTGTAGCACTAGGGGTCTTCTTCCCAAGAGACCCTCTCTTGACTGACCAAGCTATGTTTAAGAGGTTTTCCTTGTTTACCCAGCCTCATTGCTGGCTGCTTGCTCCTGCCTCCTGCTTTTATCACACAAGTTTTACAGACCTGCTCAGTTTTGTCAAAATTGTCTTTTGTGACAAGAGTAGAAAATGGAGAGATTAACTAGTATGAGTTAAAATGAACCCTCAAGAACTGTACTGTATGGCTGGAGGGCACTGGTTTCTGGAAGAGAATTATAGGATCTTTGAGGCAGGAAGGGACCTCTGGAGATTGTCTAGTTCAAACCTCTTGCACATAGCAGGGTCAACTAGAACAGTTTTTTCAGTGCCTTGAGTCTATTTAGGTTTGAATATCTTCGAGAATGGAAACTCCACAACTTCTCTGGGCAACCAGTTCCAGCATTCAACTACCCTTGCAATTAATTGTTTTCTAAAGTTTTTGAGGAGTTTCTTGCATTTAAATTTGTGCCTGTTGCCCCTTTACTGGGCACTGAGATTTATCTGACTCTGTCATCTTTATTCCTCCAAGTCAGATATTTATACACATTGATAAGATTCTTCTGAGTCTTTTCTTGTCCAGGCTAGGCAATCTTGGCTTTCTCAGCCTTGCCACATATGTAGGTGATGGGCAGTGACATTTGAATCTGGCTTCATTGTCAAGAGTAAGCTTGTGAAAAGTCACTCTAAGGATATCTGATAACTGTGTCTTGGGCTTCTGATTTCCCAGGGCTCTCTGTTCAAGCCTTGCTGGTGTTTTTTTGACCTTTCATCCCTCTTGGTAGAAAAACTAATGTGGACCTGGCTAGATGGACCCTTCTGATCTTCTAAGCCTCAGATGGAGAAGTTTCCCCCTGCATGATGTTGGTTGAAATACACTTCATGCTTTATGTGATTTCCTCCTTCTAGCCTCCCACAGTTAATGATACCCCTCCGCTGTCTTGGCAAGAATGGCTGGGTTGACCCATCTGTGTAATTTAACTAATCAAGGATTGATTGGGTGAGATTCAGACTTTCCATTTATTTTAAACAAGGCAGGTTAACCTGCAATCTGTGGTCTCCCATAGTATACTGAAAAACATTTTAACTTCCAAGCAAACAATACAAATCTATTCACTCACCAATAATAAGAAAACAAAATCTACAGATGCATTTACTGTGGTAACTGTTCTGCATATCACTGGATAATAGACATTTAAATGGCTTTTAATTAGAAGATATGTGATCTTTACAGTTTTAAAGCCATTCAAAATGAAAATAAATTTTTTAAAAAACCACATGTGTTTCATGGATCAGACGGGCCAGTTGGTCACCTGATTTTGTATTCTACCCTTTTGCATGATGAGCTTCTCCCACTAATTCCTGCACACGGGTTTCTTTCCTTGTGTCTGGATACTCAGGGATTCACAGCCCATTGCCTAATCCTGGGTATGTTTGCCTGAGGATAACTAATCATCTGTCCTGGTCCTGGAATGGTCTTTGACTTGACAGAGTTCTCTTCAAGCAGGATCAGTAGCCACCAGCTGCTCCCTCCTGTTAGTTCTGTTCTGGTTATTCTGGCTTCTGTTCAGCTAATATTAGTGTGCTTAATCAAATTACCACCTGTCACTTCTCTGTTTCTGGGCTGTACAACCCAGCATGAGACAGTCAAGTTCAATCCCAGTCTTGCTGTAGCCAGTGGAAAAGCTACCATCAACCTCAGGGAGAGAAGATTTTCCCTCAGTGTTCAATGAGGTGCTACAAAATCATAGAGATACCTATCTATAAATTGCTGGTTTTCTGGCATTAGAAACTGGGAGCTGCCAGATAGGCAGTACACTGTGCCATACAGAAAGTCAGTCTGGTCCCTCTCTGGCCTTTGGTAGTTTCGTGTGCTCCAGCAAGAAGCTCCAAGGCGTTGTTGGATGATAATGACTGCATTTTTAATGCTACTGTATTAAGTGAAATATATGGATAAGGACTGTGGGTGAAATCTTCCTTCCATGTACAAGTGCAAGGCTTGAAAAAGTTCTCAAGGTACATACCTCTTACTGCAGTTGGTGGGATTCTGGTACCTTAGATGCCTTTATAGATCAAGGCTACTGCTAGTGATCTTCTTCTGCAGAATAAAGGAATAAAACCAGGGTCTGTGGGCAGGTTGGATGTAAGGTACCTACTGTTATGACCACAGATAGCCACAGACCAGCGTGCTCTGCTTTGAGAAGTGTTACCATTCACAAAGCTGCTATGTTCCCATGTCCCAGGCACTACTCTTCCTAAAGGTGTTGAGTTCTATCTTAAAAGCAGTTGGACTTACTTTGCTTTGCTGTTCCCATTGGCAGCCTGTTTCAGCCCCCAATTGCTGTAGTGGTTAGGAACCCTTTTTTAGTTTCCAACCTAAATGTATTCATGGCCAATTTATATTCATTTGTTCTTGTGCCAGTATTGGCCATCAACTTAAATAGTTCTTTTGTCTCCTGGTGTTTATCCTCAGGATAGATTTATAGAGAGCAGTCTTCCCCTTTCACCAGCTATTTTGCTAGTCTAAACAAGCTAAACCTCTTTGGTCTCGTCTTGTAAAACTGGTTCTTCATCCTGACTGATCTTCAACTCTTCACCAGTTTGAAGTCAGCTGTACTCACACAGACCCCAAACCAGAACTCTTTCCTACCTGTAGTGGTTATATAATCTTTCTGGCTTAAGTAAGCGCATTTACTCTATGGATCCATTGGCCAAGCATTACCATTCTCCCCATGTATCCCTGTTCTTCATTTCTCTATACAGAAGATAGCTGAATAATCCAGTTCCATTGTTAGGAAGATTTGTGAAGGACACTAGCCATATGTCCTGCTGTAAAAAAACTGCTGTGTTTCATTTGTGTTGGACTATGGCTAATGCAGAGACTTTGCTTTAGGCTGGTTTCTCTCATGTGGTGCTCTTGATCTCTCCCTCCTGTCTCAACTCCTATTTTTTTTGGCAGGGGGAAGCCCTTGAGAGGATAGTCAATGGGATGGTGTGTAAGAGCAAGCCCGGCTTTCTTCCTGACTTTTCTTCCTGTCTGCCAGCACAGTTGTATTCAGCTGGAGGATCATACTGAATATTTCCAGCTGCTCTGACATCTCTTAGGCTTTTCTCTTCACTGGCATAGATTTAAATGACTTTCGTTAGGCCTTGGTCTTCATCACACAAAATATCAGGGATACATTCAGTTTTCATGATGAAGAGCGATCCTACTGGGAGAATATCAGTGAACTTCTGAGCTAAAACTAGTAAGCTTTGAGGGTTTTGTTCATTGGTGTTGGCAAGACTCTGGAACAGTTCCCTGCAGGTCTAATTATTTTTACTAGACAAACTCCCATTGCAATGAATAGGAATTTTGGACTGTACTGTGCTTTCAATGGACTTTATGTTGTAAGACTGTCATGTCGGAATAATTCATAACGTACCATGAGAAGGGACTGCACTGTGAGAGGAACGTGCTTGCTGGTGTGTCTTGTATAAGCAGGGCTATGCTCTAGCAATAGTTCAGTATCACATTTTGACTGCATATATTGTTTTAATTTGCAGTGTCTTGGCAGTGCAAGCAGTCACATTTACTAGTGTTTGAAAAGAACAAGGGAAATTAAATATGCAAGAGCATTAGAGTACTATTCAGCATTTGACATAAAACCACAAAATTAAAGCAATTCAGACATACGCTTGTTTCTCTGCCTTTTGTTTGCATCAACATGCCCCTCAGCGTCAGCTCTATGACATCTACCACTTTGAAGGGACAGTTCTATGAGTCTGTGATGGTTAAGAGTAATTTAAGGATGGACTGTGGTGGCAGTATTATGCTTCAAAGTGGTTCCTTTTTTTTTCCTTTTTTCTTTCAAAATCCTCCCTAACATCAGAGCCATGGGTACAACTGGCTTTACTCACAGAGCTGACTTACAGGGGGCCCATGTGTCTGCAAAGGTCAGGGTTAATATGGTAGAGACTGGGAGAAAGCTTATTCTTGGTTTTGACAGTTTTTTCTCTTGGTTGGTCTTGGGCAAGTTATTTCTGGTTCTTACGCTTGTCTCTCCCTCCCAATTTGTTTGTTCCAGTGCTTTGAGACCTGGTAGGGGTGTGCAGGAGTGGGATGTCCCCAAAATACTGCCTGCCACTTGATAACCCATGCAGCAGTTGGTATGTTTGTGTCACAGGTACTACTGCCTTTTTTATGTATTCCTGGACATCAACTTTGGAAAGGTCTTTTTCCTTTTCCCTCCAAAATTTAGCATATAAAGGGTTATGATTGTTTTTTCAGAGGGGAGGCGATATTTTTCTGAGAACTGGTACAGAAAACAAGGTCAATTTCTTTGCTGTTAACTATTCATTAAAACCTCCTAAATTTCTGTGTGCACAAATAAGTTATTTGTGAAGTTGTTCAGGTCAAAATGTTTTTCACCTCAAAAACTTCTGGAAAAAGATGCTTAACCAGCTCTCCAATATAGACTTGTTGGAGCCAGTGAAAGATAAAGGCAAGGAAAAAGACTTGGGGGCTAAACCACTTCATGGTCCTAATCTCTGTTCTTGGAGGTCGTATGCTTCCTCCTTGTCAGTAGTCCTGAAGTGTGTTGCAGCAGCACAGTGTTCTCCTGCTGTACATGCTTCACCTGAGCTCTGGGTCAAGGATGGCCTTTGATCTTCAGAGCTGTGTCTCATTTGCTGTTAATTAAGGCAGGAGTATCTAGGAGCTGAGACTTGAAAAAGGAACCTAAGGGATCGCGTTGAAACACTGCAAGTCAAAGCTAATCACATCTTTTTCTGACTTAAACACTGTATTTAGAAAATTGGGCAGAATAAGACTTCTTTTCTTGCAGCCTTAGTCTGTCCTGTCTGTTTTGATTGCAAACTCTTTGGGCCTTCCATTATTCTTGTATGTAGACTGGCATTATGGGCCACAACTGTTGCAAGGGAAGGCCAAGCATGATAACAATAAAATATTAAAAGATTATAGTAGGGAAATTGTTTGTAAAAGTAAATAGCTCTTACACTAGAATTTGATCCAGGCAGTAAAGATGCAACTGTCCATTATCATTTAGATACAGAGCTGGTAGTCCAAGCGCTACATATCCCAATTCTGTTAGTTGGTGAAAGCTTTATAAACAGAATAACAAAACACAAGACCTCAGAGGTTTTATCAGGGGAGTACTTGAGATGAGTAAAAAGTTGCTCTATGCTTTTGTTTCCATGGGCACCCTCCAGTTACTGTTATGAAGCAGGGATTATTAGCTCAATAATTAATTCATTGATTTAAAACAAAGAGTGAAATGCATCAGGGTATGCTTTTTATATGAGAAAATGCTACATTATAGTTTTCAGATTACTTGATAAATATACAAAGTTAAGATAGTTTCACTTTGGTGTGTCAGTCAATAACTTCAATGAGTGAAGGCTATGGGGAGGAGAAAGAAAACTAAAGGAAAACTTCCTACTCTCTGATCCTCTGCATATGAGTTGCACTTACAAAAACCAAAGGAGAATAGTCTGCTCACAGAAAGAGCATCTAACAGGGCTGCTGCCAACCAGGATCGTGAGAAAATAGCAACAGGCTGTTTTAATCGATACAGGAGGAGAGGTAATTGATTTTAGGGATAGCAAGGGGTTACTCAGCCAATAATTAGCCACCTTATCAAAGTTATCTGGTAAAACCACGGATTATGCTGGACTCAGAGTCCTGCCTCTTTGAGAAGAGTTCAGGTCTGGATTTTCCTCTTCCCCAGAGCTCTTTGCTGCTGACATGCTACCACAGTCAGTGCCCTTTGTTCTTTTTCACAGGCAAAGGAATTCTCTTCTGCTACAGCATCAGCAGAGAGTTTCTGGGAAGAGCTGCCAGGTCAGTGTGTGGCAGGAGGCAGAGCCAGGGTTGTTCAGGACATCTTTGTGCTAAGTTCCTTTCATGGTAAGTTTCTCTACATTAAAAGGGGACTGAGGATTACAAGGTGAGTGTAGGAAGATTATCAACCAGTTATATGTTTTGCCATTGTCCCCATCTTTGCCTGTCCTCCAAAGTCTCCAGTCCTTCAAGAATGCTTAAAAGGCCCTTGTTAAAGGAGATGGTAGCCCCTTCTCAAGGCAGAAATACTCAGTGGTGCAATTGTTACTGAGATGGTTGGTGAAATAATGCAGGTGGAAATCCTGTTGCTGTATTTTGAAGTGTTCTGGGACACTGTATTCCAGTGCCCGACTGCGGCCTTTTCTGCAAACACCCAGCCACTGAGATAATCTGTAGGATACACTTTTTAAAATTTCTGGCTGCTGCCAATTCTGACTCTTTGCTGTGTCTAAACAGAGGATTGTATGTAGATTGTATTTTGTGTTTTAAGGTAATTAGTCCATTCCATTCCACAGATGCTCTGAATGAGATTACTCTGTATTCTGTTGGGATTATAATTTGTTTGTGCCACAGTATTGTGCAGACCCCTCAGAAAAGACCAAAACACTTTCAAACTTTGATAAACCCAGATAATGAGAAAGTTTCTTTCCTTTTTAGAGATAGCTAAACATTCTTCATTAGTCTCTTTTCAACAAAATATGTTTTTGCTGAACTGAATATGTACGCAGAAAAACCTACTGAAAAGACAGAAAGATGGTCTGTATTTGCAAGAATGAAAATGTATTTAATCTTGTTTTACAGCAAGTGACATCAAATACGATAGGACTAAATTAAGCAGTCAGGATCTTATAGTAAGTCTGTGGCAGGGCTAGGATCTCAACTTTGCTGCTCTGAGCCCTAATTCCAGAGCTTTAAGCACAGAATAATCTTGTTCCTCCTTTGTGCCTTTAAACTTAGTTGGGCCCTACTATTTTCATGGACCCTATGGTAGTGTAATGGGCAAGAGTGTGCATGAACAGATTTTATAAGAACATTAATTGTATCTCTGGCTTTCCTGTTACTGATGAAGATCACTCAAACATTATGCCTTTGTTTCTCTAACTGGAAGATAAACGATAATGCTGCCACTTCAGTTTTTCATCATTCTGAAAGTATTACATGCTGTTATCTTGCTTGCTGAATGTTCAGGGCCAAGACCTGTGCATGTTGCTTGGCACTGTATAATCAATGGATTATTTGCATGTTAATGCAATACATTTGCTGGGTTTGAGGCAGTGCCATCTGTGAAAGCCTACAGGAGCTGTGGTAAGGTCCCGCCCTAGCACAGTTCTTACACATTTCTTCTGTTGCCTTCAGAGTTCTTCTTTTGTATAGTGTTTAGCACATGCTGAAATATCTGGTTGAATTGGAAGGTAAGAACAGTGGATGCAATGCCAATTTTTTGTCGTGTGCCTTGCAATACCCTCTTTGAGGCTTGCACAAGAAATCATGGGCATGAAGATACAGAGAAGAATGTGTTTGGAATTCTAATTTTGTGGTTTATGCTCACACAACTCCAGCTATTCTCAAGGTATTTCAGTATAAAGCATAGAAGTTTCTAATTAAACTTATAAATCAAGAACACTTGTACTGAAATATTTCCCGTTGCTGGATGCAAAGAGTATTTATGTGATGTATCAAAGAGCAAAAGGTGCTGTAGAAGCCACAAGTAGTCATTGCAGATCACATATTGAAATACTCATGGTGTACAGGGCAGCTGATAAAAATAACTTTGTCCATAGTGCTGAGCTTGGTCACGGACACATTTATCTTAACATATAATGTTAGTGCATTTATGCATAAGTGTGTCTTTGCATAATAAGGAAGAGCTCTCTTTGTATCAGGTATCTCTCTTCAACTGTTAGGTATCCCTCTATTGGAAGAAAAAGTTGCCATCAAGTTCAAATTCAAAAGTCACCATTCTCAGTCAAAAAGCCAGGAAGGGAGTAGTCAGACTAACTTGGCTCAATGTGTATGCCATCCCCAACTGCCTTCCTTGAATCAGGCTGAAATATAGACCGTCAGGTTTTGTTATACTGTATTAAAACATTTATTTGGAAATCAGACTAGAATCAGAACATGAACTAAATGATACTGTGTGGATGGATCATAAACTAGTTACTCTCTGTTGCTGTTCTGCATTTGAAAGAGAGATGGTACTGCAACCAGGTCTGGCTGAATATCACTGCACGTTTCATTACAGGACTGATTAATGTCCCTGGAGCTAATGTCCAATGTGTCCAGAGAGATCAGACCGATATTGTTTGTTCTTTTAAGTGGTTTGGGTTTTGTTTTTTGTTTTTTTGGTTTTTTTTTTGAATCCAAAGGATGGCATTTGACCTACTGGTTAGTGGATCCTATTGCTAGGAGTAAACCTGACCCTCAATAATTAGTGCTGGAGAACTACTTTTGGCCTCCAGCTCTGGGATGAAAGGTTAAAGTGCTGTCATGCTATTCAAAATCCATTAACCAAACAGAGTCTTAAGGAGCCTTTGGACTTCTTGACCTTATCCAATCTCTAACAAACAAACTCGCTAAGCTAATCAATGAAACAGAATAACTTTGAGATCTTTACATCTACCTACTCTTTAGTGTTTTTAATCCAGCAGTATGAGGGGAATAATTTCCTCCCATTATTAACATAAAAGCTGAAAACTCTGAGCTGTGTTTTGTGCATTTTGCTAGGATGCTGCTGTAAGACTACAGTGATTCACTGTTCTGCTAGTAGGCACCGCTAGACCTGACAAACACATTCAGCCATTTAAAGCTTAAAAGCACTCGACTAGCCCCGGCAGTAGGTGAGATTTTCACATGCACAGCTGTAACAATATGAAAACTCTTTGTGAACAGCATGCGCCATCTTCCTGTAAATGCATAAGCAAAAGGGACATGAATTATGTGTAAACACTGATAGGCTTGAAGCCCAAGAGAAAGGATGACTAAGTCGTACCTCTGCTATAGATGCAGACATAATGAAAAATCTCAGGTTTCTTAGGGACACACAGAAGATCCCAGTGGTCCTGGCATTATGAGGAGGCCCATCAAACAGCATTAGCAGACTAATTAAGTGTGCAGCTTAAACTTAATTTTCCTGGTAGCATTAAGACGGATTAAACATTATTCATTTTGTGATGTCCTTGGTTCTCAGTATTTTTTGCTCCACTTCCCACCTTGTCATTTTGTTTCAGTCAGTAATATTACTGTTTTTAGTTTAGGAAATGTGCCTGAGCAGGATTTAAAAACAGGATTTTCTGAGCAAATCTTAATAACTTACAGCATCTGGGTTTCTATTTCTCATCAGAAAAGCACTCTTAATGAAGTAGGTTCATTGAGCAAAGAGTGAACATAATGGCTAAGTGGAGAATATTTTCTAATCTGCAAATGAGGAGGAGGTTCTGTTTTATAAGGTGCATTTTTTGTGCACCTGTTCCTTTTGCTGCCATGTAAACTAGGTGAGGCTGTGTATTGGCACCAGTATGTAACTGTAGCATACCAGGTATGCTGATGTGTGTTTCTGCTTTGATTTCTAACACATATGCCCATTTGCAGTGCAAATATACCACATAGTTTTACACAGAATGGGAGCTGCAGCTTTGTGTGCTGGTTCTTGATACTTCTTTTTATGACGCTCTACAGAAATCATGAAAATAAGTGGAAGACTCAGACGCTTGAGGGTAAGGAGTTAATTTTTCTTGCTTTTTTTTTTTTCTTTCTGGGAAGACATCTTTGATTTTTGTGATTATTTAAGTAGTCTTGCAGTGCTAATTCTTGCTTTGCAGGTAAACCCAAATCCTGCAAAGAGATGCCCAGACTCTGATTGCACATGTGGTGAGAGTGCGACTGATGTGTCTATTAATAGACTTCACGGGATCTGTTCTTTTGGACTTGAATGTCAGTATTCTGTCCCAAGAATTTGGTGGTCTCTTCAGTCTATCAGGAGGTGAAACTCTTGGACATCATACTAAAACTTGTATGTTCAGTGAGAGAAAGAGTGGCCTGTTCAGACTTTGACTTCTGAGCACGCAACCAATATTATCTTTAATGACAATATTACATACTGTCTATACATCTGAGTCTCTAGGTATATTAGCAATGCTAAAATCTCTGAAAGAGAAGAAATTATAGAATTACTCGAAAAAGAGAATTGTGATTTATTTCATTTTGTGAGATGAATGCTCTGATACAGGGTAGAGTAGTGGGGCACCTCTAAGCTAGAGTAATAAGCTACCTTTTAATTCCTTTTATGTATCCTTGAAATCTGCCATTACTCTTTACTGCACCAGGAATTCCCAGACGTGTCATTCTCTGACATAATAAAAACAGCCAGCAAAATCTTCTGGAACCTGATGTGTTCCAGGATATGCAGGAGGACTTTTTCATTGATTTTTTTTTTTTCCCCATGTCTGTTGTTGAGTTATTTTTCCAAGTAGATGCTCGTATTATTTTATTTTCCATATCCCACTGGGCTTATTGGATCTGAAAGGCTGCTATTCTGTTTCTGCAACTTCTTCATTGTTGTGATCACACTGTAATATTACAGAGAATGTTGGTCAGGCAATTTCTGTGATTACTGCTTTTGCCTTATTTGCATCGAATTACTTTTTCTTAACAGGAACACTCAGTAGTGCTTTGTACTTTCTACTTGTAGAAGAAGGGACAATTCCTGCTTGAAAAAAACATATAGCCTGCTATCTGAGCCAGGAAAAAGGAACAAACAGAAGTATTTTTCTGTCTAAATCAAGAAAATTCATAAAGATCATCAGAACAAGAGGAGTTTATTAAGAAATGCTTCAGCACAGAGAAGGTGCAGGCTTGCATCTGAGGTCACACAGGAAGAATGGAGTGAATTAGAGGTGATTATTAAAGGCCTTCTTCTTTGGTTTGGTTACAGCAGCCTCCCTCTGGTCACCCTCTTCAGTGCATTAATTTGATATTTTGCTTTTTAACTTGAGGGACCAGGAACTAGGAAAGGATGAATGGCTGCAAATAGGTAGTGATTGATGCTGGTGTGCAGCTGGACTTGCACTAGTCATGTGAAGCCTGTGGACTGTTTTTACCTTTAAAACCTTGCTCCTGTAATGACAGTGTGAAAAATGAAAAGTTTTCTAGTATCCCTGCCTTTTAACGTTCACAAATGCTATTCACAAGCCTGAAAGTAGTAAGGTAATATGTCTGATTTCAAAGAGATGGACAGCTTAATTGGCATGTAAATTTAGAGCTAATAATGCATACTTTTTTTTGGGTAATATATTCTGTATACTTGGTGTGTTAGCTGGGTAATTTGTTTCTGCATTCCACCGTAGGAAGCAGAGGGACAGTGCTATTTATCTTATTTCTTGTGGGAGACTTTTGTAAATCATATGCTGGGCTGCTGATAGAGTGCATAACAAAACAGTCATTGCAATTTTTACTAATCTGAAGCCATTTTCTTTAAGAAGCACATAATGCAGAATGTGGCTTGAACAAACAAAGTACATTTAGTTTGGGACTGGTGCATGAATTTTTCAAAGAGAATAGCTAATCAAAGAGTGAAGCTTATGGAATAATAACGTGATTGGAAGTGTCTGCTTTATTTACTGATATAAGTCATGTTGAAAACGGGATTTTGAGAAGCAAATTGTCTGTGGATTATATTCTCCCTCTGCTCTGCTGAAGTATAACTTGTGTACTGGGTATTGTGAGGATTCTGAAGGGGCTAACAGGTGGAAACCTACTGGGCAGCCCATTAGATGGAGAAGACTGTGATCCCAACCACACTCAACAATAGGAGGGAACAGAGAACACATTGGGGCTGCTGTGAGATTGCGGTTCAGATCCCTCTCCTCCCCATAGCAAAGGGACCACTATGAAACTCATCTTCCCCTCCCCAAGTGCCAAGCATGTTTCTTTGGTTTTGCCTCCACATGCATACACATGTACTTGCATATGTTTATATGTAAGTAAAACCAAAATGCTTATCACTGGAAGACTCTCTGCTCTGCCTGCTGAGAGAACAGATTATCTACTTGACAACTGCAAGTCATTTGAAGAACTGCTGGAACATGCTCATTTCCTTCAACAAGGAGTAAGGTAGAAAAGATGTAAAAATTAGATTAAAATGTCAACTTCATGTTTTGCCACAGGGATGTCATTTAACTTTTTTTTTTTTTAAGTTATAAAATAACCAGACCTTGCTTCCCCAGTATCCTCTGTTCAGCAAAAACTTCTGATGGAGGACAGGTTTGTGTCTGACACAGCTCTGCTTTCCTGCAGTACTTTTTCTAACTTGTTGAGCAAACAAAAAGTTGGTTTATTATTGTTACTATTATTATTATTGTTATTATTATGTATTATTATTGTTACTTTTTACTTAATTTAATAGATTCCTCATATATTCCTGCATGCAATGCAGCCTATTGATGTCAGCACTTTAAATTATTAAAGCTGTTTATTATTTATTATGTGTTAAATGCTGACAATGTGACGTGTAAAGTATGTAGGCTGAGAGAGGGGCATTTACGCAGATGTGTTTTATGCTTCTTGCAAGCTGCCTTTGTAAGAATTCTGAGCTTTCATATTTGCAAGTCTCAGGTTGGTGGGTTTTACAGGCTATTCAACTAATTCAGTCCCATCTTTCAAACATCTGTTGCCTCTGAAAAGTTCTCAGTGTAAAGAGGAAACTGTTATTTATAAGAAGAAACTGTCAAAGATCAGCTATGTTCAACAATCTAAAGCATCGCTTACGTACATCAGCACTAAACTATGCTCATTTGGATAGCATGAATGGCTAATTTTAGCTTAAAATTGGAAGCAATTATGGGTTCAGGAAGAAAAGTAGGGCTGTATGTCATTAGTAATTGATTTCTTTTGTGGAAGAGCTTGAAATGAGCTGTTAAGAAGAAAAATATTGTTAAGTGATGCAACCTGTCGCATGCAATATGCAGATGCTTCCCAGATTTGTGTGTATGTGTCTCAGGTGGATGGATACTTCTGTTGTCATCTCCACTCCTCCCTCCAACTCCCTAAAAATTTCTGCTTTCCCCTCCTGCATCTTTTAATTTCTTCTATGAAACTCTGAATCTGATGATAGCTCACACAGAGAGCAATGTGCATCTTGTGTACAAAGAGGAGGGTGGTATGCCATGGTGTAGGAAGCTGTGGGGTGCTTGGTAAGTTATTGTTCCTAGGTTTCAATATCACATGGTCTAATAGGTAAATAATTGTCCTACATATGCATCTTATGGTAAATTACAGAGGCCAGTCCAACAGAACAATGATGTTCTGTACACTAATGAATAAAACTTAGGAGCTTGTGTACAACACAAGGGATAGAACTGACTGTGGTAACATACTCCTGCTCCTTCTTTTCTTCTCTGCTGCTTGGAACAGTTTGTGATATTTCATGGGAGTGGTCCTTGGTAATCTAGGGAATAGCTGCTGGGTCAGGAATTGTGACCTCTCTCAAATGAGTCAGGTTGAAGAAATTGCCTTGCACACATTTTTCACTGAACCTCGCCTTCTCAGCTGCAAGGAGTCATCAGAATGATCAGACCAGGTGCTGGGACTGAGTTGTCATCCTTTGTGCTGCCAGTGCTATGCTGTCCTTCCTAGGATATTTAAGGGCTAGCAAAAGGAGGGAGAGTATTACTCACAGGGCTGATGTTATAAAGAATAACATCACTGACCACCAGCTCTAGGAATGCTTTGGGCCAGTAAGGTAAAGCACATTTGCCTTAGTGGAGCCAGCATGTAGGGAGAGGAATGATGGAATGATGTTGTGTCTGGAAACCAGAATTTCAAAAGACTGTTGGAGAATTTCAGGACACTGTTGGATGTCTTTTGTGGGAAGGGTTATGTTTACGTGGTCTTTTGCAAACAGATGTGAACTGTGAGTCTGGGTTGATTAGTGTAAACTCAGTGTTGTGATGATGTGGCTTTTGGATTAGACCTAGATAGTGCTCAATTATTTTGGTGTGTGGACAAAGTGAGTGTGCATATGTCTGCACAAGATCACATAAACCGGCCAGGTGGGATCCAGTTCCTCAAGCATTATGTAATTTGAGGCCATTTCAGATGTGCTAGGGTATCCAAGATGTATAGCAAGGGGCTGCCAGCAATAACACAGGACCTACAACTGACCCATCCTTGTCTGGAGAGGCAGCTAGCAGCTAAATAGGATTCCTGGGGACATCTCAGAAGGGCTGAACACCTATGTGAACCACATGCATGCTTCGCCCTCCAGAGGGTTGAGGAGGAGACCTATGACAAGTGCCCAATTTTTTATATGGCTGCCTGGAAGAGATGGCCTGTCCTGCAAGGGGCTAAGCTGAACAGGATTTGCTGTCCCTTTTTCTGAGAGCAGTCCATCTAGAAAATGGCAGGTTTGCATATGGCCAGGAAGCTTACAGCCAGAGGTGTCCTATTGAGTTCTAGTTTACAAAGGCAAATATGTGCAGGGAAGCTGGCTGGAAAAGAAGGATTTTCAGTTTTCTGAATACTTTTTTTGTTTGATTTGCTTTCAAAGCTGGCAGGATTGCTAATTTCATGAACAGCTGAGGGGTGAAAAGCCGCTTACTTCAAATCTTGGAGGATATCTGCCAAATACATCTGCTCTGGGACTAGCACACCTTGCTAGCCAAGACAGAAGAACAGTAAGGAGTCCAGGGTTTACTAGACAGTCTTTTGTGGATTAGGTCAACATTTGTCAAGACATTTCTTTTAAACTAAATTTTTCAACTCAGCAAACCATTTTTTATGACCTTGTTTCAGCCAAAAATTTCCAAGAATCTCTGCTTGCAGTCTGAACCACACACAGTAGACATTTGGCATGACTATTTTCTTTCCTTAGGACTCTTTAGGGCAAGAAAAATTACACAAAGATTCCATTTATCACATTTTTGAAATTCATATGTAGGATTTATGCATGCCTCTGACAGATTGTAGGCTGATCTCCAATAACTAATCCTCACTTTCTTAAAGACAGAAAAGATCTGTGCAAAATTCTTATGGAAGAACAAAATACATGTTTGTATTTAGGCATTCAATAGCTTTCTCTGGCTATGTGAAAACTGAGTCTTAACATTCAGTTATATCAAACTTAACCAGTTTGGTGTCTCAGTCTCTCATAACTTTCTGGTTAGCTGCATGCTATTTGGTGTATTTCTGTAGTGTGTAGCTTCTGGCCATACCAAATCAGGCTAAAAGTTAGACTTAGTTTAAAAAAAAAAATATTGCAAAGTCCTTAATGTATGGTAAAGTAAAAAAATGTAAAAGATAACTTCACTTATTACTGTTTTGTTTTGTTTTGTTTTTTCTCTCCTGTAACCTCACCACTCTGGGGGCCCTACACTTGAATTGTAGACATTTCTTGTTTTTAACATTGCCGGATTAAAGAAAAAACCCCCCTTCAATCCCTTTTATGCTGGCTTCCTGAGGGAATGAGACTTAGGATCTTATTCTGCCTGCCTGTCAGTCAGTCTCTTAATAACTTTTGAATCTATTGGCTGATTTCAGCCACCTTTGACACAGGATAGCCACTGCTCCGATATTACATTCCTACACATTTTGTGCAAATCAGCAGCTAGGTCAAGGAGAAAGACTTTATTAGAAGTAACTGCAAGGGAATGACAGGGGTGCCTGTTATCCTTCCTGCAGGGTGGCAGTCACCAAACCAGTCAGCAAGTTGTGTGGACCTACTTCCAGGTTAGCTGTCACACTTGGGCTGGCACTCTGGGGGACATGGAAATGTTATGAATCTAGAGTGGATGTGGGAAAGTCTGGGGATGTAGGAAAGGGATTGGGCTAGAAATGTGTGTTAGAAAACATGGAGGAGACTGGGATGATGCAGTGCATGTGATGAAGGGACCCTGAGGAAGATGGGCTTATTGTAAGAGTGTGCCTGAAATGGGGATGTTAAAGCCAAATCGATAAGGATATTTTGGTCAATATCCTTAAGGAAGGTTTAGAATAAGGCATAGAGGGGAAGGTGAGATGCATTTACAATCCTGTTTATGTATTCTGTATCCCAGCTACTCGGTGGGTGACAATGAGTAGTTAGACAACTGATTACTGAGTGTTTGATGATGATCTGTCTAATTTTAGCCCAGAATGAATGTATTTAACATCTTGATTTTTTCTATTGAATAATATTATGGCATTGGTTGCATATAGTACTTTCTAATCTTATTAACTAAACAAAAATCACAGAGTACTTTTAACAATAAGTGGTTTGTTTGGCTACATTAATATCAATTCAAACTGCTTTTATTGTCACTGCATAAATATGACCCAATTCTTTCAGAAAATCAATTTTATTCTCTTTGTGAGAAGAACCTTAATAGAAACTCCCATTACCCAGCATACTCTACCTGAGAAAAATTCTAAATTTCAGCAAGTTTTGCAGTAAATAAATGCAGGTCTTGGAATATTCCATAATGTGTTATGGCGCTTACTTGCTAGGTTTTCAAACCCTCTGCAACAATTCAAAGAAATGATTCAGTATTTTTCTTACGTTCTTAGTGCTTCAGGATAGGAACATTTGCAAGGATTTTCTGAAAGAAGCCACCAAACTAGGTGTCATTTTGGTTTGGAAAATGCTATCATTATCCTTTGTTTATTTATCTGTTTTGTGGCATGATGTGTTTTGATCAAGAGGACTTTGTAGGCAGAATAAAATGGAGAGTATGAGATAGACTGACCAGCAACTGCTATTTAACACTCTCTGTCCACTGGCCTACTTTATCAAACCTGGAGTGAAGCAACTAAAGCACTAGTGAAGAATATGTCTCAATTTGCCATAAAATGAGCTCCTGGGTTTTGCTGGTAGTGGCTCTTGTTTTTAACATGAAATTGGTAGTGTATCTCATTAAACAAAAGGCAATTATATGTATTAGCAATAATGATAGAATCATGTAAAAAAAAAAAAGAACCAAAAAAAATACCCCCTATGGATGTAATTTTAGAAACGCATTATGCAAGGGGTTAATTTGAGAGCTGGGGTTTTTTTCACGTTTTGAAAGCTTTGCTGTAATTTTGTATGAAATTTGAGATCAGTGAGTCTATAATATCTTATGAATAATTTACAACGCCAACAGTCTTTCTGTGGAAGAATACTAAATTAATTAAGGCCTGGAGGAATTTCCATGTGTTTAAGCCACATTATATCTTCAAGGTTTTACTGCTTCAAAGTCACTGAGATGAACTCCTGCCTTTTCAGGTGTTAACAGTCCCAGGAAAACAAAATTGGTGCCCTTGCTGTAGCCTAGAAAAATGAAAGGGCTTGAGCGTGTGTTTTGTGTGAATCTATTAAAATGATAGTACCTTACATTCACTTTGTTCCCTCACTTTTCTGGGATGTTGTATTTAAAGGAACTGCCTTACCAGCTAGAAAAGGGTAGATTTAGATTGGAAATTAGGCAAAAGTTTTTTAATATGAAGGTGGTGGATCACTGGAATAGGTTGCCCAGAGAGGTGGTGGTGTCCCCATCCCTGGAGACATTCAAGGTCAGGCTTAATGGGGCTCTGAGCAACCTATTAAGTTAGCGATGTCCCTGCTTATTGTAGGGGGGTTGGACTAGATGACTTTTAGTGGTCCCTTCCAACCCAATGCATTCTACAATTCTATGATCTCTCACACCCACTGGTATTTTTTGGTTGGAAGGCACCATGCAGTCCCTGAGCCAGCTATTTAGGGTGTCTCATGAAAGGAGGTTAGGGCCATTTCCCGACAACAGAGACAACCCATAGCTGAGCTTACCTCTATTCTGAAAAGCACAAAACTTACTTCTAACCACACCAGCCTGTGCAGAAAGGGATCTCTTTGGACCTGTTGGTCAATCTGCAGAGAATCAGTCAGAAACATCTTTTTTTTTGTAAGTCTCAAGCCATAAGCATCTCCCACAACTGAATTACAGCAAAGGCTGGATGTGGTGAGAACACCAACCTGCCACACACACATTATTTATTTAAACAGGACAAAATAGCTGCTTTCCAGCTGCTCTTGATGCCCTTGAGTTGAAATGCAAATAGAGAAAAGGCATGTGCCACTATAGCCAGCTGACAGCCGTTCCCCTTCCCTGAAAACCAGTCAAGCACAGCAAAGAGGAAATAAGTCCCTCTCTCCCATGGCTAACCACTCTTAGCATCCTCTCCTTGCTTCCAGCTGCTTACCAACTACTCCGAACAGGGTCACTTTATTCTCTGTGAGAAATCCTTCAAAGGTCCCTCATTTAGGCTTTCATTTGGTACATCATTTATTGAACCAGCCTAGACCTTTTGTATGTCCAGGCCTGGGCTCACAACTACTATGTTCTTCTTTTTAAACTACCTCTGTGCTATCTCCACTTCAAGGATAATGAACTGGAGTGCAGACTGCAGAGGTGACTTTGCTGAAGGTTCATAAGGGCATTGATGACACATTATGGCACTGAATTTATACAGTCATATCAGTATATTCTCCATTTCACACCCAAGCCCTGCCCCTCCTGTTTTTCCGACCCTGTACATGTTTCTTTGTGCCTATGGTGGGGCAAGCGAATCAGTTTTCTGGCTGGGAAAACCAGGGTGGGGAGTCCTGGGCTCCCTTGCCTGTGTATGGTGTAGAATAGCTCACATGAAAGTATACTCCCATCAGCCTGCAGTAACTGTTGCCTTGACCAGTTTATCTGTGCTTTATCTCACTGTGTTTGGGGAGGGTGATGAGGACTGAGCTCCACCTTGTTTATTTTACAGGGTACAGGTGGTTCAGGCACATTTCTCTGTGATTTCTTCCTAATGTTTCTAGTATAGCAGAAGCGTGGAGAAGTAGTGCATGGAAAGGGGATGCTGTGAGGTGCTATACTGGGCCATCACAGAGATCCAGCTTTTGTAGCTGTACAGTGTGTATGGGATGAATAGCTGGATATAGTAGTGCTGGCAGGACCCGTGCTGTCAAGACTTACAGTAGAGCTCTCATGTCATGGAATATTCTGTAACACACCATGTGTCTGTCCCCTGAGTTACAAAGACACTTGAAGCGGGAAACATTCCTAGCAAAGGCAGCAGAAACTCAGCTACATTCTCTCAAGTAAGCACAGATCAGAGCTCACTTCAAGACCAGACATGTCCATTATCCTTCTTGCAAACACATTTTCTTTTGTGGAGGAAGCCATGGGGTTGGTATCTCTGAGAGGGCCCAGCTCCTGCCAGTGTGGTTTGGCTGAATTAGGCATCATCCATGTGAGTGGGCTACAGACTCATCCACATCTTAAGCTTGGCTCCTTCCAAACACTGGATGGACTGTTTGAATCTGGAAAGCTGCTGCTGCAAAGCCCGTGGGCCATGAAAAGTGTTGTGCCTAAGCCTCCTCCTAGCTCCACAGTATAGTTTAGGGAGTCTGGTCCCTCCTCAGAAGCATTTCTGCTTCTTCCTTACATGCAAGTGCTGAAACACTTGGCTGAATCAGGACCTCTCCGGCACCACAACCAATTTGGTACATACATGAAATCAAAAAGGAACTGAGACAAGGACTCAGGATACAGAAAGTTGCAGTGCCTGATTATACATGGTCAAATTACTGACTGTGTATGTTCAGGCTACTTGAACAAATTAAAAGTGGGGGGTGGAGGAAAGATAGTCAATGAGGTCTGTATGATTGTAGAAGGTGGGGGGAAGTCAGGCTAGGGGCCCTCAGCAATACCCAAATTGTCCTGTTTGCCAATATTCAGCGATAATTTACACATCAAAAGGAGAGAGCGGAAATGGACATGAAAAGTGTCAGCAGTTGCCAAGTTAAATAAAAGCCCCTCAGTGAACATGAAGAGCAATAAGAGCCGTTTGGAAAGTTGGCTGTAGAAGAAGAGGTTATGTGAGAGCTTATACCCGACCGCCTTCTTGGCCCCTTGGGAACCAATACAGACATGGAATTCACTTGACCTGCAGGGCTGAGCAAAATATGGCCACACATCAGTAAAGCCTGATGCTTAAGTCATAGGAAACAAAAGCAGGACTGTGCCAGATGCCAGACGGGTGGGATCAGGTAGCAGGAACCACAGCCTGACTTTAAAATGCCTGAGTATATCTGGGCTGCTAAATTTCCACTGAACTGAATCTGAAGAAAATAAAGTGGAAGAAAAATGCTGTTTTTTTCTTTTCAAGTGGGATACTAGTGGATGAATATAGATTGAGATTGAATAAGCAAGAGGCAATATTTCTAAGAGAGGGTGTTTTTTTAAAATATGAGACTTTGTAACTTGGGCATTAAAGCAATTTCTATTCTTGCTGTGTATCACTGAGGGACAGACACAGTGTTTAGGTGGGATATGAACATCCAAATCTTTCCGTGCCTTTCTGCCCTTGTATTTTTTTTTCTCCTTTGCTTGGAGCAAATTCAGAAAGTCTTGATTTTCCCCATCACATCCCAGTCTCACTTTCTACTGCTGAGTAGCTGCTTAAGCTACATTGTCAAGCAATGTTGTCCTGGCTCGACTTTGCTAAGGGATGGTGTGAATGATGCAGGGTTTCCGATGCGAGTGTTAGGAGAGCAAAACTAATTGTTGCCCCAAGCAAGAATCTTCCAATGAGAAGCTGATCTCTTTTACACAAGTCCAAACCTGAAATAACTCCACAGACATCAGTGCAATCACTCTGGATGTGCAAGAGAGGCAAATCTGCCCTTAAGTCCTCTGTCTTCTTTCCTGGGGGAGGACAGCCTGGCTCAGGAATTAGGGAGGGGGAGAGTGCCTACAAGGATTGCAGCCTTTTTATACAATCTGCATCAGCTTCATGATCAAAGGCTGAAAGTGAGCGGAATAAGCAGAGTCCTGGGCTTTCCCATTCACACAGTGCAGGCAAGCTTAACCCTGCCCGCTTAACACCCACCATCGGAGCTTTGATGCGAGGAGTCACGTGCATCTCCACTGCTGTGACCCTTTGTTCCAGGCAGTGGTGTGCCTTTGGGGTGGTGCTGGGGGGAAGCAGAGGGGGTTTAAAACCTCTAATGTTTCGGATACATTAAGGCTTGGGTTGGTCCAGAGTGCTGGGGGTTCTACGCTCATACCCCAGCGCTGGTCCATTTGCCTTCCCCTGTGAGCGTGCGATGTGATGAAGCCTGCAGCTGCCGGGGGCCTCTGCTCTCTAGAGATGAGCCAAATACCTCACAGGGTGGCTCTATCTTTGGCTGCCGTACGGCGGGGATTGGATTACAAGCAGCTTCATGCTGACAAGGCTTTGGAGGAATAATAATATCTTGAATATTATGGAATTTGAGGAATAATAATATTGGGGGGATAATAACACTCTCTGGGGAATGAGGCTGTCTCTCTCTTTCTTACGACCCTGGCACAGAGATGCTGTAGCTTCTTATGTTAGTGGGAATTAGCAGCTTCTTCAAGGCCTACATGCCAGTTCCATTTAAAATGTTCCCAGCATGTGTTCTGGCACTGCAGATGGGATGGGGATCTCCCTGCAAAATAAAACAACTGGGGCTTCCAGATCTGCCTGAAATCGCTCTGCTTCCTTTGCCTGGGAGGCGACAGCACTCAGAGATTTCCCTTGGCACCTCTCTCCCTTTTGCCTTCCAATCACTTAAGGGCCGGGTAGGGTTTTACTCTATAATATTCTCTTCAAGATCCAGACTCTCATTTGCTGTGCTTGTGCATTGCTCCATCAGTTCAAAGGAGCTATGCTGGTATAATCAAGCTGAGCACGTAATATAGCAAAAATATAGTCTGGGATCCTGAATTCAGCAGAATGATGCTGAAAATAAATACACTGATTTGTTTTTCCTTGCTAGAATATAGCCCATTTCTGCTACAACTGATTTGTATTGTCTTCACGAGCCTCTTTACTAGCACCAATTTTAATAGCTGAGGCTAAAGGAGAAAGGTTAGTTTTGTTAATGAAAGGACATTGCAGAAATATGTTTAAAGGGTACAGGTTTCTAAAGCTTTCTCATAAGATGGGGGAAGTCCCCTGGATGAAACTCCTACCCCAAACAGGAGAAGTATGCATGTGTTTCAGCATTGTGTCCTGGCTGGTGAGCCGTCCTTGGTTGGGAGAGGTGACTGGTTTGACAGTCCTCAGGTGGTACAAGAATAGCAATTGCATGTGCACTGTGAGGCCAAAAAGCTGCATCCTCTGGGAGAGGAGGCGAGCCCTGGGATGTCGTGGCTGCCATCACATGCTGCCATTGATCTGCTGCACATCCACCTTTCCTGCCAGCTCCAGATGGGAAGGTACAACCAATTCAGGGAGAAAAACCAGGTGAAGCATAACACAGCTCTGTCTTGGCTGGCCCTGCAGAGCAGCAGGGGGATTTGCTGCATAATCTAGAGGGATCAGCAGGGTCAGAGAGCTCCCATGCCTAGGACTAGTTCAAGGGAAGAGCAGGACAGGCTAGCAGAGGCATGTCTGAGCTCTCCGCAGCAATGTACAGCATGCATTGTACCTTCAGTACTGCCTGCTGGAGTTTTCCTCCATCAGCGCTAGCAACATCTCTGAAACAGCTGCTTGCCTTCCTTCTCTGACACCCAGCAAGGTGCAGCGATGGCAGCTGTTCCTCATGGAGAGTTGCTGAGGAAGTGCAGCCGGATCCGGGGGGACTTGCTCTGGGAAGGGCAGGCCTTGGGCTGTGCACGTGCCAGTCCACACAGGCAAAGCACCATCTGCTGAGAGGTGACTGATGCAGAGGAGGGAGCAAGGACAAGGATTACTTCTCAGAGCCAGAGATGCAGACAGACTGGCATGTGTTTATTTTTCTTATTTCAGCAGGATTGCTAAGCAAAAAAGAGGCTCTGGTACAAAATCCCATCTCTGTCAGCTACAGATGTGCACACCTAATGCGCAAAGCAAACTGGGAACAGTGGCCAAACTAATCTGAAAATCCTCTGAGCTGCAGAAAAAGAAACAACCCCAGAAGTGAGAAACCAAGCTGCACTGCCCAGATCTTTTTTGCCACAGGGCTCAGGAGAGGGGAGAGAAATCAAATCAAAATCAGTGGGCTTTTAGCTGCCTTTGGAAGAAGTTTCTGCCTGACATGAAAGCCACAGCCATAGCAGGCGCTCGGAGGTGCCTTTCAGAAGATTGCATTAGCTATGGCTCCAGGTGTCCAAGGGAGACAGCTGACAATTACACCTTTTGTTTTCTTTTCATGTTTGACAGCCAGAAGCCTTTTTGATCTTCAGTGTGCACTTGTCTGTGTGCGTGTGTGTGCATATGTGTATATTTATATATGATCTCAGATCTAACATTCTGGTAGAGTCGCAAATGTCTTATCTGAGCATTTAAACAAATACAGGGCTGATTTACACACTATAGTGTCAAATGGAGGGGTTCCCTTTTGGTAATTGTGGTCCCCTGCAGTTTTACAAAACATGTTCTTTCTTATGGCATTGTAAAATTATAGGGTTGTCATGCAGATTTTACTGAAGAAAAGCTAGTCCTGTGGCTGATTTCCCAAATATTGAAGAGCTATACAGCAATTTTTGTAAGCTGGACTGACTGTGGGGTTTAGCACCTCACAACTGGGTGCACATTGTGCACGATGCCTATCCAGAAAAGAGAACTGCTCCAGGAGCTGAGAGATCTCGGTGATGGAAAAGCAAAAGGCTTAACAATGTTGTAGAAGTGGAGCTCTTTCTGTGGTTCTGAAACTTGAACAAGCCAAGTAATTCCTACTGACTGCATGTTATTCGGCCAGAGCCAGAAATTTTAAGGAAAGGTATTTGTTCAGGTATTGGGAATGACTTTTCCTGCCAATGACGAGTTAAAAATAAAAAATCCCAAGTCCCTCTCTTACTTGCCTGTTTACTACTGGTCACTGCAGGAGACAGAGTGTTGGCTTGGAAGGCCTCTTATTGCCTTTATTACATTCTTATAAAAAGCAAGTTGTTTTCTGGTTTAGAAAAGATATTTTATGCTCAGAGAAAAAAAATATTTGCAGGTTATTTCTGGCACTGGAGCCAACCCTGCTTCTGGAGCTCTGAGGCCTCCCAGGTAATGGTACGGTCTGTGGGAGACCATTAAGTGGTATTCTTAGAGATGAAGCGGCTGCTTCCAGGCTTGAGTTATGTTAGAGTAGTTTAAAACCATGGTGCTCCCCACAATATTCACAGCCTGCCATCAGAATTGCTTGAGAATAAGGCAGGAAAAACATTTGAGCAACCAGTTGTTGTGAATGAGAAAAACTCTGACTGGAGAGGGGGATCGGACTAATTAATGTGTGACCTTATGGCTTGAGCCAAGACCAAGACTTGTACAGACTGCAAAATTGTGGACTGTCATTATATGAAAGAAGACTTGTTCTAGCAATTCCTTCTCTTTCCAGGGACTACCGGCTGGAGAATGAAAAGCCTGGAGTGAAAAATTTATTTTCTTCTTGGACTGATACAGGTGGTGAGGGCAGTTGTTGCAAAAAAGTATATTTTTTGGCTACTGGAGAATTGATGTGTTGGAGGAAAAAAAAAGAGAATATAATTAATGATTAAGTGCTGTCCCTGACAACAGTGGGTAAGTCCTAGATGCCTTAGAGAAATAGGCAGTATAGCGCTCTTCTGGTAACGAAACATCTGAGGATACCTGGTTCTACAGAAGAGGCAAAGAGAAAGGCAAGGGCTTTTATTTAATGATGCTCTGAGAGCTGAGCTACCCTAGAGGGAAGGTAGGGCTGGCAGTGCTCTCAGCACTCTCAAAGGACAGCCCAAGGTTCCATATATCCCTGCTCACATTCATGAATCTGCCTCTGCAGCCTCTGCCCATGTAATGTGTGAACAGAGTAACGTGGGAGAGAGTTGTGAGTGTAGGACATATGAACTCTCCAGGGAAGAGCTATCTAATGCTCCTGCCTACCTGTATTGTGATTGCAGTAAGGTCCTCATTTAATATTTATTACATTTAGAATTCACTGGAAATCACTGGAAGTTGTAGTTCTAATGGAAATTGACCCTGTAAACCAATTGATCAAATCTTGGGTCAAGATGACATGACATATGCAAATCATATGCAAAGCTTTTGTGCAGCTGTGTGCACAAAGATCACGCTCTACCACAAGCAAACCTCCACTGACTTCAATTAAAGTTTTGCCCAAGTCAGCTTGAGCTTTGTACATGTAGCTCTATGTGGGCTTTGCACATGATTTGCATATGTCATGTAATGTACAACATGGTATTGTGTACTAGCTGTCTTCCCTAATTAATACATGATAAAAAAAACGTAGAGAATAGTGATTAAGAAAAATTTGTGCATAAGGAAATTGCTTGCAAATGACCACACTGGTGAAATTATAACCCAGTAATATTGCAGTCCCATTTATTTTCTGTTAGGTTTAATCACCACTAATAATTCAGTCAAGGGTAATTAATCTTTGCTGATCAAAGTACAGGAAAGAGCTGAAGTACTGTAGCTGCATCATAATGACATGTAATGCTGATGCTGCACAACTGCCTGTTTGCAGAGAGATGTGAAGATGTCCTCATCAGCGTACAGTCAATGAGTGGGAGTTCATTATCACTCAGGAGAGGATAGAGGCTCAAATAATATGGTAAATAAGCCCAAAACTACGTACCTTGGCAGATGCTTGCAACTAGAGCTCAGCTCATTGCCTGAGTTGGAGGGGTGTGTTGTATGGGAAACTATGGTAGAGACCAGAGAGGAAAAGGACATTCAATATTCCTTTTTTTTTTAAAATCACTCTATCAGGGTGAAGACCAGCTTATGCTGCACTGACGAACAAAGGAAGTTTCATTCTCAAACCCTTCAGATTCCCCAGCAGAAATTCATGTTCCTCGGTTCCTTGTATCAGTCAGTATCAAGATAGGAGCTTGTTCCCTCCATGTGACCAGCTGGTACTTTGTTGGAAAGGACGCCTTCTCTGAGTGACTTGATGTGGCTCAGATGCCTTAAAGCAGATGCTTTGTGTATCTTGCCTTGAAGGAGATGATGGTTAATGAACAGAGCGAGATGGGCAAGAGATCTAGCAGTGAAACCAGCTAGTGGCTGAGAGCAAAAAAGGTTTCTATCCTGGTTCTTCCCCTACCAATTTTTGAAGAACAGTTTCAGATCCTGACTGTGCTGTTGTGCTGGACCAGGCAACAATCCAGAAAGATTATTTTCACCGCTATGGCCAGAAAGAAGAGACAGGGGTGTGTTGCCTCCTGAATTACTTCAGATAAATATTGGATATATAATATGCTTGAACTTCGAAGGCTTGAACTCAATGCTGTGCTGTATTGAGTTTTACAAATGATATTTTAAAAATCCCAACACCTAATTTATTTAGTCAGGGTTCATTTATTTTAATCTTTCAGCCAAGCCCTTGTTTGTGAACTTTGATCTGAAAGTGGTGTTTATTTTCAAAGTACCAAAAAAAAATCTTTCCATGTCTGAATATGCAGCTTAAAATTCTTTTGATATTTTCTTCTGTTGATACTGCCACCAAACATCAGTGGTGTTAAAAAACTAACACCTATTACTAAAAAGACAGACAGTATTTAGAGCTGTAATGGTCCAAAAGTACAGTGAATCAAAACTAGAAATCCATCAGTTCTTTGGCTGCTAAATAATTTCCATGCTGGGCTGGCATTTATCTTCTAGAATAGAGAAGCCTTTCAGAGAACAGCAAATACCTGGCAGGGGGCCAGAGGCCTTGGATATAAGACAATTAGCACAACAGGGGTAAAGAAGGGCTTCCGGAGTTAGAGACGAGTAAGAAATATTTGTAATGTGCACTTCAAGGTTTTGGTTTGATCACAGTAAATGTTTGTCACTTCTCTTGGTTGCAGACATAGTGCTGTACTACTTGTCTGGTTTTGCTTTCTTCTGTAATTAGTTTCACCACTGATTGGTAGGACTGGTACATATCACACTTGTTGTTCTCTTCTCTGTCTTTAAAAGGCTACTTTGTTTGGTTCAAAATAGATTAAATGGCAACTTGCTACTTTTTGCAAAGCTAGACTGCTCCCTCCTAATCCATTGGCTTTCTCTCCATACATAGCTTTAATTAGACATGAGGATTCAAGCCTTTACATTCTGAGGCAAGTAACAGTCAAACTAATAATTAAGAGGATATATTTAGATGGTTTAAAAACCCCACTGTACTTCTAAGAGTAAATCTTGATGTTTAAAAGTGCCGAAGGGTTTACAGGCTCCTCACAGTATCACGAGCTGTAAATTTGCTCTTCTTGTTGTCAAAGGAAAATATCCCTATTGTAGAACATAAGCAGACTCTCAGGTCTTGAATATTAAGAGGTTTCAACCGTCTTGTTCTACTCTGCTAGAAAGACAAGGTCACACTGGCTGAAATTCTGGAATTTCTCTGGGATTTATTTTATGAAAATGATGAACTTATGATAATATAATATCATAATCTTAGCCAGCGTTAGGGACTGAAACAAGAATTAACTTGAAAACTAACAGAGACAAGACATGTGAAGGCACCTCGCTGCATTACGTAGATGTGTTCAAGCCTCAGCTGGGATATCATGTTTGCTTTTGGACACTGCACTCCATGAAAAATGTAGGTCAGCAGAAGGAAAGTAGTTAAAAAAACTGAAAACATGGATCTGAAAAAAGTTGGGGATGTTAGGTCCAGAGAAGAGCAGACTAGTGTGTGATTTGGTGACCTTCAGATGTGTAACAAGCTGCTGTCGAGCAGAACAGGCAGTCTGTTCTCCATAATAGACAGCAAAAGAGGTAATGGGATTAAAGTTTAGAAGGGAAAATTTCATTAAGGTATTAGGTAAAACTTCCTGATGTAAAGGTAGTTAAGGACTGGATTAGACTGTCAGGGTTCACTGTGGAGGCACATCAAAGGTTTCCCATAGCAGGTTAAAGCAATATCTGTTAAAAATGATTTGTGTCCTTGTCAACATGAATGGTTCTTGAAGTTGCTTTCAGCTCCATTTTCTATTATTTTCACTAGTCATTCTTGTGGGTGTTCAGGTTTTACTGCTTGGACATTGAGGAAATAGCATTTCTGGTCTTGGGTGTCTTGTGGAGTTTAGCATAGATTTGGAGCTCATCACAGAGCTGATTGGAATATATATATATTTAAGCATTGTCGGCTCATGTCCAGCTTTTCATCCACAAGTACGCCCAATCCTTCTCTGCAGGGCTCCTCTCAATTCCTTCAGGCCCTAGACTGTACTGATACTGGGGATTGCCCTGACCCAGGTGCAGGACCTTGCACTTGGCCTTTTTGAACCTCATGAGGTTCACATGGGACCACTTCTCAAGCTTGCCCAGGTCTCTCTGGATGGTATCCCATCCCTCAGGTGTGTCAAGCCCACCACTCAACTTGGTGTCACCTGCTAACTTGCTGAGAGTGCACTTGATCCCAATGTCTATGTAATTGATGAAGATATTAAACAGTACTGATCCCAATATGGACCCAACAAGGAGACCACTTGTCACCAATCTCCATCTGGACATTGAGCCTTGGACCACTACTCTCTGGATGCAACCATCCAGTCAATTCCTTATCCACTGAACAGTCCACCCATCGAATCTATATCTCTCCAATTTAAAGAGAAGGATGTTGTGAGGAACTGTGTCAAAGGCCTTACAGAAGTCCAGATAGATGACATCTGTAGCTCTTCCCTTGTCCACTGATGTGGTCATTCCATCATAGAGGGCCACTAAGTTGGTCAGGCAAAACTTGCCCTTGATGAAGACATACTGGCTGTCTCAAATCACCTCCCCATTCTCCATGATGTGTTCCATGATCTTCCCAGGCACAGAGGTGAAGCTGACAGGCTGGTAGTTCCCAGCATCTTCCTTTCATCCCTTTTTAAAAATGGGTGCAATGTTTCAATTTTTCCAGTTATGAGGGACTTCACCTGTCTGTCATGACTTCTCAAATATCATGGAGAGTGGCCTGACAACTACATCAGCCAGCTTCCTTGAGACTCTGGGATGCATCTCATCAGGTCCCATAGGCTTATGTAGGTTCAGGTTCCTTATGTGGTCACAAACCCTCTTTTCATCTTCTCTTATGTCTTCTCTTACAATGGCAGGGACTTTACTCCTCCGGTCTCTGCCCTGAAGTCCATCACTTGAGAGATGTGGGAAAAGAGGTTGCCAGTGTATGTGTTATCTATGTATCTGTTTATCATAATGTAAATGTAAATGAAGATGAAAATATTTTTTTCTTTAAGGGTTGCCATGGGATACTATTGACTGTTGAAAACCTTAAGATTTTTTTTTTTAAAATCAAAGTGCCCCAAGGGGAAACAAAATCAAAATACCTCATTTGGAGTTGAGCCAGCCCAAGTGAAAATGTTGTACTTCGGCAACTCAGTGGAGAGTGCTGCTTGCATGGGTGGCTTAGGAAAGTTATAGATTTGTCTCCCAGATCATGCCATGATCTCTGTTCTTCTGCCTTCTCATGATCTCTCATTGCATTGCCTTGATGGGAGGCTGCAAGGCCTCTAGGAGGATACAGTGCAGCCTGGGATATGGACAGTTTTGAGGAACTGATGAGCCCACACTACAATTGCCATGGGCATAGAAGTGGCTTGAGATGGACTATTTGTGTTTCTGAAATATGAAATATTTCACTTTGAAATGTCAGAATATATTGAAAGCTACTCTTTTCAGTTAAAAAGTTCTTCTCGTTATTGTTTTTTAGGTGATTATTTTAGAAGGTTTATTTTTCTGACAAAAAGCAGTGTTTTGCATTGAGAAGAGTAATTTTTCATATTAGAAAAAGCATGAAAAGAGAACGTTCCACAGAAAATTAAACTTTCAGTGAAAACAATGAACCAACCAACCCTTTCTTGCTCTTTTTCTGACTATCTACACACACAGAATTCCTAAAATTGAGTATTTTTTTTATGCTGCCGCAGAAGGAAATACTAGGATGTAGCTAGGAGCTGCAACAGCATTAATCTCTTTGCTCTTTCTGAGACTTCAATCTACCCTCTTTCTCTTGTTCAAATGACTCCAAAGTGCTTTGGAACTCTGGCTTAAAGGCAATAGCTTGTAGTCCAGCATACTGCACCACAAGACACCCTGAACTCCCGCCATCTTCCATTTCAAGAAAAATAAAAAGGCTCAAAGCTGTGCAAGAGCCTTCTTCCATGCTGGTATTTCTCTTGGCTATTTCCAAGCCCTTTACAGCTGCCAGGAGGGACCCTACGTGCAGGGCCAGAGTGCCAGCTCCCAGGTTTACATTGCAATAAAGCCTTGTAACGTTAACGTAGCAGCTAGAGTGTAACTGAAACCTCTGAACTGCAGTTTCCTTTGTGCAGGGTCAGGTAATTATCAGGGTCTGCTATTTGATTACTAGTAAATGTAAAGCTGTATGGAAACCAACTATCTGTGCCTAGAGTAGTTTCGCAGGGAAGAAAAGTGATGGTAGAATAAGACCTCTCCTGAGCTGACACCCTGTCCCAGAGCCCTCGAGCAATCTGAGTCCCAGTCCTGTCTCTTCCAGAGACCTGATGTGGGGCATTTGGATCTTCCAAAACTTTCTTCTCTCCTGGCTGTAACATTAGTCTTTTTGTCTCACTCCCCCAAAAGTTGCTTGAGGCAACAGGCAAATCCACCGTTAACTGTGGTGAGCCAAATCCTCACCCATTGCAAACAAGTTGCAGTCTAATGACAAATGCCAGCTCCAAGCTGAGCCTCATGTTCTGAGTAGGGTTAAGCCAGCCCTGTGATTTTTTGGCACATGTAGGCTGTGCCTGGCTTCATGAGAAGCTACTTGAAAAATCAGCACACAACAGGCTGCTCTTCAGAACCATCATGGGGCTTGGGACGTGAGACCAGCCAGCCCAGCCTGCTGGGAAATTTCAGTGGGTAGCACTCTCAGGCATGACTCAGTCTGTTGTTCTGTGTTCCAGTTCTGAGGAAGATCTCTCATGTCAGAACCTGCAGGGTGGCAATATCCTTGTAATTCCTCTGGAAAATAGAAAGAAGTGCAAGTCAAAGGCTTTATCTGAGCTTCATTCTGTTGTGCTGTATAGAGGTACAACTTAAAGTCAAGCAATTGAGTAAAGAATGAATTAAACCCAGTAAAGGACAAAATAAAGGTAGTTGCTTGTTAGCTACAAGAAGGAAGATTTTTCCAGCTGTAAGCCTTCATCAACCAGAGAGCCTGTAGGTACCCCCATGTTGAGTCCAGTTGTGCCTGAATGTCCACCTCCTGTCTCTTCAGTTCCTCTTCCTCTCTCTGCTCCTCAGCTTTGGTATTAACGTTGCACTCTTGAACTCAGAAAGAGAAGGGAAAGGATACAGGAAATTTGTCTCCCTTCTTGCACACTACAAAGCACTGTATGCAAATTTTGGCTGCCAGCATCTCTATGAATGGGTCCTTTGCAGGAGGGGGAGTCAGGAGTCCACAGTGCCCCTTGCTGTGGATGGGACCTTGTACCCCACTGTTCCTGTACAGCACACGCAGATTTCCACCCCAGGAATGCTTGGGTGAAGAGTTTCTCAATGACAGTGACTGGTCTCAGTGACATACAATCCTGCCATTCTTGTGCTTCTTGTCAATCCAATCAGGTGCCTTTGTCACCAGAAGTGAAATATTTTACTTGCTACAGCTCATCTTAACTGCTGCCAAGACCAAACTTCAATGACTGTAAATCAGCTGCTCTCCATCCCTTTCAACAGCATTTTAACTACATGTGGGATATTAATTATAGGTTGTCTTTTTCAGACCTATACTTCTGCATTACTTGTTGCTTTAGGAGCTAAAAACATGCCACAAGAGACAATGGCTCTACAGTGGCTTTTAACCTCTCAGGACAAATCCCAGAGCTGACATCATCTGCAATTATGGTGCACAGATCCAACCACTCTGACATATGGTGGTAAATTATTCATGATTTGGCAGCCATCATAAATGGAGACCATGCTTTAAGAAACCTCAGAACTGCAAGACTGGTTTGTCACCACAGTCCTATTAGGCCAGTGGCATATCTCTAAAGACAATACTTTGGATGATGGCGATAGAGCATTAGGGTAAATTATGTCCCCTTGATTTCATGTGAGCTTCTTGGCTAATATCTACAGGCATAAGGATTAAAATCCTTCCCAGGTGGGGCCATGTGGTTTCTGCCCCAAAGACTTTGCAGTTCAAAGTGAACCAAAGCTAAGTGTAGGGCAAACATGCAATTGCAGCAGATTTTTGATGGGTCAGTGCAGGGTAGGAGGAGGGTGAACTAATAATTTTGGACAGACTAACTTCCCATTTTATTCTAACAAACTTGTGCTGATTTCTTTATTGACCAAGTATAAGGAACAGGGACCTGGGCATATTTTGGACTGAGAGGAAAAATGACTATAATAGAAACAGGTGGGACCTGTAATTGAGACTTGCAAGCTCTTAAGTTTTAAGGAGTTTGGGTGAACGATGCAAATATACACGCTATATGAGGGTCCTAGTATAGGATGGAAAGTTAAAGCTGCTATAAGCAACCAGTGTGACTCTCATAGGTGATTCTGCACCATTTCACAAAGCCTTCAGGTTAAACTGAGACCATGATGGGGGACAGAAGGGGAGGAAATATTCTTTGTCATCAATATTTTGCCCCTATGGAGACCGTGGGCAAGCAGACGCTCACCCAAAGGTGATAGAGCCATCATCCTGGCTGGTTGTCAGGAGATGAGAATTGGTGGAGAGGAAACCCAGTATTGCAGCCTGCTGTGGCTTTTGTAGGTCTTGCTTTCTTTCAGGAGAGAGAAACCAGCCGTTTGTGCCTCCCTATAACACATCTCTAGTCGGAGCCAGAAACAACTATTTGATCCTAAAAGGCAATTCCTGATGTGTGGTAAAATGTATTTCCTTCTTGCTGTTTGTCATGATTCTTATACAACTTTACCATACACTATGATCATCACTGTAATGAAAACACGTTTATGAGCCCAGGAACTCTGGGGAAAACCAACCAGGCTATTGCTTCCTTCGTGGGAGGTGTATCTTGTTACTCAGAGAAAATCCCTTTGCATCAACTGCCATATTGAACAGATTTACTCTGTTCATTGGAGGCCTTTTTTACTCATAGTCAGTCATGTTATCTAGAGGTAGAGACTGGAACAAATTTTTCAGAAAATGTTGAAACTGCAAATGGCTATATACTCACAGATTTTCACAGCCAGTAGGGACCATTATGTTCTTTAGCCTGACTTCTTGTATAGCTGGGGCCAGAGAATATGATCAAGTAACTTATTTGTATGGCATTAAAGGAAATATATTCTTTGTAAACCGCTTTTTAACTAGTCATTGCTTAAGGAATGTGTGTTTGTTAGATTGTTTTTAAGTGTGTTAAAAATTTAGTTTATTTCCCTTTTTGTTTCCTATTTCAGTCTTTGTATTTCCTCCAGATCCATCTATCTGGCTGTGCTGGCAATTCTGGGTAATGCCAGTGACCCCAGCAGCCTTCTGCAGTGCTGATGTGATGGCATGTGCTCGGGCATCTGTTTGGAGTGTACCAAACTTCTCCTTATGAGAAGGTGGAGGACAGAGAGAGGAATGGCATTGTCAAGAATTAAATGTCCTCTCCTGAACAGAATACTGACAAAAGGGTATGTTCCCCAATTGAAATTATTTCTTCCTGCTAGTGGAGATGATGAAATGTGTGCTAGCTGCCCAGGAAAAAAAAAAACAAACACATTTGATTTTTCAGAGGCAATGTACACTCCTGTTCCTAATCCAGAGGGGGATAATGGAACATTGGTTAGAGTGTCTGCAAGACATCATCCAGGCAGGGATGAGCATGGTCTGCCCATGCTCTTTGTCCCTGCAACCATGTGAACATGGTGCTGAGCTGCAACTAATAAGCTTCAGTGAGAGACAAGATACATCAGCACAGGTCAAATGTGCTAGCATTGTCCATATAGGGTCTCTTGGCTCCAAGCGGAGCTGAAGCCTTTGCACACTGCCGTGTATTGCATCACCAAAAATTCCTCTTTAAACTGGAATGTCCTTTTTCCATCTGTGATCTGCCTGGCTAATTGCATGTATTAGGGTATTGCATGATGGCTGGGGGCAACGGGGAAGCCCTTGGAGAAAGAGGAGAGTGCTTGGGAAAGGCAACTTGGCAGATTTTTCAAGTCCTGGCACTTTTGGGGAAACTTTCCCATAGAAAATAAATGAAAAGAAGGTAAAAGTGACATATTTTAGAAGTTGAAGGAGAAAAATCTGACAAGGTAATGTTTAAGATGCTGTTTGGTACCTTAAAATGACTGTTGTGGCTATACTTGGAATGTGATATATTGGCTGACTTCAATGGAATTGGTGGGATAGTCAATACCTCCCAAAATTATACAGAGGAGTGTCCATCAAAGGCTAGATATTGGCCTCAGAGAATGAGATTATTTATATTAAAATACATCTTGGTGATAATTTTAATGCACAATGTTTTAATGAATGGTAAATAAAGGCCACACACTAATGCTCCTTCCTATAAAACAAGAAACCCATGTAAATAAGATGCACTGACAACAGCTGAAAATAAAGCCCTTTGCAAACAGGTCCTTTGAATTTCTGCCCCTTCACAGAAAAAGCTGTACAAAGAGTGATAAATGCGTTGGCACCTAGCAGCTGTCCAGGTGAACCAAAACATAGCAGCGCTACTAGCTACAATCTGGCAAATACAAGTCCTCTGCAAAATGAAATCCCAATAAAACACTAAATTGCAGGAAGTCAATAATTTTATCCAATTAGGCAGAGTAAGTGGGCTGGTGCCAATCTGGTATCTCACATTTGAGCAGGATATATACAACTGCAGTGGGATGCTGGTGACAATTTTTCCTTCAGCATCTGGGATGAACACAAATCTGCTTATGAGCATGACATTTCCATGGAATTTGGTAGTCCCTTACCCTGCAATTCAAAAGAACTGTTTTTGAGGTTATTGGCATCTACTCACATCTGTGCTGGTGTAATTGCTCAAAGGTGGAAAACTTGGAGATGAAGCAGCCAGATTTCTCTCCTCCTTTTGGAGCCATAAGTCAGCCTTAGCATGTTGCTGGCCTGAAGCCTGTGTTCTGCCCTGACCTTCTGCACCAGTGGATGTGGGAATGTCACATCCACATCTCCTGTACCAGAGCAATTCTCCTCCAAGACCTTGTCACCTCTTTGTCTTTCTAGTCCCAGGATGCTGCCAGAAGATGGCCACTGAAGGAGACCTACTCCCTGCAATTTACAGTGTGTCTTGGAGAGCAGAAACATGTTCAGTACTGAGCATTGCAGCAGGGGAACACTTCATGTGAACGTGCCGGTGAGCTAATGGAAGCAAGGCCATTCCATCTGACCTAGGGCTGGAGGGAGCCACCCCTGCATGCTTAGGGATTATCCCAGTGGTGCTTGCACATTTATGGGTTATTTTGCTTAAAAAAGCCCAACAACCAAAAAACTCACCCAGAATTCTCAAACCAGAAGATCAAAATTGATGTTTAAGCCTGTAGATATTACTGCTAGATTTATAGCTACTCAGTGCCATGGAGTGCCTGCCAGCCATGGAGGAAGAGGCAGTGCCTGCAGCAAAATCTGTTTGGAGGAAGCTGTACGATAGCTGTCACTGTTAAAGGATCTGATTTATGGGAGAGGGCTACAAGCTTTCCTGAAGGGAATTGTGTGATAGAGCAAACAGCACAGGAAGATGCGAGGTATCTAGCAATACTTAACAGTGCACCTTGAAAGACAGGAATAGCAACACGTATCAGCAACAGGTACTAGCAACAGGTAATCAGCAAATTGCCCAATTTGTAAGCTCCCCATTACTTTTTTCCCCTTGCCTCTTTATACTTTGGAGGCCTGATATGTCTGAGAGCCAGCCTACTGTCCCTTGTGATGAACACTAGAGCAAGCTTTAATGAGAACTGGAGTGGCAATGATGGCAGAAACGTGTGCTGCCAAAGCGACATGCACTCCTGAGCCTTGCTTATTTTAAGAGGGATGCCTGCATCAGCTTACATCCTCAAATATTTTAAGCCTGACATTCACAACCTGTGCTTTACTACTTGCAGGTTTGGCATCCTTAATGTGCTTTTACAAAGGCATACCACTGCACAGAAATCTCTGCAACAAGTGTTGTGTATTAAGCATGACAGAAAAATGTGTATCCAACTAATACCCCTGTTACATACACACATGTGCCAGAAACACCTTTAAAACTTTCAACATTTGTTTTTGTTGCTTAAAGTTCAGTGTTGTTAATGCTTCAGAAACTGGAAGGATAGCATGAATACATAAGGTGCCTTAAGGCAATGAAAGTTAGAGATGTTTGTGACACATGATTTAAAATAAAATGATTAGCTTTTGTTACTCCAAATTGTTTCTGTTGGTCATGGATATAGTAAATCCATTCCTAGTCTGACTACTCCTTCTCCTTCACTTCCACAAAGTCCAATTTTTGTTTTAAAAATGTACACGTAATTAAAGGACATGTAATTCAGCAGAAAGTCTTTTAAATGCATAACTGATTATCTACTTCCTGTAATTGCTGGTTTGCATATTGAAACTTAGATTGAGTTGGCAGACAATAAAAGATTATTTTTTAATTAGATATACTCATCCCTATCATTTGGAAATAGGGGATATTTTCTACCACTACTATTCTTCCTACCCAGGAACACACACTAATCTCTTGGTTGATATCATTGTCATTTTTTCCCAAATGAGGAATAAACAGAAGCCTGCCTCTCTTGCAGAAACAGCATGGCTAGGCTGTGTTTGTCATGTCAGTTTGATAGGATGCTGGTAGCAGGATGTATATTTATGTGTTTTATGACACACAGCAAGGCTATGTACCTGGGCCAGTTTAAAGTACTGAGATTACAATTCCCAAGGATTTACGTTTGTTCTTCATTAGTAATTCTGCTTTTACAGAAAAAAAACCCACAAAATTATGACCCCCAAACTATTATTTTATGGGATCTCAAACTCATTATTTCTTTTCCTTGTGACAAACGAAGCAATTGTTAGCTGTCTTAAAAGGCATCTCATGTAACCTATTGCCCAGCAAACTCCAGCTAAAATGGCAACAATCCTACAGACCTTTCCTTGTTTGATAAACTGAGTTGTAGCCTACCTTATGGTTTAACATGCACTAATATCAACACTGGAGTGTTTGGAACTTTCTGGTAACAGTGTGGTTGCAAAATATGGTGGGTGTCTAGTGGGTGACTTGGGAGCAAGCCATGTTCAAAGCATGGGGTCTCAATTTGTAATTCTTTTCTAATATAGGGACACCATTTCAAAAGCGTCAATAGGGTCCCCGTGCCCCTCCTACTCAGCCTGCCCTGCACCATCCACAGCTGCAGTACTGACATGTGGTGAACAGAACAACCAATTTCATGGCAAAGTAATGGATGCTTCTGTGTGTATTTTTAGCTGTCCTTTTAATGTAGTACAGCCATTTGAAAAGGAGATGGCTGAAGCACTGGCCACCCTTCCTAAGTCCTCTGAGGAGACTAGTATGAACTCATGTGTACTAGCACAACCAGTCCTGTGTTCACATTTCTAGTTAGAAGAGGAAGATTTGTAATCTGGGGCACATGGCAAGGCTGTCTCTCTAACTGAAATTATGCTGAATTTTGCTTGCCCCTAATTTTTGCTCAGCCTTCTCCTTTCCACACCTGCAGTCTCATCTGCTTTCTCCCCCAGACCTTACTCTGTAGCTCTGCCGGGGTAACTCCTATTCATGCTGTCTGTGATGGTTTTCCTCTTGACTGCTGTAAATCTCATTCTATTGCAATTTTTTTTCCTGTGGACCTCTCTCTAAACATGCTGTATGTGATTCTTCTCTCCCTTCCACTGGCTTTAACCTGTTGTAGTTTGTCATGCCATTATCTATGATTTAAATGAAGCTAAAAGAGAGAACAGTGCACTGAGATTTTCATTCCGCCAAAGCCATGCTGTTCTCTGCACACAGGCTATGGTATTATATCACCCTGTCCCTTTACCACTTCCAAAGGCTTCCCTTCCTCCTGATAGCGCTCAGTAGTATGTTAAGGACTTTCAGAGCTTGTTTTTGAACTTGCCTGACCCTACTTCTCTGATCTCATATCCTCTCCCACACACATTTATTTGGCTTTTCTAATCTGGCTATCTCCTGTGGCTGCCTTGCTCTAAGCATCTGGGTGTTTGCTGTTATTTATGCTTCCCATTTGTCTGACACTTCAAGCCCCTGAGTCATTTTCCCTCCCTGTCTCACCTTTACAGCTTTTCTTACCCTCCCAGCTAGTGAGCAGGTGATGTAATCATCCTCCCTTTCCACCTCCTCGGGATGCTGCTGGCTGAGACCATGGGCTGCACTGTGGTGCTTCACTACTGAGCTCCTGGTTGGGTTGAGCCGACTCCCCTTTACCTTATGATTTCACAAGATCTGATGACTTTTCTGACTTGCACCATCTGCCCAGAGACCCTTTGTTCTGCTGGTGTGAGTGAGCATGGCCACCGGGGTGTCACACCGTTCCCTTGGTTCCTTCCCCAAGATTGCTGCCACGCTCCTCTGTTGTACACTTCACAACAAGGGTCCTCACTCCAACATCCTCCATCCAGGACTGCTTTCCACCTCCTCTCTGCCCTACAGGGGACATGTTCAGCAGGGTGCCTGAGGACGATGACAGGGTGTCCCCTGAAGGCATGTGTGTCTGTGTCCTGCTGGGCACATCAGGATCATGGAGGTGTCTGGCTGCAGGTCCAAGGTGTGATTTCGCTAGCAGTGGCAGCACACAGGTATTCCTAGTCTGGTTGGCACCTAGGCACCTTTCTGTGATTAAACAGTGCTAATAAAGCTAGCTTTATCAAAGCTGGTGTTTTTCAGGCTGCATTTTAATGCCACTGACTCAGGATTTATGCTCCTGTAGCAGGATCCTCACGTGTGCAGGGGTAGGCTGCTCATTCCTTTCCTTCAGTAATTGCTCGGCTGCCCTTTATGTGGAGAAGAGAAAGTGAGAGGTGGTGAGCAGCTGAGTAACCTCTAGCTGCTACTGCATCTTCAGGAGGCCTTTCCGTCTGGCAGGTGTAACCTTTGGAGAAGACATATGCTATCATCACTCTTCCTCTCCACCCACTGAGCTACAGCTGAGGTGATATGAGATCAGATGATTCAGAGAAGAACCTCAGGGTAGGACTGCCGAAATATCCAAGTATCAAGTATACTGATCATTTCTATATAACTTCCTTTCTATTAGGGGACATAGAATAAAATGTGGGTGTCCTGCTTCCCCCTCAGAGCAGCAATCTGCATATGTATATGTAACTTTTGAGGGGTGGGTGCTCCAGTGCTGGAGCAGATTCTGTGTAACTTTTTTGCCTTCACAACAGGTCCAGCAATGCCTTTCTGCTCGGTGTGGTATTCATGCATTTGAGATTACCTAGACAAAAAGGAAGAAAATACTTAAATTTCTGTAGCAGCATCACCGCTAGAATTTTTTTTAGGGATCTGCCACCCTCCCAAAAAGTTGGATTGTACTGACTTAAGAGTGATTCCAGAGCCTTCTGAGTTTTAACAGCTTTTGTGAGGCTGACTTTAAGTGTTGCTCTGCTTACAACAGAGCAGGCAGAGTTGGTAAGAGCCGCCTTATCCTGTGAATATGCAGGTTTTGAGCTATTCCACACTGTGGGCATACACTTTCTTCCCTTACAGAATTTTAAGTTGAGCAACTCATTACCTCTGCCTAGAATTTCAGAAGCTCCAACTACTCAGGCAGAGTAAAAATTTCAGATAAATTTTCTGTATGTGCCTAGATAAGCTATAGAGCATGTGTGGTGTGTCCAGCATTTCCAAGAGCCATGAGCCTTTGGTCTGTACGCTGGACAGATGGTCCGTATATGCACAATAAATGCCATGTGTTTCCAAGCACAGACCATCTGTGAAACATAGACATAGCATGTCTGATGCTTCCTGAAAACCTGGGACAGAAATATGGCAACGCTATGGCTGATACTCCGCATGTGACAGACCAGAATTTCAAAGGACTTTGGACTTTCAGCTGCTGATGATTTCAGCAGATCTTCCAGAGCAGATGCTGAGCAGGGCTTGGACTCCATGACTTGGACTCCATTTGGTAGGACAGATGTTGTACATGCAGCTCCTGACTACAGCAAGGGAAGGCAAGGAAGCTCTTTAGAGGGAGGCTGTTCGAAGACTATGGGCCAATGTAGAAGGCTACAAAGTGCAGCTGGGGTCAGAAAGATATTTCACCATGAATTCAGTGTGATTAAAGGGCTGTGTGGCTCCTTTAATGGAGTTCTACAGATACAAAAAATGCACCTACTCTTATTGATAGCTGCCTTTATTTATTCACTTATTAACCACCCTTGAAATTACAGTCTATTGTAAAAGTATCACCATTTTCTTCTCCAATGGATGCCTGATTAATGTCTTGCAAGCCATGCATGCCTTGCTAAATGAGAGTGACATGTTTCTCAGCTGATAGCTATATAATTCTTTGAGTGAGTTATTGCCTCACTTAGTAGCTCTAGTAGACTAGACTCCCCACCTGATGCACCCTCTCCATGCAGAACAAAATTTACCCAATTTTGGTCTAACTTAGAATGATATTAGCATAAACATTCAGCAGTGGGAAATTGCCCAAAGGCTTTTCTGTTGAATTTTCCCTGTAGGGCGACTCATATTTTAAGCTCTCCCAAACGAAAAGGTCATCTCATTTATTCCAAGCCTTTCTGGAGACTAACTTATAGCCAATATTTATACAGGAGAACAATCTCATTAGCCCACTCTTGCTGCCTCTCAAGAGTATTTTGAAGATTTTTCAAGTTTGCAGCTCTCACATATCAAGGAATGGAGAGAAAATAACTTTTGGAGCAGATCAACTGTTCTTGGAGGAAGAAAACTCAGGTACTGGGGATAAAAATGCCCATCGTCCTATTGGGGTCTTCACTGTCTCTGGAGTTCCTGGAGCAGGTGCCTGGGGACAATTCAACAGTACTTCACATGCAAGTCCATCTTAACCTTCTGTCTTAGCTCATCTCATTTCTCTCATCCCCTGTTCCCTTTCCTTTTCTCTCCCCTTTCTCTGGACTCTCACCCCCTACCAAATTACTGTTTGGGTGTGCTGGTTCATATTGGTACCTGCAACGCCAAGAAGATGGAGATGCTTTTGCAGGCATTAGGCTTTTTGAACGTAGCTTCTCTTTCAGATATGGTCCATACCAACCTTTAATTTTTTTCAGCCATCCTACCATTTTAATCACTATTACTTGCACTGAAAAGTATAAAGCACCTGTCTAATATTGAGGCTGGAGCCTTCAAGTCTTTAAGGACTTGCCTATCTGCTCCACTCTCTTTCCCTGCTCTTTATTTTATTTACAGGGCTGAAAAGCTCATTTCTGTTTACTTCTCTATAATTTTCAAGGTCTCACTCTGCTTGAGTTTTGGCATTTCTCATTTTAGTCTCAAGCTTCTTGACCTCCAACATACTGTTCTCTTTGCTGAGTTGTCCTTTTTCCATTCTTTGTTGTCCCTTGGTTGATTGCTTCTATCCTTTGTTGAGGTGGTTTATTCATTCATTTACATTTAGAGTAATTTCTACAGGCTTTATTTTTCCCTGGCTTGGGACATGTGCTGGAGGTAGCTTCTATACTTTTGGCTGAAAGGAATCTCAGGCCTTTCCCACATTCACGCCTCTCAGTTCTTTAGTCCAGCTGAGTTCACTAATTAGTTCCCCTAATTTCTCAAATTTTGCCCATTTGAAAGGTAGAGCCTTAATTACAGACCTATTTTTGTTTACTCTTCCATTTAATTTAAACTGAATCAACTTGTGATCAGTCAAAGTTTATTTTCTTTGATCACTTCTTCTGTAATGTGCTTTCTATTTACCAAAATTAAGCCTAAAATAGCATCAGTGGCTCAGCACTCTTTGGTGAATTAATTTGTTGGCAAATACATCTAAGGCAGTCTGAGCCATGCTGCCAGTAGTAGCTTCTGTCTCTGTGAAACTCTATTTATTTTCCTCAAATTTCATTCCTTAATAACATGGTGCATCATCTGTGATATTGATAAAGAATCAAATTAAATGTTAAAAAATCTAGAGAGGGACAGAAAATGCAACAGAGAGTATTTTTAAGTCACTTTGTAGTTCTGTAATGCTGTATGCATTTCTGGGACATCCTATCTCATAAAGGACACAGCATGCATGGAAAAAGGTTCAGAGATGGGCAGCAAGAATGTAATGTGGAAGAGTTTCTGTCTGAGGAACAACTGACTGGAATAACAGTCTTCAAGCTGGAAATCAGATGACTGAAGGTATCTATACTGATGGATGGGATGTCATAAAAATGGTATATAAGGAAGGATCGTTCACTGTCCTATCCCACATAAGGGAATATAAGAGGGTATGAAGAGAAACTGGCAGATAATTGGTTCAAAAGACACCGAAGGAAATGTTTCTTCACGTTATGCAGTTCTGTGAAACTTCTTGCCGTAGGTTGCTGTGCCTGTTTATGGGGTTAAAAAAAACCCAACAAACCAACCAACAATCCTAAACAGATTAATGGAATAAAAAGATTCAGTGAAGACTACTGACAGCACCTCTGACTCAGAAAACCTATGTAGGCAAGGTATGTATTCTGAGAAAGTATCACTGCAGGCTTTCTTTCTTATGTTCTACCCCGGTCGTCTGCTTTTGGCCATTGTTTGGGACAAGATGGACTTCTAGACTGTCGGGCTGCTTCTATAACCCCATGTCCAGTGATGAGCAAAGGCCTTCAGCATGCTGCAGATTATAATGCCTCCAAAACGATTCCCAGTTCATGGGCAAGGATAACACAGGAAGATTAATAGCAATTTATACTTTATTTTCCTCTCTTTGGATATTTGTACAGGCCTGGGTAACACTCAGTTTTGCACGCTATGTGCTTGCCATTTCCACTTAGTGCTTTCTCCATGCTCCAGCAGGCATCATGTCACAGAGTGAAATGCCAGGAAAGGATAGACTTCTGCTTGGGGTTGTGTAAGGAATAAAGGTAAGCGAGGTCAAACAAGAAAATGTGATTGGCTAATAAATATGACAAAGTTAATGGCTTCATGTATGGCATAGCTGTGTCACAGTGTTCTTAGGTGGCAGACATCCTGTGAGTCCACTGAGACTGCTGGACTCTGCTACCAACGTTCGTCCCATTTTATCTTCCTCTCTACAGAAGATGCTGCCAAAACTGGGTTCATAACATGCAAACCTCTAACAGCTGTCTGAGGTTCCTTTAATCTTTCACATATGCTGCATTCAGCCTCCTTACAGTGAAAAGCAGAGTTTTTTTAAAATCCTGCAGCTTCCTAGGAGGTCTAAATTTTGACTTAAGACCCCCCAAACTGAAGATAACTGGCACTGTGCAGTTGTCATATGTACTTTGGAATTACTTGAATAAGGAGTGTGTGTTCAAAAGGACTGGGATGCTCTACCTCGCTTTTGGTAGTTAGCCCTAGCTTATACAGAGACATAGATCTGTCTTGGCACATGTGGGGAGAGTAGCTTGTCTTTTCTGGATTGTTTCCTTCTCCAGCCTTTTGTCTTGTCTGTTAAGGTCATTAGTTCCTCAGGCAAACTCCCTGCATTGTTTGTTCAGAGCCTAAAACAAAGAGATCATAGCTTGGCCCCTAGACACTACTGTAAGGCTGCTATGAATGATCCTTTTTTAAAACTGCATGGATCATACTGGTAAACTCCCACTTGGATGCTTCCAGACTGGTCATATGCACATCATTCTCAAGATCAATTTTTTGTGGTTGCTTTGAAAAACACCAGTTTACTACGGGTTTAATACGAATCGGAATAAAAAGAAGCAGTGTTCTTACTATGTCTCTCATGAGCTAATCCCCTTTGGATATTTTCCAAGCTTCCTTCTTCCTGAGGATATGTTTTTAGAGTTTTTGTCCCTAAAGATCTTTGATCATTGTGCCCACATTAGTCTGCTTTTGGAGCTTCTTCAATCAAAGCTCATTAAAAGTTGATTCACAGATACATTTAATAAATACTTTTAAATTTCTTCCTGCTCCTTCACCACCCAGAGTTCCTATTTTTTTATGAACACACCCTTTCCTAAAACCTTTTAATCTTCTTCACCTTTAGTGTATGCCAGTCTATGAGTGATTGTTTCAGCATCTCCTCAAAACTAGGACTGGAATTCTTCATGTCTTCTTCAGCACTTCAAACTACCTTTCTGGGTCTGTCTCACCCTTTTTCTAACTCTCAGTCATAGATATTTTGTCCTTTCGTTTGTACTTGCAATCTCAGGAAATACCCTCTCAATTTTTTTCTGTGAGAGGGTCACCAGGAGCTTGTTGTCTTCATGGTAGACTACCAGTTCCTCTTTCATTAAGTGGTTTCTGAGCCTGGTTAATAGAGTGACTCATGGAAATATTTTGCATCTCTCTGTATCGGTTGAAAGAGCCCTTTTGCATCAGCATGCATTTATATATAAATATGTATGTGCCATCCTGCTAACTTGGGGTTCTATTTACCTGCACATGTGTCTGTCTATCAAGTACTGTTCTCGATGGAAATTACTTCAATGTCTCTCCATTACTTTGAAGTGATTTCTAGACAGCTACTTATCAAAGGATATTAACATTGATGGCAGATCTATTTCCCTATTCCTGCAATTAACAATTCTATCCATTGAAACTGTTTTTATGGGCCCATGACTGAGGCAACAAAACGAGAAAATTTTATCTGGGAATGCAGTAATACTTCATGTAGCAGAGGGCAGTAGGACCAAGTACAAAGATGTGGTATTCCACTAAGCACACAGGGAGAGAGGAATTTAGCTCCACTGAATTCAGTTAGTTATTAACTTCAACAAGGCAAAGAATCCTCCCTCCCCTTTTGCCTTGCAAGATTCTCACATAAGCAGTTATCCTGAGAGCTGGTCCTGACAAAAGGTGCTGTGTAAGCTGTGGTAGTCTTAAATACAGAGGATTTTTTCCTTCTATTCCCCTCTTTTCTTTGATGTGTCATTGCTTTCTGTATTCTGAAATCTGGTAACTGTCAGGAGTTTTGGCCCTGACACTTTTATCTTTGTTTCTTGGAGTAGTATTGGGTACTGTAAGTCAGGCTGATTTCAGCAGAACGATTATTTGACAAGGCCTATTTACTCTCTTTGGGTTTGGGCATCTAACGTAGATTGATGGATTAGCATTAAGGTTCCCTGTTCATTCACAGGAATTAATCTGGCCCATTTCACATGAAAGCTCATTCAAATGTCATTCTTGGACTATTGTGGGAAAACTATGGGATGCATCTCCTGGAAACATTACACAGGGACTGAGTTTGCACGGGGGAATAGTACTGTAGTCTTGCCTTTTCGCATGATTCCCAAAATAGGCAGGCACTAAATCAAGCTGAGCAGCAGATCTGCTCTGCACACCAGCGCTCGTTGCTGCAGCTGGTGTCAGTGCAACTGTCACTGTGCTCTCACTATGGCAATCCTTTCATATGATACATGAGATGTTCCTGGCCTGGATTCAAAGGGCAAAGGGGAGAAGGATAACAGAACAGACTCTGGCTTTTCAGTATTTTGTTTACTGGAACATCCTTTTAACCATTCAACAGTGTATACTGTTGGGTTAGGGGAAAGTCATTAATGTTGCCCTTGGTAAGAGGATCAAGTAGTAGTGCCATATGCTTTTATGCAGTGAAGTGAAATCACTGCCTAGAAGACTTTTCAAACTGAAAAGTCAAATTACATTTATTTTTGCTTATTTTGCCTTACTTTAAGGGTGTACACCATTGCTTCTTCACCAATGTCACTGAAGTACCTAAAGGTACCTGTTGCACCTGTGCAAAGCAGAGATCAAGAAGCATCAAGGAAACAGTTTCTTCCTTTAACTGTTTCTCCACTGCTTGACTTTGTTTTAATGCAAAGCCTGATTATCCCCTTCTTCATGGAGTCAGAGCTTTGTGCCACCACTCCTTGTCCTGCAGAGTTGCTTATCATGACTTCATCTCTACAACCTTAGATGTTTGTGAGTACCCACACCCATCTGCAGAGATGCAGGGCTCCCTATATAGGTATGAAGCCTTATCAGCTCTGTGAAGCCACCATAAAGTGAGAAAAAAAATTAAACAAAGGGCAAATTAGTAGCACTGGACCTGGTGCTTTCTTTGGAGAGGCTCAAATCCATGTTGGCTCCCACCTTAATCCACCCCAGCTGACATGCATCAAGCATAAATCAACATAGAGCCTGGCCCTTGTACTGTGCAAACATTAACTAATTAATCCACCTTACAGCCATTGGAGGTTGCAAAGGAGTTATTATTATACTTCTCTTCATAGAGTGTGTAACTGAAGCAGAGAGGATAAATGATTAAAGGATATGGACATAATGATTGTCTGAAGCTGGGTGCATAAGGACCCTTAGACATTTCTGTAGCACTTTGCACATTTTTTTAGCAGTCCTAATTGAGGAATAAATAGGAGGAGCTGTATAAGCTATTTTGAGACAAGTCTCAAGGCATTATCCTCATCTGTGTTATGCTTACAAATCTGGAGAAATTATGTTTGCTCCTTGGGGGGTTTAGACCAATGCTGAAAATCAGAATCCAGCCCATCATATTAATATAAAATGTGAGGAAAAAATACCCAACAACATGCAAAGGGCAATACAGAAAATAGGTTTGTTACAAGCAAATTGGTTGTGTTTGGTTTTTTCTACATTAATGCTGTCCAGGCCTCCCCTGTGTATTCTCAAGGAAATGACTTCGTTATATCAGTGAAGTATATTGAAAATGAAATCAGTGGTAGCACCAAATGTACCCAGACATGACAAGACTTTTAAATAACAACAGAAGAATTCTATCTCCTTTCCTGTTTGTTCCATGTTAACTTAAGGAGATTGGTGCTGACTTTCTGGAATGGCTGCAGCAAGCTGTAAATGATGTATGAAAATGAAATGAAAGATCTCTGCCCAGGCCACTGTGCGCAGCAATTGCTGCTGAGCCAAGTTAATGGCCGTTTGCTCCTGTACACTCTGACATGAGATGGAGCCAGTGAAGCCAGCAGTGCAGAAATTGGAAAAACTACTCAAAATTATCCTGGACAGTATGTCTGCTGATTCTTCACCCAATCTTATTTTTGGTCATGGTGCTCTTTACAGGGTTGAAATGGAAGAGACCCAGATGTTTATAACCCTTCCTGGATAAGCCAAGTGGTTTGCTCACAGGAAAGTAATAAGTTAGACCATGATGCCACCTTCTGAGATCCTGTTTTTTCCTGCCTCTTTTTCCCAACTTTGTGTACTGTCCTCTTCCTCATTTTTATCCAGCTCTATTTTTTTTGCAACATCAACACCCCTGGGCTTTAGGGCTGTGCAGATAAAAGAGACTTGCATCAAATAGGTATAATTCAGCAGGTGCATGTGTGTGGGTGCAGTTAACACCTGGTGATTATGTCAGCAATGTGACAGGCATGGTGACAGAGGGCATTTCTGGTGACCCAGTTACTGAAGGGTTCCCTGGTAGTCACAGTGCAGTGATTGCAGTGCAACACTGCAAACAATCATTATTAATACCATTAAAAATTAATGCAAGCCCAGGTTCTGCAAATGCTCTGCTATGTGAATTGTCTCTGTGGAGATAAAGAGAGCACTACAGCAAGAGTAGAAAGCTGATGTCCAGGATAATGATGAATGGTTAGAAGTTGCTCTTCAGCGCTTTGGCCTTGACCTACTCCAGTGTCCTCAGGTGATGAACCGACCAAACATTTCAGCTGACATCCCCCATCTGGCATCCCCTTTTGGATATTTAGCATGTAGCTCTCTACTCCTCTCTTCCTTTTTGCTTGGGTAACTTTTGCAAGCGTAAACTAAAACCAACAGAAATTAAAAAATAATTCAAATTAAGAAAAAAGCACTTTGTGTGATTCTCCTTCACAGCCTAGAAGGAAAGGGAGATGGGATTTAATTTAGGCCAGTCCTCTGCTGCATTTCAGATAAAGGATTTTTAATCTAGTTGTAGGTTGATAAAAATACCCCTCTCTGATCCTGCAGGCAACTTTTTCTGCCAATTTTCTTTGCAGAGAGGAAGAGAGAGGAAGAAATAATTGAAAGAACACTGCCGCATAGAAAATGACACTGGCGGAGTAATGGACTTTGGAACTGCGTGCTCTTCCAGATCCTTGTTTTCTACTATTTTTTTCTTCCTTTTACCTCAGAAATTTAGAGCTATTGGTAATCATCAGCATGATTAGGTGATTTTTTTGTTGTTGTTCTGAGCACTAGCCAGGTAGCAGTCTTTTAAATACAAAATGATTTCTCTGCTCTGAAGTGTTATTTCAACTTTTACAGTACAGCTTGTTCCTTCCACCCCAAGCAGAAATTTTTCAGGGTTAATTTATTCATCTAATTGCTGGATGCACATGTGGTATTGCAGTCCACAGTGATTTTATGGACTTAAGGCTATGGTAATGACTTAATAAACATGCATGTGTACATGATTTGAAGGCAATATATTCTCTTGAATGTAACGTTTCAGAAAACATGGCATGAAAAATAAAAGGGTAGCCAGAGGCACATCTCAGTGGAGGCGTGAAATGCTGAGCTTTTAGTATTTTTTCCAAATTAAAGACCCTGTTTAGAAAAGGTATTACCTGTCCAGCTTTCTGATAATTCATAAGCATTTGAATGATCAAAAAAACCTCACCACACTTTTTTTTGGCTTTCTTTGCCTCCATGTTATTCTTTTGAGCTCTCATCTAGGTTCTTAAAGTTATTGTGCACATATCCACAGGAAAGCAGAGCTGAGCTAAATGAAGAAAAGGAACAGGACAGGTTTGATGGACAGCTTTCAGGAAGGGCATGTTAGAAAATCTCTGATGCAGTCTATGAAAGGGTGAAGGGGTCGGGGCTGGTGGGGGGTGGGATGGACAGGTTTCAAAGGCTGTTGATTGAGGGAATGGTGAATTAAGCCACACCAGCTTAAACAAAACCCAACACAAAAGCACCTCTGTTAAAGTCTGTGAATTTACACTGGTTTAATGTTAAACGGAGATGGGGGTTGGACTCCATAACTGTTGGGCAATTTGTTACACTTGAAAGTTAAAATGAGTTTTGATTTTCCCACCAGCAATTATTAAACCTGATGGTCTGGATGCAACCTCCCTCTTGGGAATGAACCAAGCACTGCCAAGGCTGGGATCACATGCCCAGAGATGCTCACCCTCTGCATGACTCCTTCTTACCTCCTCCCCTGCTCACTGCCCAAACCAAGGTACCAGCCAGGACAGGCCTTTAACTGACCCCATAAGACAGTTCCTTTGCTCTTCTAGCAGTGTAATGACCTAATGACATCTGCTGGCACTACTTCATGAAGTGGTAAGATTTTTTTCTGATGAGACCAATTTCCATTGGCAAGCAAGCCTACCCTTTTCCTTTTGAGTTGTCTCTTAGTAACTACTGGGCTGTCTGGTGAAAAGGTTGGTTCACTGATAGCTGGAAGAAAGCTGCTTGCGGTGAGAGTTGTTTTGTGGGTCAGTGATTGCATACTCAGTGATTTTGGGGAGGAGGGCTTCAGCTTCTTACCTTTTGTTTTTCCGAATACACAGTACTATGTTGCTTCACAAATTTTGTGAAATGGTTTATGGCAGCATGCAGATCATTAAATCACAAGAGCAGGTGCCAAGTGGTTGGCCAATAACAGATGCAAACTTCCCCAAGTCCTGGAAAGACTTGGTCTGAATAAGTGTTTTAGGCATTGCTTAGGCCTTCTACCTGCAATGTCAAACACTTCAGCATATTTTTTTTCTGGAACTGGAGAAGCCACAAAGTTTTTGAAGGAGTTTAGATCTTTAGCTGTGTTTTGAATAACATTTGGCTCATTTTTTAAGTATAGCCCTGGTCTGGATACAGAAGGCTCACCTGCACTTAGAGTCTCCGCTTCCTTTAAGCTGTGATCAGAAAATGTCTCACTGTACACTTAGCCGTCACTTGAGATGGACAAGTCCTCTTTGGTCAGTCACAGTGAAGTAAGCTCCTGCCACAATGGCTTTTTCTGGCCTTGACCAAATGAGTACCCTGGGGAATACCTGTGAGTCTTTCAACATGCTGTGGATCTGGATGCCATCTCAGCCTGCTCTGGCTCAGGAGGCTGCTTTGGGTGATGGCCAGTTTGGTCTGTGAACACAGATGTAGGGAAGGCCCAGGATCTTCAGACAAACCTGTGGTTCATGGGAAGGAGCACTCTGCATCCCACTGCCCTTTGTTTTCTAATATGTATTTCCCCATCCAACTTCCCTCCTGAGACTTGGCCCTCTGCTGAAACAGTGTTTTTCATGTTTTGGGGAGATACTTCTGCTTGAGCTATGGCATTTTCTCTCCAAAAAGATGATACTTTTTGGAGGGAGAGCTGGTGAAGGACAGCTTATGACTTGGTCTGTTGCCCTACTGTGAGTCTGAGGCACACTGGAGATCTTTATCTTTCTTACTGTTCCCCTGCCTCAAGGAGCCAAGTTTAACTCATCTGTCTCTTAAAGTAAGGAGCTAAGGTTAAAAACTGAGCCACTGAGGTGCAACTCTTGTAATGGTTACAGCTGTTGGTTGCCTTAGGTGAGAGCTGCACCACCTTCCTACATGCTCGATCCAAAGGAAACAGGAGTGTTATTATGGATTTTTGTTGGTTTTATTTGGCTCGGAAGAAGGTGTGATGAAGTGGTCTCCCATTTCAGCATTTGCTGTCCTGGATACTTAAAAGCAGGAGCACTGTCTATGCACCTGGCCATCCCTATAGACCAGCTGTAGGTCCTTGCTCATCTTGCTGAATGGTGGCAATGGCTCAGCAATTCTGGCAGCTTGAGGATAATACCCCAAAGGGCCATGAGTTCCCTCTGCTTTTGGTGTGCAGCACTGTGCCTCCATTCTGACCATAGTTCCTGTGCCTCTTGCTGCTTCCTAGCCTCATTATTTTTCATTTTGCTACTGCTAGTTTTGCGAGTGAGATCTCATTTGTCAAAACAGCTTTATCGAAGCGGGGAAAAGGTTGGGGTTGGGGGAGTGAAGTGCATGGTTTCACAACAGATGAAGTTACTTCCACAGCATAAGATCGTATCAGCAAAGAACCAAAGGTGACTGCAAGCCCATTCTGAAGAATTTAATCCATTATTTGTGCGTACGACCAAGATGAAGCTATTCCTCTTTGCCCTCTTAGGAGGTGCTATTTAAGTGAGGAAAAAGGCAGGTCTTTCTTTAAAGAGCATGCAAGCTATCCAAACAAGGCAGGGACAGGAGAAAATAAATATTACTCTGACTACTGAGATCTAAAGCAAGGCTCAGAGATGCTAAGTGATTTGCCCAAGTTGACAGAAGCAGTCTGTAAAAGAGCGGAGGTGGTAACAGAACTCAGAGCCTCTGACCTGGTGAGCAGTGTCCTCTGAAACACTATGTGGTCAAGAAAATTGCAACATTGTCAAAATCCAGTTGTTGCCTGTGAACTCTGACACCTTAAAAAACCATGACAGCATTAAAAAGAAATGTTTACTTTTCTGATACTATTTTCCTCATGTCAGAACCATTTCTTCACAATTTTCATTGTTATTTGATATTGTTACTTGATATTGTTACTGTATTTGGTAGCTAATTCAATAGTTATTTTTGATAGAGAAATATTTTGAGATTCCTGAGTCTAAATGTTCCAGAACTCCTGTTCCCAGAAACGCTTGCAAGTTAACTCCTTGTTCTATTTTTGAATGAGAAGTAATTGTAATATATTGGCATTTGTCACAGGAGGAGCCTTCTTCTGGTGGAGGACAAAGAGTAATGTACTTTGTACTATTTTAAAAATATTATCCCTTCCTTCATAATCTTATGTTACCTAGTTAAATATGGGAATTATGTTCATGGCATTGGAGTATATGTCTGCAATACAGTTGTGTGGCTACCAGAAAGACTCAATTCTTAATTACCTGCAAAACCCAATTTTTTCCTGATATGCTCTGGCACTATGAATATTACCCCTTAATTAACTATCTTAATTCCTCTAAATTAAAGAAAGATGATTTAGAATATTACCATGAACATGTTATTGTTATTAACACCAACTTTATCCTCTGAATCAAAAAAGAAAAAAAAAAATTACTCTTTAATTGAGCTGAAGTGCAAAGTTTTATTCTTTTGGTGAGTGAAGGAGAGCTTGGTTCTTAACTCTTAACTTGTTGCATTTCTAAGAGCTACTTCAAAGAAAGCACAGCCTGGATTTATGTTTTGTTCCTGTTGTCACAGGCTGCATGGTCCTGAAGGCTGCCCCATTTAGGAGAAGGAAGTTAAGTAATTGCCCCCTGACAGACCTCCCTGTCAACTCTTCAGGATATCAGTGCTGGTTTGTTTGGTGGGAAAACACCTAAAGTCAACACAGGGAGGTACTGGAAATAGCATTCAGATGGTCGGGGAATATCCAGTGGGTTGGATGGAAGCACATGAAAGGGTCAAGCAGAAACAGCGTAAGGAACCATTTAATGGAACTATTTAATGACTGTGTAACTGTGCTCCTCTTTTGGCTACCAGGATTTCCCTGGAGAAATTTCCTGCTAGCCAATAGCGAACATGTCTGTTGTTGGTAGACGCAAAGATTTTTCTACTGACTTATACTTGGCTTAGGTGTGAAAACCCTGCCTTGAGGTTGAGGGTAATTACTACTGCATAGCAAAGACATGTGGGGCTGATTAGTTCCAGGCTAGATAGGGAGAGAGGGTGGATGGTTCCCAGGTAGAAATGAAAATATGACAGATGCTTTGCTCCTGGGAAGTGGGTGTTTAGGCTGAAGCTCATTCGAGATGAGGACTTCAGTACCCATAGGAGAACAGAGGTAAAATTAGATCCTGTAGACCAAAACAGTAATGTGAATCAGCTGCTGCCTAACCCTGAGAGTGTCTGGGTTCAACATCCAACTATCTAAATCCCTGGACCAGCACTTTTGTGTGCCTGGGGCTGCCCTGCCTGATTTGGGATCCAGTAACTTCTCCTGAAAGTACATTATGCACCACTCAGAACTTCTCCTGATGTGCATGGGTGACTGTTTTCAGCTACCCGAGAAGAGGCAAAGGTCATGGTTATATCCAGGGAGAGGCAGCATCAAGAAGGGTATTTTGAAAACTGCAGCTCTGATCTTAGCTAACTAAGTTCTGCCTCCCTCCTGTCTCTGTGCCTGAGCCTATTCTGGGTCTGGTCTTCAGTCTGTGACTGAGGAGCAGCTGTCTGTGTTGGAGGCAAGTGACTGAAGAGGGACCATGATTACCAATGCTATTCCTGTCACAAGGAATTGTGAATTTTTTAGTGATAAGAAGGATGCACTTCAGGTTCCTTGGTGATGCTAAGTGCTATGCTGCAGCTCTACCGGTGCATTAATGAAACACTAGCAGAACTGAAATTGAGTCTCACCCCAGAAGAACTGGTTACCTGGGCTTTTGTTGTCATCACCCTCTGTTTTTCTTTTTTGTTTTGGCTCATAGAGCTCTGCTTTTATGCTTTTCCATTACACAATTTTATGCCATTACTGCGGATGAATTAATCTTATAAGAATGGCTGTGGCTGTCCCTTACTGATGGGGAAGGAGGGCAGGGGGAATGACTTCAGTGGTCCTTTAATTACTGATCTCATTAATTACCCTCCAAACCAAGTGGGTTACTTGCTCAGAGCTGTTTCCACAAGCCCGACTGTCCTTCTGGAACTGGTTTACACCTGAAAGAGTAATTGCTTCCTGACTCTACTCTTACATATTTCCAAAACCAATAGCATCTTATCCAGCTTCATCATACACCTCTTCCCGCTACAAAATTGGGCTTGCCCCAGTTAGGGAAGTTCCTTAATTAGCCTCATCTTAAGACAGCTGCCAAGTAATAACCTGGAATAGCTTGTAGCTGGAACTGCTTGTCCTCTGCATGCCTGATATGGTCAGGACCAGAATTTCTACCCTTTGGTTTATATATTGAAATAAATGGGACTGGCAAGATCCATGGCTCAAAATGGACAGGGTTGTGCATGAGCACCCTGGAGCTCCTCTTGCTGAAAATGCCGAGCGCTGTGTCTTGGCCCACAGGATATGCTGATACAGTGCCAAAGGAGCAATCAAAAAAGGAAAAAAAAAAAACCACCAGCCTACCAGAAAACCGCTTCCTCTGGCGGTCCCCAAGCAAATGTGGTTCTGGCAAGGAAGGAGGATAAAAATGATCCCCTCTTTGTAGGTGCTCTGCACTGGCTCAGTGCTGCGGTGTTGCTGCTCTATAGGCACTTTATGAGTGATGTGACAGCTTCCCTGACTGAAGTAATTCCAAGTACTGTAACATGAAGTGTCAAGGCAGACAGTAGAAAACATTTCAATCCTTTTCATTAGAACAAAGCACTATTCTCTTGACGGCTTTCAAATGCATATTGTTTAGCTATTATGTGCTAACCTTGACTATTATATTCCAAGCACAATAGCAGTGGGAGCTTTCTGCTTTTTTCTTCGTTACTGATCACGGTAAGAGGTTTTCTTTTTTTTTCCAGGGTCAGTAAAATATTCAGTTATAAAGGAAAAAGAAAAAGAAAAAAGGAAGAAAAGAAATATTTATGTTGCAGTAGTAGTAAGAAGGAAGTTTGAGGTCTCCCTTTGTGTCTCAATTTTCAGGTGGGTCAGATGGTTCCCAGGATGGATTTTTACCCTAGTGTGTCTTGTACTCCTCTTGACATAAATCAAAGACTGCAAGTGCATCCTGCCTAGACTGCTCATATGACTAGTGACAAGCTCATGCTAAAGTGACTGCAATGTTAGCTACTGAAAGCCTCAGGCAACGTACAGCAGGTAAATGGTTAATTAAAATGATTCTTCAAGGATACCTTTAAGGGAACATGGCGCTTTTCCAAATCTCTGCAGGGAGTTATTGATGGAAATTGCTGCTTGAGGTTTTCTCTTAGGGATACACACAGGGTGGGTTACCTTAACTGTTTCTGACATTTCTTCCATCTGACCATGAGGTTCCTGAGATGGGAAGATTAAATTGCTCCTGTAAGAATGAGATGTGACACAGGTGAAAGCCAAAGATAAAGATACAGAAATGTCTAAGCGACACATGAAAACTCCTGATAAAACCTGAGCTTCTTTTAGGACCAGGTGGGCTATGCATGCTGGAGAACAGAAGTTCTCCTTGTTCTCTCAAAGGGCTTTGTAGCCTCTGCTAGCCCAAAGGCTTGATTGAGTTTTTGCCTCATTCTCCTGAGCTAACCTTTTCCAGTTTCCACCATCTCATCTATTCCTCATCTTTTTTCCCCTCATCTCAATCTTAATTTTTGAACAGCAACCTCACTTTGTCCCGTTTACTAAACTCTTTCTCAAAGTAATGCAATTCCCATCTACATGCAAATCTTTTTTCATCTCTCCCCATCCATTCCCACCTCCTTCCTTGCACCCTTGCACCAGCTCCCATTTCAATTTTTTCCTACCCCAACCTTGAACTCTATGTTCACCCTCTCCTGCTGCCACCCCTTCTCCTCAAGTGGCTTCAGCTCTTCCTTCTCCGCTGTTCGATATTTTCTCCTTCCTCAGTGCCAATGCCTGACAGAGAAGGAGTCACTGATTATATGTCTTAATTGTAATTAAACTGGGCCAGAGCCCATTCTCTGGCACTAAGAGCAAGTGGCACAGCCTGGCTCAACTCCATACAGCTAAACTCTCTTCCTCCCATAACAGGATGGCTTTATCCTTTCTGCCTATTGGGAACAGCCCTTGGCAAGTGCTACTCTCTGAACCCTGCCCAGACACAGTCTCTGAGAGTACTCCCTGGGATAAGCCAAAACTGTGCCAGGGAGCATGCTAATAATTAAGCACTATAGACTGTGCTACAGGCCTTGGTGCTGTTTAATTTACTCATAAAAATGCAACTGAGAGAATGGGAGAAGCAATGCCCTTGCTTTCAGCTGAGGTATAGGCCCATGGTGCAGCTACAGAGGTCGGTTTGGCCTATGCAAGGACAGCAGAGTCTGAAGGCTGAGCATGAGCCTCTGGAAGTGGTTATCTGTCAAGCATAAACTTGGCTAAATATGGGCAGGGTTTCTAATCCAGTGGGGGTATGGGAAGCATGTCCTTGGTTAAACTTCTGCCCTCCAGACACCACTGCCAAATTCCTGCCCCCAACTATAAGCTTCCAAGCAAGGATTTCTTTGGAATTTTTAAATATGAGTGAAAACATAGTTTTTCCTGCTTCGCCCCTGAGGTGAGGATAGCAAAATTCAGCAGAAAGAGAACACCCACATGGGAAATTTTGGCTCCTTTAGTTAACATCTAGCAAAATCTGTAGCCGCTGAGAGCAGGGTCCTACTGCATGTAGGTAGTGTAAAGCATTTTAGTAGTAAGTGGTAACACCTCTATCTGCCACACGTAAGTGTGGGTATACATGCAGACTGGGGGGGTTGGTGCTGGCATAACTCCTTTGACAAAATGTATTTATCTGAGACCAAACCAACGCTGTATCAAAAGGAAGGTTCTAAGCCTTCACAATGGGTTTGGGAATGATGTTCTGAACTGGGTGTGAGATTGTGTAAAGGTGCAGATGCAGCTGGTCTGCTGGCTGTGTGGCAAAGCGCTGGGAACCTGGGACTTTGCTCTGACTCAGCGGTAAATGCAGTGTGGAAATCCTCCATAACCAGTGACTCTGATATTCACCCTTCTTGGTTTTATAACCTAAAAGGATTTGAGATAAATAGCACATATACATCCAGGTGTGTAACACACCTGGTGCCTATATATATGTATTTATAGATTGCCAAAGTCTAACATCACTACATATTGAAAGGATTAAAGTAGCAAGTTAGCTTATTGCTGTTTCCATGGCTTTGAAAGTGTTTTATACAGCCAGTAGTAAAACCAATAAATAATTACTCTGTTCCTTAATTCTAATGTTATTTCTGAAATAACCATGTATATTTTCTGAAGATTTTTCTTGTCTTTTAAGCCTGAAATAATAGGCAACCAGTGTCTGTAACCCACCTGCTTGCTTTATTCAAATATATGTATTTGTAGATTGGATCACTGGTTCTCTGCACTAACAATGAAGAAAAGTCTTGAAAACAGCTTTTCAGTCAGTGAATGTTACCTGGAATTTGTCCTAAACTAAAAGTTCAGATTTGGCTCTTCAGACAGTGATATGCTCGTCATCTCACACTTTATGTAACTACCTCCTCGTATATAGTGTGAGTGAGGATAACCAAAACATGGGGACTGCCAACATGTTCTGTGTGCCATTTTGTCCTCGGTCCCCTCTGTTTCCTTTTCTCAAGCTGTCATCCTGGGAGTTTGTCCTCTCTCAGTGCAACGATAGCTGTGTGGGAGTTTGGAGTTGGGTTCCTCAGCCCCATGTCTGGTTGTGTGGTCTGAGGCAGAACAGTTCTCTTCTGCAATACAGTCCACGTGCCAGGATGCACACCTTAGCTTGGGGTGGAGGTAATCCTTGGTCATCCTATCTAGTACAAGGATGCTTGCTTCCTACAGTTCCCCTCCTTGTACACCGACCCCCAAGAAAATCCTATTGTTTGTGTGAAACCAAAACAGATGATAAAGGAACAAGTGCATTTAGCACTTTAGCATTAGCACTCAGTAAGTCCATCCAAGGCAATGGAAAAGCTCTGATGGGTCTATCTTGTGTTGGAGGTGTAAGTAACAGCAGTGTCTTTGTGCAGTATGTGGGAACTGACAAGACTGTCTTGCTGGGGAGATTGGCAGCAGAAGACTATTAATGCACAGATAAAGGAAGAGCATTATCTCCTGGTGTTATTCCAGTCATTGGCAAATTTCCCTTTGACTCCAGCAGAGATGTGAGTTAAGCTGAGATACTTGCCTTTTTATGGACAGATTTTTCTTTTCAACTCAGAGATAAAGATTTTTGGAGGGGAAAACCAGTGACTGTCAAGACGGAAGATGACTGTGAAAGCAGCAATTGCGTTGGCAGATGTGAGTGCTGTGGGACCCATACATAAATGCCTGAACAGGCAAAAAGAGATGTCCAAGCTGGGACCCTAACTGGAGACAAATAGGGCAGAGCAACCAAAGGCAAGACAGGCCACCAGAGCAGAGGTGAAGGGTGGGAAAGCCAGGCAGGCCATGGGGCTTGGCACAGTGCAGAGCACCCAGATCCCAGAGCTTTGACCTCATCTTGGTGTGTCACTTAGGTGGCTCAGCAGGCTCATGGAAGACTGGTTATCAAAACACTGTCAGCATCTTTGAAAGTGGGAGAGAACGGCAGCTAAAACGCAGAGTCTATAATGAAAAACAGATTCAAACTGGCATCTAAAACTTGTTCAAATAGATCTAATGCCTTCTGCTGGTCTGCTGCCCTTCACATCTTTCCAAATTGTCCCTGCAAACTGCAATTTGCTTCTGAGAGATGCTGTGTGTTCTTCAAACTGAGAACTTCTCTGGGCTTTGCAACTTAGCTGTTTTTGGCAGAATCCCTCCCATTTTCTCTCTCTTCCTGGCCTGTGTGGGTGGAAGCCCTGCAGAGAGGATAGCAAGGTAAACAGAGCTGAGCAGAAAAGATCCAGAGAGGCTTTCCACTGGGGAAATGGAGGGCTTGTGCTGGAAGCCAAGTGTCCTCAGCTGGACCCCATTTCAGCTCACTCTCCACTCTTCTGCACTCAGGAAGGATTTAAACCTTTCCAGTACAAGCCAGGGGTAATAGCTGGAGGAGATCTTGGATTTCTATGAATTTTGGCTAAGACCAGAATTCTTTCCATTTCACAAGGAAAGTGCACTGATAGTCTGATTTATGCACCCACCTTTTGCTGGGGCTTTATGGACCCTTTCATGACATGCCCAAGGCTCTGGCTGTTCCAGCAGTATATGCTCAGCATAAACTGGCCTTGCTGCCCAGCAGATGTAAATGGCCATGGGCCACAGAGCTGATGACAAAAGACGTGGTGACAAGAATAACTCTGAATTTCTCTTGCGCTTTCTCTTCCTCCCAGCTTCTCCTAGCTAGGCAATGCTGCCAGTGCCAGCATGGGAGCTCATGTACTCTTCTGTGAACTGGAGCTTCTTTCTGACTGTGTTCTTCCATTTTAGTAAGTTAAATCAGCTCATGAGGGGATCTGGTGGCCATTAGAGTTAGAACAAGGCTGTGACCATGGTGGGGAAAGAGCATATGTGGGGGGCTTGCTCTTTCTTGGTTGCTGTTGATTCAGTTCACCATGTCTTAAGAGATTATGGTGTCTGCAACACCTCTGTCCAACACTCAAACAGAGAAAAAGAAAGGAAGCTGCAGTGTTTTCTGGATGTATTACAACACTCTAATATTGTACTTAACCTTGCTAGCTTCCTTGTGTGAGCTTTGCTTGTGTTGGTGCTGGGGAACCTGCTTTCTGCTGTGCTCTGTTGAAAGGCTTCAACAGGTACTTTTTGTCTGTGCTTTTTTACTTCTGGAGACAGATGCTCTTCTCACAGGACTACCAGGAAAATCTGGCATGCTGGGGGCTCAGTGGCTGTCATTGCTGATTATCTTGGGGTACTGAAGGCTTCAGTCTCCTCTCTGTGCAAAGGCTTGTTGAGCCAGGGATTATGAGGTCTCAGAAGTAATTTGTGAACATCTCTACTTAAGGGAGAGGGCTGTTGTATAGGAAAGACTTTAGGTCTGGTGGAGAACACTTTACCTTGGATACCCTCAGTCAGCCAGCCCCATCCAATCAAGTGGAATTCCCCTTTGATTTTTAATTAACTGTCTTCCAAATTTAGTGTTTCCTTTTTTAGAGGCTGTGAAGAAGGCACAAACCTAAACTTTCTAAAGAGTTATTTCTCTGTCAAGACTCAGCAGCAGAATATACACATGGGATTTTGAAAAGATACCCAGATTCTCTAAAGGGAGATTGCTGATTTTCCTCCCTTCAGTCTAGATCCAATATTCTTGTCAGGAGCATGAAAAGCACATCTCAGCACACCAAAAGAATCTTCAAGCGTGTAACTGCCACGGAAGCCAGTGTAGGCTGAAGAACAGGAGTGTTGGAAACAATAGGAATAACTCTGATAACGTGTTCCTAGAAACATGGAAAAGAGGGAACTGGCTACACTGAAGTGGCAAAACAGCTCATTGTCCAGGTGCAGCAAAAGATGGCTGCTCCCTAAGGGAGGACAAGCTGGGAGACAAGAGTGACCCCAGCCTGGACAGTGATGGGATGCAGTCCTGCAGGGTATGAACATGGTGGCCAGAGCTCAATGGGTCCACCAACATTCCCAGAGCAGGCAAGAGGTGAACCAGATCCAGAGTCCACAGAAGGATTACAGTCAGGAGGAAGTAGATCCAGAGCCAGAGCTGGGTGCAAGGCTACAACATGGATTTAAAGTCCATCCAGGAGACAGGGCCAAAGAGAGGACTGGAGGCAGGTGAAAAGCAACAGGGTAGCACTATGTCTGTACAAGACAATAATTTGCACTTGCTTCTTTTCAACTCAAGTTGTCCTGTGATTTTGATCACTCCAAGGTACTCCTGAGTCTCACTTTGTACCCAGAATGTTTTGGATGCCATATGACAGGAAAACAATGTGAACTGAGGAGAACAGCATGGTATGTTCTCCAATATTCACTTATCTTAAAAAATTATATTACTTTCAGTGAAACATCTGCTGGATTGCCCTCTTTTTAAAAGGACTTTCATAAGGCTTTTTTAATCTCTCTGACCTGATATAAAATAATCGATAACCATGCTAGAATTATTGGGGTTTGGGTTTTATTCAGTGCAGTACATAGGTTTTGGCGATAAAAGGTCATATGAACTTTCTTTGATGGATGGTGTTATTAGAACAAATTTGCTATCTAGGCAGAGAAGATCTATTTCGAGTATTATCCAATATTTATAAAATAAAAGTTGGTATTTTTGTTACCACATGTATTTTCCTAAAAATTTAGATTTATCCAGTGTAGCAGACCAATTTGTGTTGAATTGTCTCAAGGAATGAAGCATGTATATTTTGTTACTTTAGTGTCATCTGTATGATCTATTTTCTTATGCTATTTTATCAGATGTTCAGGGGAACAACATGTGCTGTGCGCCAGTTGAGGATGCTATTGGATACAGCAAGATCAGAAGAAAAAATCAACTGCTCACAAAGCTCAGCACATTACCATTATCACAGGTTGCATTCCTCCTTTTGCAAAGCATTTAAAAGGCCAACTTTGTAAGAGCAAGGCATAGTTATTACTGTTTACTCTGGTGTCATTATCTCTGTTCCACGCTACTAATCATGTTTTATTTATCAGTCAAATTTTGCATCATTAATGGAGAATAAAATTCAAGGCTTAATTTTAGAAGAACAAACCATCTGCTCTTAGCACAGCCATTAGATTGCCCCTCTAATTGTCTTGTTCACCTTTCCCCTTTGCATGGTACGTAATTTCTCCTATTCTGGTATTTTCCTTAGAAATGTTTGATTTTTTCTTTTAAATGGAGAAAGTTACCTAAAAAAGGACTTAGTGTCACCTCTCTAGCTTGTGTAAGAGCATGGAGAATGGCTGCCTCCTGAAGTCAGCGCCTGGGAGGGATGGAGTCCCCTTGGTGAAAGGCACGTAATGAAGTTGTGCCACAAAGCAAAAATCACCAGAGAGAGCAGAAAGTAGGACAATCTAGTGAATATAAAGTTGTGAGCCTCCTAGGAGAGCCTGTGAGTTAATTATTTTTAGTCTTTAGGTCTCTGGGGCCTCTTGACCATGTCTTCCTTGCCTTCTTTCTTGACCTGCCAGGGCCTACCCATGTAGAATCCCTTGTCCTGCAGATGCCTTAGCTTTCACCAACAGCTTTTCACCTACATGCCATCAGCTTTTTGGTGGGATGAATAGGCTTGTGATATGGTTTAGACTAAATTAACTTGCTTGCTCACTGGTCCCTTGGCTCTTTAATTAGAAGGTAGCTCAGACATCCCCTGGAGATGAGGCAGAGAGCTCTGGAAGACATCCTTGGAAATGTCAGCCTGAAAAATAGACTGGATTTTCAGAGTAAGAGTGGAAAAAAGAAAAGTTTAAATTATCAGCACCTCTCTCGTGCTGTGCAGATTCCCTGGCTGCTCGAGAGTTTCACGTTTGTGAAATTGGGGAGTTTAACCAGATGCCAAAGTTTGAGTCTTGACTTCATGTGTCTTAATACTGCAGTGCCTAAAAATGCTATAGAGGGAATACGAGATTAGATATAGCGTACGGAAATTAAACAGCTTTGACATGTCTTTAGGCCCCTGACATGGGAGCAGCCAAAACCTCTAATTACCTGAAAGTTTGGCTCCACAGGTATATAGGGAAGCTCAGCACCAGGCTTTCCTTTTAGAAGAAAAGAGTGTTAAATATGCTGTGATTCAACTGTATTTATATGAAAAAAGGGAGAAATTTTCCATCTGCTTTTTGTTTTGCATACAGAGAAACTTCAAAGACTTCCTCACTGTTTATTTTTATAAACAAACACGTAAAAAACACACATACAAACATACAAATACGCAATATTGAACAATGGAGAGGAGCGTGTGTGTATACACACACACATACATTAAACTACAGTTTGGTGGTGGATCCAAAACTACTTATTTGTGTAGTAAAAAAGCCCTACATTTCCACCAAAAGTACCACTGTGTTAAGAAATTACTTTTTTGAACAACTTGGGAAACTTCCCATGTACAAAGGACAGGAGAGGTCCCCTACTCCTGGATGCACAGGGGCTAAACACGGCTCTGGCCTTACTGAGGCTGCAGCCATCCTCCTGCAAACCTCTCTGAGAATACTGCAGAAACTGCACACTGCCTGTTTGGATCCGCTGTTAGCAGTTTTCTGATTCCAAGTACCATATCACTCCCTGGCACACATATTTTCCTTGGCTGAATCCCTCAGTGCCTTGGTGGCTGTATGAGAAAGCTATGCAAAGCTTGGTTGAACACGGGAACTTCTGCACCTTGTACGCCTGGTGTGGAGGATGAACCAAAGCAAATCCCAAGTCATCTCGTTGCATTTGGAGTAGTGACAACTCTTCAACACATGGAAAGGGGCCAGCTACCAGACCAGCTCAGTTTTCCTTGTTTAATCTCTTAAGCACATTTTCAGGCTTAACTGCTTGTGTGTCAGAACCCCCATCAGCAATTTAAAAAAGCAATTATTTTGAATCTGTTCAGAAAATATTTTTATCTGCAAGATTCTGCCCAGCTACTGCATATTAGAAATGGTATGAATCACTCAGAAATATTAATTGATAAGATTCATGACCTTAAAAACATTATTAAGAGTAGGGTATAATGCATGCACTGTTTCATTCTGGCCAGGAGGGACACAGCATTTTAATGAAAGAGTGTTAATTATCATAAAGATGGTGGAAAAGTCTTTAGTTGGAAAGAGAAGTTCCATATATGATTGATCGTGTGTTATGCCCTTCACTTAACACAAAAAAATACACCAGATGAGTTATAACTCCGCAAATCCCTACTGGAAAAGTCACTTTTCCATAAAGTACTTTTTTTGTACCACTGTGCTCTTCTGAGCCACCATAGCAAAGACATGAGTGGCAGCTCTGTTTCCTCTGATGTTCCTGCTACTAACAGTTCAGGTTTCTTAAGAACAATCTATTGTCTGTAGTTATTGAATGACATTTAGGAAAATTTCCATTTGTGTTTTTCTGTGCATGCAGTGGACCTTCCAACATCCTTCACTGGTTCTGGCAGCATCAAAAATTAGAGACTCACTGGTTCGCCTAATACACTGCACCCGCTTTTCTCCTGCTCGAGCTTGTCCTAAATTTCAGAAGTGTTTACTTGACTAGCACATGCAATTACTGATGTGTGCATAAGACTCAGTTCAGGTTTTGAATGTTCCCTGAACCTTTCCCTCTAGATCAAAGCTCCCACATCCTCTCATGCCAAATCAGCCTCCTGCTGAAGTCTGTGTGACTTTGGCTGTTAACTTTGGCCCACGAGCACGTTCCCAGAGAGCAGAATTAGGTGTGGGCTCCAGCGCTTTGCTGCATCAGGACCTTTGTTAGAATCTGAGCCTTCATGTTTTTACATTATCAGTCATTTGTGAATTCCCTATAATTTTTTTAATAACTTTTGCAGAGAGCAGTCAGATGCTATTAAAGTTTTACTGAATTAAATTGGAGAAACTAATTTTGCTCTTAGTATTTTATTTCAGTGTGTAACTTGATTTTTAAGAAGCACTTTGTATTGCATGGCCGTTTGCATTTGCTTTAAAAGCATAACATAAAGGTTTCCCTGGAGTCATGGAAAAATTACCTTCTACGTCCCCTATCTAATTAACACCATGTATGTTGCCTAACTCCTTATAATTCACTCCTGTGCGCAGTATATAGAACATGATTGGAAAAATAATTTGAAGCAATGGGAAAAAAATGCCTTTTGTCATATATATGATATAGCCAAATACACTTCCAATCAAATTAGATTAAAAAAGAAAGGACAGCGGCACTAAGATATCTGATGTTGAAAAGAAACACCAAAGGCTTAATTAAAAAGTGTGCTTATGTTTTTAAAGGGATTGCGTTTAAAGCATAGTAATGAAATCCTTCTTGCTGAAAAGCTTGGTGACCTGTCTGTGTCTGGGGCTGTAGCTGCCTGGCTCCCTGGTGAGAGCCCTGATATGGGTCACAGAGATGCTGCTAAGCCCTGCCGTGTTCTGATGGATCACAGGTTTCCAAGAGGGAGAGCAGTCAGAAGGTGCACAGTTAATTGTAGGGTTGGGGTCTATCGTGAGGACATAGCAAATGAGCCTCTGCAGTTGAGTAAATCCAAGTATGGGTTTATCATATCACAGCTGAGGGGGTGGTAAGACTTTAAACCGCTCTAACTAGACTGTAAGTGCCGTCTGACCAGGCCGTGGGGATTTTTCATTCTTTTATTTATTTATTTTTTTCCTTTCTCCCTGTGGTGCCTGGAGGACTAATATGATTTGGAAAGAGAGCAAGTGTCAGTGGATTCAATTCTTGCTAGTTCATCACCAGTGGAACCAAATTCCAAATGAAGAGGTTAACCCCTTAGCCTCTGCAGACTCATTGAAGTTAATCAGATCATGTGTATAAGACAGGGCACCGCTAAAGGCAAGAAACTGGATTTTGCGCATGGAAGCAGAGAGCTGGGGCACATGCCAGGAGCTGAATCAGTCCACAGTCATGCACTAGCAGCACCTGTCATGTCAGCCTTTGCTACCTTTTCTAGGACCCATCACAGCAGGACTTGGTTCTGACCTGTCACCCCTCTGCTCCCTTCATGTGAGATGGACACCACTTCCCTGTGGAGAGTCAGCTCATATGGGACCCTATTGAGCCTCTTGCTTTTGGATGCTGCTCACTGCTGGGGTCTCCTCTGCAGAGCTTGTCACCACTGGTCGTATCCCAGTGGTTTAAGGTCATGTTGCATTTCCTTAAAAGTGGAAGAGAAAGAAAATATGTAAATATATAGTCATCTTTTCTATACTTGCATTTAAAAATTAAACATTCTTTTTTTATGCTTCTCAGAAGATGTGATGTGATTTCCTGAAGAAGGAAGGGGGAAGAGGGCTGAGAAGAAAAGCAATTAGGAAAACAAATGCTTTCAATTAAAAAAAAAAAAAAAAATTGTCCAGAAGAATGAAAATGTCCACCCTTTTCAGAAACTACTGATTTTCTACTGGAAAGAAAGAAGAAAAAGGAAGTTCCTCACGCGTTGATTGTTTTGGGGAAAGTGAGTAAAAGCAATAGAAATTTTCTTCCCTCTATTATTTGGTACCAAGCAGCTCTCTGTCCTTTTTCAAACATTCAGGGAAGAGGACCAACTCTCCTATCTCCTTTACCCTGCAGTGGGGACCACTACTCACCTGTGTGTCCTGGATCCTTGTCTGACCAGTCCACCACGGCTGATTCCATGGCAGCCCTGCACTGTGGCCAGGGGCTCTGCACTGCTCCTCCATTTGTCTTTATACTCCCCTTCCACTGGCATGGAAATAACAGTCTGTGTGGTCTGCTGGTATAAGTTCACATCCTGCTGACTTCAGCTCAGTTCATCCGATTTGCATCAGCTACTGATTTGGCCCTGCCCAAGACAGAGGATGTCCATGCACAGTGAAATTGCTGGAATTACTCCAGACTGATGGAGTACATGAGAGCAGAGACTGTGAAGAAATATCAAGTCTGTTATGCTTATAATTTTGCTTGGAAAAGTGGACTTCACAGGGTAAGGAAAGAAGACATGATGTTTGATGAATTGGTTAGAGTTTCAAAAAACAAGATGTGAAGGGTACATTGGTGGCATAGCCACAGTGGTCTAAGGGGTGTAACTCGGGTATTTTGGGAGGAGATACTCTGCGTCAGAAGTTACTAACTTGGCTTTAGCAAAACGCAGCTGCCATAAATGTACCCACTTAAGCAAAGGCTATTAAAATTACCGAGTTGGTTTTCTCCCTCCCTGGTATAAATACAGGCAGTTCCTTTCTGCAGTCCCATATGCATTGCATGTTGGGCCTAAGATGACTTCAGTTCAAACTTAAAATAGTTTTGTCCCCTCCCTTCCATGAATTCTGATTATCTTCCTTCAAGAGGAATAAAATCTGTCCTGAACATCTATTTTGCTTTCCTTTGTAATTCCTTTCATATCCAAAAAGCCCTCCCCTCTCCACTCCTATTCAGATGTATAGGATTTAAGAGCTCCTTCTTCCCTTTTCAACCTTGGTCCTGTGCTTTTTCCTGGATGGATTATGAGGCATCCACATTGGGTAGGTTGGTCACTCTGCCACTCACTTTTGAGGTGCTGGAGGACTCTGCTCTGGATGCAGAAGTGCTGCAGACACTTGACATGCTGAAGCAGTCAAGTGAACAGTATGAGATGTTTATTAGCTAGGAAATGCATATCTCATATGCTGAAATGGAGCATAGAGAGAAATTGGTTCAGGGTGCTCAAACACAGATGCTGGCGGCTGAAGCTCATTCACCTTTTCTTAGGGAAAGGATCAGTCACAAACCAAATTCCTTCCTGCATTAACCAAATTACCTATTGCACTGGATATATCTCATATTAAATCAAATCTTTCCAGCTCTAAACTGCAGCTGTCAGTTCTTGAATCAAATATATTGACTATTAAACTTGTCACCTGGAAAATGACATCAATATTCTGTTCCAAACATACAGTGGTTGTTTACCAATCTCTGAGCCCATAAAGAAGGTAGACAAAGTACTCCAATTTGGGATTACATAAAATGCACCAGACACCTTCAAAACTGACTCGAGAGCTGCTTTCCTAGTCGCTGCAGATGGACCTTCGTATCTGCAAAGCTCTTCCTTTCAACTTCTCTTTTAGGGGTGCTTGTACATGATCATGTAGTGTGGCACTAATACTGTTTAAACAAGTTCTGCTTATCAATATGGTAATAATGGGCTGATGAGCAGAGCTCACTAGAAATTGAAATTTTGGAAGAAAAAGATGTAAAAAATGTGACCAAATTACATTTCAAGATTCCCCACAGAGTGGAAGCAGAAGGTAAATGAGAGCGGGACTAGTCAGTGTGAAAATCAAGAAAACATTAGATTTTCATCTTTTGAAGATTTTTTTTGGAGGCCTATTTATATTCTGGGCTAAGAGCATCCTTCAGCCCTGGTTTTCTAATCTTCTAGATCAAGTGTGTGTCTTGGCTGCTGGTCTGGATTTTTCTCCCATGGAAACAAGCATCTGTTGAGGATGGTTTTGTGCAGCCAAGATGCTCTTCAAGACAGGTTAAGGAGTTGGGTTTGTGCAGAGAAATGTTCCCATCTCACTCATCCTACAAACATCTTAAATTCCTTGGGCTGTCCCAGAGCTTTACAGTTTAGGCACTTCTAGGCTCCCCATACCCTGCAGACCAGTGAACCAAAGATGAGACTGGGAAAGCCCAGAAGGCAGATGGCCAAGCAGGAAAACAGGCAGAGTGCTGTAAGACCAGAGATGTTTTAGATCTGGCTTCTCCATGAGTGATGAGATGGTGTCTCTTGACCACAAGCTGACACTTGTTTTCCTCTTCTTTTTCAAGGGCATGCTTATCCTGGCCAGGACTGTGGTGACTTAGGGCAGGCATCACAAAATATTCTACCTTGAAAGAATTTAGAAAAGAAACTATTTCATTTTTAATATACTGAGTCCTACTGACAATGCCTCAGCTCCTGCAGGGCTGTGAGGAGTACAAAGCAGCCCTGTGGAGCTGCTGCTTGGAGGCAGGGAAGGAGAGGGAGGTCTCTCTTACTGCTTGCATTTTGCACATCTGCCAAGCTGGTCCTGTGCATGGGCTGACTCTCTCACAGAGCAGTCAGACTGCGTAACCTTGAACCCTGTGAATATTACAAAAATAAAAAGCAAGGCAATGAGTGAAGACATTCATTCTGGTATCTAGCACCCTGAGGTTCTGTAGGAGAGTTCTGGTTTCTGAAAATAACTTTTTTCTTTTTTTAAGATCCTCTCTTTTAATATGGAAGGGTTAAAAAACAAATGCCTGAATTCAGGTAACCAGGAGTTTAGTGTGCTGGAGAGCCAGTTCCAAATATTTTAACTTGATCCCCTCTCTGGTAAAGATCCACGGACAGCTTTTGAGCTATTCATGTTCAGCACGAACCATTGCTGCAATAACAGTCAGGGGGCTGGGCTCAGGCACACAGTCAAGCTGGGGCTCAGCAGAGTGGGGTTTAATTCCTCAAGCTGACGTGGCTTTCCTGTGTGATTCTTGGCAGGTCACCAAATCTCCCTGGGCCTCACTCCCTGTCTGCAAAATCACACCTCTCAGACCTGCTGCCTCTCAAGGGAGCTGGGGAGAGGCCATTTGTTATTATGTGTTTATAAATTGAGGGCTTTCCTCTAGGACAAGGCCCCCAGAAAATCTCATAACACCAATTGCAAGATAAAGCAGGCAGATTATTTTAAATAGTCTGGCAGATGTTGGAGAGGCTCCATCCACGAAGTGGTCAGGAGGTATAATGCAAGCTGCTTGTATAGCACTGAAAAGACTTACTGTCCTTTTGTAGCTCACCCCTTGTGAACAACCATGATTTATTTATTGAGGAGCAGTTTCTGAGTCACCCTTTTCTCCACATTATGAAAACAGTGAGAAAGTGAGTCATTCTGAGGAACAGAGCCTGCAGCACTCAGTTCTCACCCTGCTGCCTAGAACAGGAGGGGGAGAGCCCAGCAGGTGGGCTTGGAAGAGAGGGAGAGTGGGAAATGCAGCTTGCTTCTCTCCAAGGGTTGTCATCTGACCTTGGGAAAGTCACACAGTCTCTTCAGGAATTAGACCATAAACTGAGAATGGTGGCCTGGCCTTGCTCGGAAGGGTGCTTTTTATAGGACGACACCATTAGAGATGTGAGACTGTTGGCTTCTGTGGTAACAGGGTCCTTTCAGAAGCCTTGGGCAGGGAGGGTGATAAAAGTGCAAGTGCAGTGAATGACTCTAAATGTGTAAAAGGAGGCTGCAAAGACAGAGTCATCTGTTCCCTGTGTTTGCAGTGGCTGGGAGAAGAGACAATGCCCTAAAATTATAGCAAGGAAAGGCATAGATCAAATGTTAGAAAAAACCTTCTGGAAGTGGTATGTTGAATGCTGGAATGGTCATCTAGGGAGAGGGTGGACTCTCCAGCCCTGGGATTTTAACCTCAGTTAGATGCACATCTGTTTGGGATGGTTCAGGTGGAGTTGCTTCAGACTGCTTTTTTCTGGCTCTGTGCAGGGAGGAGTTGACTGCTTTCCCTGGACAGGCTGGCCTTTAGCAGGACCCTCTACTAACTGCCTGTCTCAGCGTATTGGAGTGCAAAGAAGACAAATATTTAATTTGCCTAATTATTTGCTTCGTTCATTTTTGTCCTGCTGTTCTTTGGTATCTTCTCTTCCACAGGTGGCACAGATAAGAAAGCTCACTGCTTTCCCTTATCTGTGTAAAATTTGCCTCTCCGTCCATCAAACCCTCCTTTGATTTTGATGTCTTTCCTTACTGTCTTCCAGCCCATCTCCAGCTTTAGGGCTGCCTCCAACCTCCAGGCATCATGTAGCTGTTTTCAGCTGCACACAATTGCTAATGGAGGTATTTAATAATGATTGGCCTTTAGTCTTCTCCTCTAGCTGGCAGGCTGTTCATTGAAGTGTTCAGGTTTTCTTGCTACTGCTGCCTGGTGTTTGGAAGAGGCATTAGCAACGCTGGAACCCTGGAGTCTTCCTAAGCTTTAATCTCACAAATGGGAGCTTCCTGCTAGTGAAGAGCAAAGAACACAGCAACACAGCACTAAGATGAAAGTCCACCTCTGTGGCTGGCTTTCTTTCACTGTTCTCATGATGTGAACTGGAACAAGTGTCCCCCCTGTGTCCCCTCTGGCGGAGCTGTCCCTCCCTGTTTCCACTCCTGCTGTCCCCAGCACAGCATCCGTGTAGGCAGTTTCCCTTCTCCCTGTCCTGCTCGGCCTGTGGTAGACCCATCCTTCCCCTCTCCATCAGCCCACAAAGTTGGGGGTGGACACACCATGAGACCTGGGAGAGACCAATGGAGCATTCTAGGTAACCCTGCTGTATCAAGTACCCTCTGTGGACTTTGGCTCTCCCATCCTTGCCGCAGACTGTGAATTGGTATCTCCATTGAGCCTTTTTCCTTGTGAAGGTCTCTAAGTTGCTAACATGCCTTGTAGGGAGCATGAGGGCTGTCCTCTCACCTTTCTGCTGGTTGACTTAGCAGGAGGGCCGCTGGAGCATTAGAAATCAGGGTACCAGTGAGTAGAAGCCAATCTGAAACAACCAGTCTTTCAAGAGGAAAAGAGGTGAAGTCTCACTGCATGTGCTAGAAAACACCCATCCATTGTGGTCTCTTGCTCTTAGGAACAAACAGCTCTGCAGGAAGGTTCTGGCCAGCACCACCAACACCATGTTCCTTGAATCTGAGAAGGTACCATCTGTGTTGTGTTCATGCCACTGATGCAAGTTGAGACATCAATCCCAATCTGCCTCTCTGTGTTGGATCTGTGTATGAAGACAGGTGGTACATTTGGGTACAGAAGATTTGCTCTCTCTGCTTGATGCATGGTCAGCTGTCATTGCTGGGGAAGAGACTTGTGGGAGGCTGTGTGGTATTCTCTGCACACTAGGCAGGGTTAATTAGGAGAGCAAATAAAACTCAAGGAGGTATAAAGTGTGGGACAGAAAGTCCTTAGGATACAATCTTGTTTCACCATTTCACAGCATCTTTCAGGAAGAGCGGAGAAAGGCATCTCTTCTTGCAGTTAAAGTAGACCGTGTGAAGTATGCCGAGTGCCCTCTACATCAGCCACATGCAGAGGTGGTGGGTGGAAAACCTCTTGGATGTTTACAGGGCCACAAAGGCATAAGCTGGCACACAACAAATGGTCACCACATTAGCAGCTGGTGGTTTCCACCCGTTAGAGCTGTGAGCATCTGCAGCAGTGAGAGGGGGAAAGCTACAGACTAGTTTTAAGACAGAGGGTGATGGATTTTGAATAGTCTCCTGAGTCCTTCCAGTCCTACATTTCTACAAAAGGTACTGGAGAAAAATAAGAGCTATAGAGAGGATAGGAGAAATGCTAAGACACAGCAAACTGTCTTTGAAAAGAGACTGTGAAAAATTAGAAGTGTGGGAGGGAGAAATGGAAGGCAACATGCTGAAAGTGAAAAAAAAAGAGAAAGAACTCCAAAAAGCACCCCCACTCTCTATCAAATGGTGGAGGGAACATAAATTAGGCTTTGCTGCTCCCTCTCCTCATCAGGCAGAAGCTTCCAGTAACCCCAAAAGGCAATACACAGCAAATTTATCCTCTCAGCCCCATAGCAATGCAGCACACAAGGAACCGATGGGAAACGGCTGCCATCAGGCATCACCGAGTCAGGGAGTCTAGCAGGAAGGGTTAGAACTGGATAGGGCTGGTGAAAGGATCTGTGGTTATATATGAATGGATGAAAATAAGCATTATAAACTTGCATGCTTCCAGGCACAGGCAACCTCAAACTCCTCAGGGTAAAGAAACTTCCCTTATAAATAGGTTATTCCATAACCGTCCATGGCATTAGCTACTGTTAGAGACAGGATACTGGACTGGATGGGCCCCTGGCAATTCCTCTGGAGAAGCTATCTTTCCAAAATAAAGACCCTAAAAAAATACCCAGTAACAAAGAAGAAATTATTGAGTTGTTTATTAAATAAATTAATTTAACTACGGAGAACAGCAGGTCCTTTGTTTCCCCCTCAGTTTGAACTGTGGGTCTCAGAAAGGAAAATGAAACCACTGCTCTGAGTAGCAGAATAGCATCCTCAGCACTTGCTTCTTCCAGAATAAAAGGCCTATATTTAGAGGATTCAGAGTATTAGAGATATACTGAGCTGGCAACTGGTTCTGGCAAATTTCCAAACCCATCTGATTTTCCACATAAGTTGGACATTTCAGTAACATGAGATGTTGCAAAGAGAGCTGAAAATAGTGGTTTGCTATCTTTACAGCCCAACCTACTGTATTTAATACAGGTTTGGGAGGAAGAGTTTGATAGGACTTGATGCAATCAACATTAAACTGCATCTGATTTTAGAATGGGTGTTTTCCTGCATATACTCACATATATGTAAGTGCATACACACTTTGCTTGTGCATGTATAGGTACATACAGAGTAAGGTATCCAGGCTTTCCTATCAGGTTTGTTGCTTGCTTAATTATGCATTCATTCATTGTCTTTTGACATCTGTCTATCTAGCTATCTGTCTACCTATCTACCATCGGGCTTATCTAGCATGGGTGTATTAGAACAGAAGTCAGGCTCTACATTTGTACAGAGTTGAGCACCTTTGATTTAAAAGCTCTAATAACTCTGTTTTAAGGAAGAAATACAGATGCATGATAAAGAGTGACAAATACGATGCCTCTGAATCACTGTAACAGTTGGAGAGTCCCCTAGTCAATAGTTTGCAGATACCTCACCTTGATATGATAACTATCTAGGTACAAATTACATCTTGCTTTAAGAGAAGTAAGAAGTAAGTGGTTTTTATAGCTACCTTCCAGAGTATCCCAGTGGAAATAACAGCAATTTCTGTAGCGAGCCTTCCAATCACCCCATGTAATCCTCCATTCCTTCTCTCTGTTTTTGATTGATCATACATTTTGCATAGACCACTTGGGCTGGTGATTCCTATGCTTGTTCTCTATCTAAGAGTCAATCTTTCCACAGAGGAAAATGACAACTTGAGTTTACATTTCTGCATTGGTCTGATGTGGTCCAAAGGTATTTGTCCTACTTCTTTATGTCTTTTTAGGGTTGCCTTTATCATGATGTGATCTACCAGGTGAGAAATGAAGCTAGATTCATATACTTCAACATTTGTCCCTATGCCTTGTGTTTCGTAATGGCTGGGCACAACCAAAGGCTTCAAATCAGCAATGTAAAATTTTAAGCACAGAAACTCGAGTAGAGTTTAGACAGCATAAATCTGGGCTGCTGTATTTTCAGTCTGCAATAAGAGGAATTCAGTGTACCTTGGATACTACCTCATATTAATAAACATGTACGGATTTATGATTGGAAAAAGAGAATACAAGCAGACCCCAAATCAGAAACATTTAAGTGCAGCTCAAAGTGATTCATGCAAAAATCATTGGCTTGCTTGGTAGATTGCAAGTGCGATAACTATTTGGTCATGCTGGAGTTTTCCTGATTGCACACTTCCATCCTGGTCTAGTATCAGCCACCTCACCTGCATGTCGGTGCATGTGTGGGCTGTCTTTACTGCAAACTAGCTGTTAGGCGTGGGTGGAGAGACATAAGGGTAAGTCAGATAGACTATCATCAGATATGATGCCATGAATGCTTGAAAGTCACTCCTTACTGAGTGGCAGGGCTTCCTGACAGAGTCCTTGCCTAATCTGACAGCTCTGACAGCTCTAGGAGCTGCTTGGAGAGGAGCAGGTCTGTCAGACCTGGGGAAACTCAGAAAATCCAGCAATGCTTACAAGTCCACGATGCCACAATGTCAAAAGACAGAGTGTGGTGATGTGTTTGAGAGATGTGGGTTTTTCCTGCATGATGTGTGAACATCAGGGCATCTAGGACCTTCTTCTAAGGGCTTTGAAAAAGAAACACCCAGAAAAGCAAGTCTATTACCAGTGACACATATGTAATACAGCTTTTATTGTTAATGCAAGTGACAAGGATTTTACCCTCTCGTTAGGAACAATTACAGGGTCATTGTTAGCTAAATATTATCCTCATTTTTGTCTTCCTCTTGGATATTCAATTTGACATTTCTAATTTTAGTGCAGTGCATGAGCATAGCATAGGAAATGTAAAAATGTTGTTTATTTTCTCCAAGCATTAATAAAAAGACTTGGTTCAACCTATTTTTAAACATTTCGGTAGTGTTCTTTAGATATCATATATAAAAAAACCTCACAAATTGCTAGAAACAACAGCTTAGATCAGACCTGTATGGCTAAGTGATTTGAGCAAATACATAAATGAAAGCTTCTCTTTCAGACATGTCAGAGATTAAGACATGACCTTCGAAACTGTTCAGTGACAACTAGTTCAACAGACTTGGACTGTTTAAGCTAAGCAATTGCTTGTATATTGACTCCTATTTGAAGGGGATAGATAGAAGCCAGGATAACTCCATCTCCCAGAAATCCCTTCTTTGTGAATTCCTTACCCTATTCATCTTTGTTAGTGTTTGTTTTGTTGAGCACATTCTTCTGGGATTCAGACTTATAGGCTCAGAAGCTTTTAGTGTCTTTTGTGTTGCTCCATTTTCCCAATTCCTGCTTCATTATCTTCTAGTTTTGCTGCTATTATTTTCCTTAGAAAGGAGTATATTCTGATTTGAACATTTTGCATCCTTTTAAGTAACATTTATTTAAAGGCCTGTTTTTGTTCTCTTAAGCCACTTAAGTCACTCTCTTGTATGTCCTGCTTGCAGTTGAATAATGTCTGAAACAAATCTTGCTGGCCACCAAATGAAGCACTTTGGGTTGATCCTTTTTTTTTAAATATATAATCCTTGAAATGCCAGCCTCACAAAATCAATCTGGGCTTGGAAGACTGAGCTTTGCTCTCTCTCTCTGCTGCCACTTCTGAGGAAATTTGCCATCATGACAATGCTATTGAAGAGGCATGAGTGCAGCAGAATGGCTCTTGCTCTCTCATTACAGAGCTGGGAGGAGTAAACGTACTAGAGACCGCAAACCTAAGAGATGCTGTGTAGAGGGTGTGCACATAGGTCCTCATTCTGAGCTTATAGAATCATAGCATGATAGAATGCTTTGGGTTGGAAGGGACATTTAAAGGTCATCTAGTCCAGCCACCCTGCAATAAGCAGGGACATCTGCAACTAGATCAGGTTGCTCAGAGCCCCATCCAACCTGACTTTGAATGTTTCCAGGGATGGGGCTTCTACATCCTTGTATGTTGCTACTAAACTCAGAAACAGGATCCCATTGTGTGCCCCACATAATGTTACTGCTGAGGGAACTCAGTATACATAAAAAAAAAAATTAAGCTTAGGAAATAGCTCTTTTGAGTCAGAAAGGGCTGTTTTTCACAAGCAAGGGGTTTTTTGTTTGTTTGTTTAACACCCTGGAGACCAGAAAAACTTTACTCCTTTTGAGATGCTGACTTTCTCTTACTGCCTTATGATGGGCGAGATTTTGGGGTAGGCAGGATGTAAACAACATGCAAAACACCCAGCTCAGGCCTAGCTGCTGAAAGGGCTTTCTCTCTTCTTGCAGGGATGAGTGCTATAGTGACTTTCAAAGAAACCACAGCATAGCATGGAAAAACACGTCAGAAATTGCATAGGATGCTGTCTGGGATAATGCCATACCTTTATGTGCCTGCCTGTCTCTTCAGTGTGCCTGGGCGTATGGACACATTGGCACATGCATACTGATTCCTGTGCATATGTACCTCCTGAAGAGGACTGCCAGGAGTAATTCTTCTCCTTCAATCGTTTTGCTTGCCTGTGCTCGGATCCTCTCACACACAGCCGCTGCCGAGGCATACTGCAGATCTCAGCCCAGTGAGCATGTGCGTAGACACAGATTTGCACTTCTGGTGGTTCAGTGGTGTGTAATGCTCACTGTGTTGTGCTCAGATGGCTGTGATTCGATCTCTGATAGCCCTACTCTGACTTGGAAAGGCATCCACAGTTCTATAGAACCACAGAATGGTAAGGGCTGGACGGGACCTCTGGAGAGGATCTAGCCCAACCCCTTGCTAAAGCAGGTTCACCTAGGGCAGGCTGCACAAGATCACACCCAAGTGGGTCTCCAGAGAAGGAGACTGAAAGTTTCCAGAAAGTGCTCTCTGTGCTGCAGAGCACCAGGCCAGGGAGCTGCTTCACAGCAGAGTTTCCCACAGGAAGGGAGGTGTCTGCACTGACCTTGTGCTGATGAAATCCTTGGCTGATCCCGACAAGGTTCAGCTCCAGGAGTATTAGAGGCGAAGCTGACATCCTCTGGACTCTGTGGAGCATGACTAGGAACAGCATGAACTGCAGAGCCTTGGAGAAGAAGGCACAATTAAATAAATACCCCCTTTTCCCACACACAAAGGGAGGATTGATACCCTGGTCAAAAAGCCAAGTGCTGTTACAGCAGTTCTTCATTGTAGGTATATAGTTTTTAGCTTTAATAAGTGTCAGAGAGGATGCCTATGCAGATTTGTGGAACAGATATTAAAACATCCTTTAAAATGATGTGTTGTATATGGTTGATGTAGCATGAGACAAGTAGTGTCTTAAATAACAAATAGGAGCAAAGATGCAAACTTCATCTTTGAGGTTTTTATATCACAGGTGATAAATTTACTCCCTGTAAAGGAAGATATAATCACTTAGCAGATATTAAAGATCCTGCTAAGCCACTGTAGTCTGCATCCTTAAAGGAGGTCAGCTGTTTCACAGGGATACATTTAACCCTTTGGTTTGATCAGGAGTTGAACCTTCACCTCTGCTCATCTCAGACCTCCAAAGGAAACTGCAGGATCTGGTTGGTGAACATGCCACTGCAAACACCCAGCCTGAACCCAATCAGAGCACGTGAGCTTGTGATCTTTCTCTGAGAGCAGCAACATCAGGCTTTCTCCAACCTGATTATGGGAATAGACTTCCCCTGACAAAGTGAGAAGCATAAGCCCTTGTGACTGCAACATGAGACTTCAGAGTTCAGAATTCACTCAGAGTGAGAAAGAGAGGAGTGATGAAAAACATCACCTGTGCTGCTGTACTGACCTGGCTGCTCTTCTGAACTGTATTCGATGGAACAATCAGTGTGGTGCTGCTACAAAGATTAGTGGAAACGGCAAGTGTGGAAAATATTTTTTATTGACAGGACAGCTAAGCTAACTTTACAGCTGAAATCTTATCACTCACATTTTCTGGATGCTGGGATATAAGCCCCAGTCCTTTTCATTTTATTGTTTATAGTACCTTGTAAATCAAAGTGCATTTGATGAACAAGGCTGAATTGGAATCTTTGAGCAAGAATCTTCCCCAAAGTGAATGCTGGAGCAGTCGGTGCTTGCAGAGTATAATGCTTTATCCTGTGAAATTAGGTACAGTTACTGATGTAACTGTGCATCCTCCCTGCAGACTGCCATGAGCTCAGAGACCTAGCATGGATGAGATCCCTCCTGGCTGGTCGGAGTTGATCTAAACCTGCACAGCTGCTGAAAGGCTAATCCTGCCCCATCCCTTCACACTCATCCGCCCTTCAGCCATGTGCTCACACCACCTAACTAACCCTACCAACACAGTAGTGTGGTTGCTTTTCAGATGGCTCAAGTCTGTGAGCCAGTTCACCATCTGCTGAGTGCAGGGGAGGAGACAGGAATGTGCAGCTGGAGGTGGAGAAGAAGGCAGAAATGGTCCTTGTGGTGGCTGTGCAGATTAAATCATTTTGAAGTAAACCATGAACATCCTACACCAACACTGTGAACTGGAGTCTAGCGAAGGTGGTTGGTACCTTCCAGCAAAAGTTCAGTGCTCTGCAGCAGGAGGCTTGGGGGTCCTGCTTGTTCCTGAGCCAACAGATGCTGACTAGTTATGCCTGTTGCTTAAGAGCTGCATTTAGCTACACAAGCCATCATGTCAGCTTTACAGTCATGGTAATTCCTCCATGGCAGGCAAAGGAGCTTGCCCTCAGTAAGGGATGTGGTCATGTCATGCTTTGAACATAAGCTGATTTTGTGCTGGAAGTGAGATACTACATTCCCTGGCACCCGCACACTGAGCATCCTCTCCTCCATGCACACATACTGCCAGCTTTCTGCTTTGAATCCTCTGTGCTGAGAATAGTGGCAGTCTAGTGTTTTTTGTTGTTTTGTTTTTTTTTTTCCCCAAGATTTGTTCTCTGTGGGAGATCAGCCATTTCCAGCTTTTTCAAGACAAAACCTTTCTTCCCTGTAATCCTTGAGGCCTGTGGAAGTGACAAAGCAGTGAAAGATGGGAGTGAAAATCTATGCCAGCTTTCATGCAATAATTAAGCCCTGGTTCCAGATGCTTTGCCCCAAAATGTACAGACAAGGCTCAAACAGCATTTCATTACAGACCTGTCCCACCTGGGTCAGGCAAGAAGGTCATATGTGTTTGCATTGCCTGAACAGATAACATTTTCAGAGTAGAGGCCTCCTTTACAGTAACGGACAGTAAGGCTAAAAAGGTAACTGCTTCAGGACACTGCTGTTGTGTGAAGCAAAGCGGTGGTAATGAAAATTATTTTGCTTTTAATTAGAGCAGTCACTACTGGCAACCACTCCAGTCTTATCTAAGGAATTTTAAGCCAGTAACTACATCTTGGGGAAAAGCAGATCCTCACTTTCCATAGCTCTCCTTCTGAGATACTTGGAGCATAATTGCTTCGCCCCTGATTGAGGGGTTGGAGGAAACCCAGCCAAACCATTGCTCAAGTTACAGCGGCCTGGAGGGCATTTTGGTGAACAGAGATTTTCCCACCATGATTTGTGTTGCATCAGGCTGGACTGTTTTGCAGTGATGGACTGATTTTGGCTGGTATTTGATGGAGAAGGCAGGAGAACAGTGAAAAGCAAGGGCATGGCTTTGGTTCTTATGACACTGATTGCCCACGTTGATTCAGTTCTATAGGAGCAGTTCTGTTCAGGCTAATTTACCAGCTCTGCACTAGCTAGCAGATTCTGGGACTTCCATGGACAATGGTGTGTGGCACATATTCCACAGGAAAAAAATAATTTCTTCTTTTTTCCAGGCATAACAAGTGACTTGACCTTGGTTTTTCCACATCATACAGTATTTGGACACCATTCTAAAAAAAAACCCAAACAATTAAGCTGTTCTCTGCAAGAAGTTAAATGTTTAAAGGCATCCCCTGGTCAGCAATCATCCTAAATCAATATTGAAAGAGAGAAGTAATTCATTGAAAACACCATTCGTTAATTAGAATGTGGTCTGGACCACAACAGCCTGGTCTCTAAAGACACAGATTTATTTATATTTGTTTACTGAAAGATATGTGAAAAGGCTAGTGACGATTGTCGATGATGGTTCATAAGGAAGGCTGCTTGCTGGTGTAAATGCATTAATTATTGAGACAAATTTAGCTGGCTGGAGCATTGCATAAACCAGCAAATGATCTGAAACTTATGTGGAATTAATGGCCTTTGCAGATGTCTGGTTTCTGAGCAACAGAGCTTTGGAGCTAGCAAACATGAAGGCAACCCTAAGAAGACCTGACTGCCTTCATGTTCCTGCTCAGCCAGATAGCAGTACGAGAGTTAATTTCTCCCTCAACAAGTAAAATGCACCTGGGTGTCACTGTTGGAATTGCATATGTTTCCCATATGTTATTTTTCTGTGAAGCTATATTGCAGATACTTTTAGAACCAGAACACTCAATTTTACCCTAACCAAGGCTACATGACCAGCTTGCCAAGAACTTGACTATCTAATAACAATTTACTACCATTGTAAAGTGGCTGCATCTCCCATGACTTTGCATCCCTCACCTTTGTCAGAATCAAAGTAGAGCACTCCTGTTCTGGGAAGTTTTCTGAGGTTGCCTCATGGTGTAGATGAAAACTACCACGATTTTTTTTAATATAAAACTGTATATTGTGTTTGGTGATGGACCTCCTTGTAAAATAATGACCCATGGCAGAAAAGTGAGGTTTAATATATGGTCTGACTCTGAAATTAAAGAGGTAGCCATATGTGTGATGTTAAAGCCCCATCTTTTTGGACTGGTGTGAAGATGACACAGGACTCAGTTGTGGTAATGCTGTATTTGCCTTTACCCTCACACAGATGTTGGAAACCAAGCACAGTGAATAACTCTATTCTTACTGATTGCCAGACGTTTTAAGGTTTCCTGTGCTGTCCAAATTCTTTAACTGATGCGGCTTCAGCTAGTCAAGGAAGACAAACATGGATGTTTGAGCTCAATTCAGCAAAGTACTTTAGCGTTCATCTAACACCAAGCACACAGGTGAGCTGAATTTCAAGGGTCACGTCTAAATACACTCCTGACCAGGAGATGGATAGCTCTGTATTCATCTAAACAGCTCTCTCCTTTGCAGACAGTTTTTAAGTCAGACCCTTTTCTGTCAGATTCTTAGTGAGAATTCCTGAGACTTCAGCTAAAGAGATACCCACATAACCCACAGGGGAACATGCCCATCTGGCAGAGGACCTGTGTGAGGCTGCCTCAGCTATTGTAGCTCTATAGTAGAAACAGGCAGCTAATGCTTTGGTTGAGGAAGTTCTCAATTAAACTGAGATTGCCTGGGGAGGCTGGGGAGTCAGCTGTTGGAGGTCCTTAAGAATGACCTCCAGGAATGTTGCAGGTCAAGCTGATCCTGAGCAGGATGGTGGACCAGATGACTGCCAGAGGTCCTTTCCCAGGGATTTCGTGTTCCCAGCAGAGCTGTAATTGCAAGTTTTTATTGATAAAACACCAACTATCACGTAATATTTAAATCTGTGGGTATGGATTTCTCCATAAGGTGGAAAACAATAGAAATAAATAACTCCTTTTTCAAGCATGCAAGTAGTCAGTTTTCATTCTTATTTTTTCATGACCTGAATAATCTGATATTTTGGATTGGATTGTAAAAAGTAGTTTCTTATACCCCTAAATTTTGTGAAAAAAACAGCTCTTTTATTTCTTTGTTGGATTGACAGCATGCTCCCTCACACTAGCTGGTATTTTCATACTGATTGCTAGGAGCAAGTTATACATTAAGGGAAGAAGAAAGAAAGCGAAGAACCTGGAGAGCCTTACACTACACATCACATCACTGATACACAAGATCACACTGTCAGGATAGACTGACCAAGCAAATAAAGATTTTACTTTGGGATTAAATGCACTGAGATAGATATCGTTAAAAATCAGTGGTGATATGACTCAAAAAGTAATTTACTCCTTATTTCCGGAATTACTGGTGAATACCATGCTTGTGATACAAGCTGACCAAGTGTAGTCACGCTTCTCAGGGATGGGTGAATGACTGAGCAAATCCTCGTTGCTACTGTTATTACTCGGCTTGCATTTACATGGGAGATAGGTCTGAGAAGACTGACTACAGCTTTGCTGCAAGCAGGGAATTTGGATGCCAGCTGCCAGTTGCAAAAGAAACAAAACTCCTGGAAACTTTCCTCGCTTCATCCTTTGAAGATTTTTGCGCAACCAGGGTGAGATAACTCCCAACCTAGAGGAGAGGCAGTGCAGCCACAGAGAGTGGCTTCTCCCCTCCCATTATCTTGGGTGGATTTTGCATGCTAGGCTCAGAAGTCCTCCTGGGTATTGAGTCCACATCAGTTTGTATGTGGTTCTGAGCCAATGCTCACCCAGCATCCAAATCAATCAAACCAAACTCTCACAGAGGTGAAAGATGCAGGTGAGCTCTGGAGCACAGCTAGAGATAAACCAAAGCTTGCTTTGTTCATTAGGGCATAGCTGAGAACATCCCATAGATGCTCTGATGTCCACAGAGGCATGAAGGGTGGTGAAAGGCAGGAAATCTGTCCCTGAGGATGGGGAGGATGTCTCAACTCAACCTGCTTGCAGAACTGTTTTGAACATGGCATTGGAGACATCTCACCAACAGACACATCAGGACAGCTGCAAAGCATGAAGTATCTTTTCAGCCATATCCTTTCTATCTTCCTAGTGATTTAGGGACATGTCTTGAGGAAAGGAAAGGTGAGGTCATTAGATGAGTCAGGGAAAGGCTATGATCAAGTGGATCCAGTGTGTGAGCACAAAGCATCACTGTCTGTGACTGGTAAGCTTCCTTCTTTCTTGGAATAGCATCTGAAAGCTGAATGAAGGGATTTCCACCCCCTCTCACTTCTGGTGGGCTGACCTCAGAAGGGAGTGGTAAAGAAGCCAACTGGGAATAACTAGCTATTTAAAGTGGATCAAAATCTTAACTGAGAAACTTCCTGAAAGGGTTACTGGGGAGGGGACAGGGAAACACCCAGGACATTCAGAACCAGCTAGCCAGTGAACTTGGAAAAGAAACAGCAAAGCAAAGCAGTCTCTTCTCCACTAATCAAGGAGAAATAAAGAATTGAAACACCCCCTGGAACTGATGGAAAATCAGGTCAAGGAACAGAAATATTCATGCATTCGCTCTACTGGAGGGTAAAGAATTTCCAACCCCAAACTCTTTTGTGGAAACCTGGCTCCCTAAGGCTCTGAACGAGATGCAGAGAATGTCCCACGGCATGTGGTGTGCTGGTTCAGGATCCTTGCCAGGGCAATCAATCCCAATAACAAGCAAAGCAAAACTGAGCTGCCAAGTTTCAAATGTTCATGGGAGAGGGAGGCTCATGACTGTAGACAGAGCAATGAAGAATCATGAGTTCATTTACTTCCAAATCAGTCTGAGTGTCTTCACTTCTGCTGTTGCCTCAGATAACACCAGTTCAAGGCCAGCTTCTCCTTGCTCTAGGAGCTATACTGGTATAGATCCCAAGGAAAATACACTTAAAATTTAAGATATGAGGGAGGAGATTGATATACCATGGTAGATTAAACTCGTGGAAACAGACCATCTGGGCATAGTGGGATGTGATCTGTCAGTGCTTGTAGAGTCCAGAAGCAGGCATGACGCCTTTCTACGGAATACATGTCATAGAATCATAGAACTGTTTGGGTTGGAAGGGACCATTAAAGGTCATTCAGTCTAACCCCCATGGAATGAGCCAGGACATTTTCAACTAGATAAGTTTTCTCATGTCCTTTCCTTCATCCTAAATTCTCTTTCTTTCTGATTTTTACTTCCCAGAACTTCCCTTCCCGTATCCCTTCTTTTTTATCATGATTACCCTTCTCCTGCCAGTCTCCTGGCTGATGTTATCTTATCTGGCAATAGTGTTGGTTGAGGTGTAAGATCTCCACAGTCCCTTCCAAGCAGCAATTCCCCAGAATCACACATTTTTGGGTGATATTGTTTCTTCCTCCCTATTTTAGCCTCACTCCTGTGTCAAGTATGCAAAAAGAAGAGAAGAAAATTTTCTTATTTGTCTGTGCTTTGTCTCAGCCTGTAAAGTGAGTCTACAATTATTTACAAAGTTGTATAACATACCCCCAAATATTTTAGGTGCACCATCTGCAATTTAATTTAGAGAGTATTAAAAAGAAAAAAAAACACACAGAAAAACCCAATATATAAACAAGAAAACATATAGTTGACTTTCTGTTATATGCAGGCTTTGTGCTAAAGAGCCTCTGTGTCAGGGACATCTGAGCTGCTAGGGAAACTGGAGTGGTATCTCTGTTTTGACAGCATGAAAGTATCTCAGCACTTGTTAAACCTGAATGAACATTGTTTTATCAGCCCAGGTTCTCTTTGTAGCATCAATGTTCTAGTTCCCCCTTCAATGTCAGACTCCTGTTGTCTCAATGTCTGATATCTTCCTCTTGATGTGATGAGTCACTCCATGAAGTTGCCAACCTCTCTCTGGTGAATACAAGGGTGCTCAGGCCACCTCAGAGGTTGTGAACTGGGAGGGGAGAATTTATGAATGCATGCACACATCGGCTTCTGTGACCCAGGAAATCAAAAAGGATAGCAGCAAGCACTGAGCAACTTCGCTGTCACACCAGCACCTGGCAAGCATCACTTGTTTACAGCTCAGGAGCTCACGTAGCACATGTTCCAAGGAGGCAGGTCTGGGCAGGAGCAGGGAGAGGTCTCTTACAGCCCAATCACACCCAAGCCAGTCCAAGCTGTGACTCAGTGAGCAAACACAGCTGAGCACTGGAGCCTCGACTGGCCTTGCTGCAGTAATACCTGAAACTTCTCTTTCCTTCCCAAGGGGATTTAGCGGTCCGGGAATAACCACACAAGGCAGGAGAATGGCAGATAACATTTTCCTCTTGATATAAATATACTCCCAGAATAACGTCTTTAAGTGTTAACATTTGCACAAGAAGGAAACAATAAACAAATCAAGTGATCACAGGACAATTAGTAAATAATAACAGTAACAATAATAATAACAATCCTTTATTTTCTTTCGTAAATGGGCTACTTTGACCTGACAGAATGATGCTGCATCATCTAAGGAAATGGAAGCTCTTGTATTTCCCCGCTTCTCCTTTCTCTGGTGTCCCACCAGCATTTTGTGAGGCCAGTGCAGGACACATGAGGGGGAGGCTCTGATGAAATCTCATGGCCCAGCTTATGGTTTGAAAGTGAATCCAGCCCTTTGAAACTGAGGATGCTCTCTGTGAAAAACAATTTCTGCCTGTGTTGGTGTTCAGGACATACATGCTGTTTAAACTTAGAGTGCCTCTGTGGTAGAAACTGTTAAAGATGCATATTACAAAAGCAAAGGCACACAGAAATGACCCTATGCGTCAGTTTACGTCAGTATTGTTATACAGAGGCAAAACCTCCCTGCCCTCCAAAAAGGCACTCTTTGAAAAATGCAGTCTTTCAGGTTTACATTATATTATCTAGGTTCCTATCACTGCCCTTTATGCATTTGCTACATGATGTGAAAAGAAAAAACAGAGGGAAAAAGGAAAATATTTTACCATTTCTTGCTTTAGACATTAGCATAATTTCTTATTACTTTGTGCAGAAGTTCTGCATAAAATTGCCTAGTCTGCAGACACTGTGCATTACAGGTATTGTAAATGTTAGAGGGTCCACCTGAGAGCCTTGACTGTTCTCATAGGGATAAATATAAGTGGAAGCATTGTTTGTAATGAATATCATTCAACAAACCACATCTTCCATTTGTGAATTGTCCGTGAAGAGATTGCAATTTTCTTGAGCTGTTTGCTGAATCACTTCTGGAAATCATTCTTCACTAGCAGCTTCTTGGAGAGCAATTTGCTGGGAGCATTTCAAATTCAAAGTTTGCAACCTGAGATATTTTTATGAGGTGTGTCAGTTGCCTGGTAGGATCTGTTCCCTTGTTAGATGAGTGCAACTCCTGAATTTCTGTTCTGAGTAATCCCAGTTATGAATATGAAATTTGAAACTTTGCAAAGGTGTCCTGAAATATTTGTTTGCAATCTGTCTGGAATAGATTTGCCTTTTTCAAATATTAGTAGAACATGGAAAACAAAACCAGCAAGTTCGACACAAATTCATTACAGCATGGAAATGAACATCACGACTACTCTAAGCTCTTGTGATCAGCCTCTGTGCTTTCGGTGTGAGACAATCAGCGACATATCATCTTGGCTCTAACAGGTTTTGGTAAATGGTAGTATTAAAAAGGTAGGGATAAAAGAAAACTTGCCAGAGGTCAGGTGTAAGCAGAAAATGTTAACGCAGGTGATGAGTGAGTGCTTCATATGACTTATTCAGAATTACTGAGCACTTGACCCTGATATTGCTCAAATGCAACCATTCTGCTGACTTGGGCAGAGCCTTTCCTGGTGTCCTTCATCTCTGCTGCAGCAAATTCATTTCCAAACTTACCTCAGCTGAAACGGTTGACAGGCAAGAGATTAGCTGGAAATAAGGTCATCTGGGAAGAACATCCTGCCCCTAAATACTCCAAGAGAAACTGTTCAAACCTGAGGCTGCAATGGAGGCCGTAATGGTGGATAAAAACAGAAGGAGGCTCTGCCCAAGACAAGGTTCATGTTTCTGTTGGCAGTGTTGTACAAAGTTGTTCCAAAGTGGTTTATATTGCCAAGGATTGTTTTTGTTCAAGCTGGGCTTGGCTCTTCCTCTTCGTGTCCTCATGATGATGGCTTCTGTTGAGTGTGTGGGAATCAGTTGGAGGATTGTTTTCTCCTCACAGCTACTTGGTGCTGCTCCAAGCTGTGCAGTGCTTTGGAGGAAAGATGTGTGTGAAGAGCCAGAGTATGAAGTTAAGGACCAAGATGGTGTCCACACAATCACCAGAGACAACATGGTCCTCTCCTCCTTTCCTCCCAACACAAAAATTTGCCTTTTACAATGAGATAGCTGAAGGAAGGCAGCAGGAAATGAGGCTCAATTTGTTGAACTGGAAAAAAAGCAAAGCCTTTTAATACTTGCCTTTGCACACTCTTCCAATCATGGAGAGAGGGAATGCCTTGTCTTTTGGTCACAAAAGAAGTATTGACAGGGCCTCAAATAATCCCAGAAAAACCTGTTCCAATAAAAATTTGCACAGCACAACATTGTGAAAATTAAAGGGTTCACAGAGTCTCTCATTCAATCAGGAGGCAGCATGCCCTGAGTGGCCAGCACCTCTCCAAATTAAGCTAACAAAGTCAAGACGCCACTGGCATCTCTAATCCACCTGAGATGGACAGAAATGAGCCCAGCACCTTCCAGAAGGAGCACGCTAAGGGAACGGAGCAGTTAACAGAAAATCCTCAATTATATGTGATCAAGATGTGCAGTCCGGAGCTCCTACTAGTGGATGCACTGTCGGTCTTCCTCAAACCAAAGGTCCGTAGTTAAAAAGGCAGACAAATGAACTACTTTAGTCCAGTAATGATTTCATAAATGCACGTGTCTGAGTAATGATTCCCTGTATTATCCCTTCCTCCCCCTTGTATTAAGCCATCACGCCTGGATAATCTAACACTTTGAATTAAGCCCTCCTGGTTTACCCATTCTGTGCTGAGAAATTCTGCTAGCGTTCAGCAAATTGCTGACCCCTATCAAGTTCTTACAAGTACAAAATCATTCACTTTATTTATATAAGTCATCCTACAGGCCAGATTTATAGGGCGGACAAAGCAAATGCACCTGTGTTGATGCAGTGGCAATTTCATTGTGTTTTGTCAGGGGGAGTCTGCTTAAAGACGGCGACTTTCATGATGCAGCTTGATGGGGTTTGGCTGTAGAACAGTACAGCTGGTCAGCAAGCAGCACGGAGCACAAACAAGACTAGAGCTGAAAGTGGCTTTTTTGGCTCTTCTATTCCTAATAACATATAATAAGAAAAGAAAAATGATCCATTTTTAAGAAGAGGGGGAAAAAAAACCTCATTGGCTGCATGAGGATTAACAAGGTAGTTTACCATAATATTAGAGGGAAGGAAGGCTTTTTATGAAAAGTACTGTAGGGAAGATGATTGGTTTTACTTGCAGTTTTCTTTGCCTCCCTGTTCTTTTTTTCAGTTCTGTAGAACAGGCTCAGAAAGTGGTACAAATCATATTATTTGTTAATGTGTCAACCTGGTGAGTGGAGAATTTTTAGTGGTCTGCAAAGAGAAAAAGCATAATTCCTGTTATTTGTTAATCACTTCTGTGTGCATAACTTTCAAAGGCTATTTTAAATATTTATCTTCCTTTTTCTCCAAGGATTTGTGTTTGTTACATTTAACTCCTTCCTGAGCCCAAACCTGGTGGGTATAGAGAAGACAACTCTCATAAGGAATGATTTAAGGTCTTCAGCTTCCCTTTTGAAATCTGGAGAAGAATCTCAAGGAATCCTCCATCACTGTGAAGGAAAATAAAACTACTTTAAGTAAGCAGCTTCACACAAATTCACCTTTCAGCATTACTGAGAAGAAGCGTCACTCCATGGCAAGTTACAACAGTGCGATCTGCAAGGAAATGGATCAGTCACAGATAAGTCCTGGCTTGTCACAAACTTTTGGTGAACCAATAAATGGCCAGTCTCAACGCATTGTATTGCAGCTGTTATGCAAATCTACCAATAAATAGACAACACAGTTTGCTTGGTTCTTAGTCACCTCGTTATGTCTGCCCAGGAGATAGAAAACAGCTTAATAACATTAACTACAGTCAGACTCCTTTATTTTTTTCCTTCCTGATATGACATTAGCTGCTTGTGATATTGTCAAGTTCCTTTCAGTTTTTAGGTGGTGTAAAGGACCATTAAGTGAGTAATTCTGCATAGATAAGGGAAGGCAGCATGTGCTCTGTGGCAAAGCCATAGAGAGATTTTGGGTCCTGCTGGACCCTGAGTAGAAATCCCTGGATGGAGTATGATTGCATGGAAATGTTTCTGTGTGAGGTGAATCACAAAAAAAGCATTCAAATGCCACAATAATCTTTTGTTTTTATTGAAGGCTCTTCTTTCAGCTTGACAAAGTTGAGGGTGTAAATTGGTTACTCTGTCCTATGCAAATAGCTTTGGTTATTTGTGTGTCCTTAATTTTCTGTAAGTGTTATATGTGAGATGGGAGTTGTTTTTTATCATTTGATACGGCTTTGTTTTAAAATGCCTATCATCCAATCAGGGCAGATAAGCTTAGTGATTGAAGTCACCAATTACAAAATCTGTATACTGAATAACTAAAGGTTACAGCTTGCAAAGAGCCAGATGATGAGAAAATATTGTGTGATATTAATCACTAATCATAGCCTGCCTAAGAATGACATTTCCAGGAATCAGGATCAATCTGTTAATGATTCACTAGCTGTAGAAAGAAGTAAATTCATAGCATGCGATATTCAAAGTGAGTGTTTTGATCACTTCAGTAAGTATCAAAACCTGCTTCCCATTGGCTACAGGGGAAGGAGGAAATCAAAGTCACTTATAGTTTTCACATAACTTGTTGTTTTCAGCAAAATTCTTAACATCAAAAGTTTGTCAGACGGAGGCAGAGCCTTGTCTCTAGCCCTGTGTTACATGCAGTGAAATGCTGGTCCTACCGAATCTGGTGACAAAATTCCCATCCATTTCACCTCATGTCAGAGGATTCATTTTTATTGACACACTGGGGAGTAATTAATTATTTACCCATCAGCCTGAGAGAGAATTTCAAAAGGATTTATTTAAGGTGCTGTTCTTTAAGAATCAGTTATCTTGAGGCATCTGATACCTTATACAGTTCACTGTGCTTAAATACCTTCCACTCAATTAGCTCATGTTTTTATTCAAGAGAGGAGATGGATAGGTCTCTTCAGCTGGCAATGCTTTCAGAGTGTGTCAGGCCAAAGGGAAGCTAATTAGAGGGAAGAGAGAAAAATGTGGAAATTACTGTTTGCAGAGGGCACTGTAGAGAGGAAACTTTGTTGTGAGCAGCTCTCTCTCACATTAAACATGCTGAAGCTGTACTCTTCTGACCATAAGATTAATGATGCCAAACCAAACATTATACCCATGTCTCAAGGGTCACAAGCAAACTTCTTCTTTTATCATCTGTTTCTCATTTTGCTGGCCACTAAGGTATTTACTGAGGAATTAGTATATATCCAGGTTTAAATAGATTAAACTAAAAAACATGCCACTGTTTACTGGATACATCTGCTCTCATTAGTATAACTTGTTGCTGTTGGCATGAAGCAGTTTAATTAAAATGACAGCATAGTTTTCTGTGGAACCAGTGCCTGGTCCCAGTGGGGCTCCTCAGACAGATGTGAACAACTGGTGCCCGCTGTCGTGGCTGCAGAAAGAAGCCAGGGCTGCCTGCTCCCTGTCACCCCTTCAGAAAGTCCCTCCTGGAAATGAGAAGGAGAGTGTAGCACTTCCACTTATATTCCATTGGTCCTTTTTCTTTTTTCTTTTTATTTCCTCCAGTTATTCTTTATTTAGTTTAGTCCAACTTATCCCATTAATGTCTATCAATGTTGTGTATTTATTAGTGACTTAGGTGTGGGGTACATTGGTTGGTGAGCTACCAAAAGCAAATAAGGGCCCTGGGATGATGCAGATACTACTCCATATGGAATGAAGTTGCATTGCTAAACATTGAAGAAAAGTCTGGAGACACCATCTCCCCTGTTGCCCATGTGGCTGTCACAGTTTCTCGGTACTAGTGTACCCCAAAACTCCAATGGGTTCCAGAAAATCCTGTGATTGTCTTGGAAGTTAGGAAAAAGTAAATTAACAGGGTCATTTGTCTTCTGTTCTCTGAGTATTGAGATGATACTTGGCAAGTGTATCCAGGGATTTTTTTCCTGGAATGACATAGGTTACAAACTGGGCTGGATCAGGAAACTGCTCTGGCCTAACCAGCTTCCCTAGCCAGAAGCCAGTGTTTTCCTGTTTCCCATGGGCAATCCACCCCAGCAATGAAATATAAGCATCTGAAGAGGTGTGGTTGCCCAAAGCTCCCCGGGATAGTCAGCAGAGAGGGAAAGGTTTCTTCAAGGAGTCATTGGAAGAGAAGACCTTGCGGATCCCCCTCAGCATCTTTTCTTCTTATACTTTTGCAAAATAATATAACTGTTCCATTTTAACAGGAAGGTGACTCAGTTTTCTAATGGCATGGGAAGTAATGGAAGATACAAGTCCTGCCATGTCTGACTGACAGCACAATTTCTGCACCTCTCTCTCAGCTCCACCTTGGACTAGTCGCTTGATGAAATGACACCATTTTGTAGGGAAAGATGCTGTCATCTCTTAACTGCTTTTGGTATGAAAGAAAAACAAAATCAGCCACCTACTCCTCACATAGCAAGTGGAGTAGTGTGGCTAAGGCATTTGATAACACAAGGCTTGTGGTGAAATCTGAGACAGCTGCTTTCCATTCCTTCAGAGGCAAAAAGCACAATTATGAAGTTGAGTATTTTCTGAGGTGCTTTCAGAAGAAATGTTTATCCTGCCCTCTCCCTGGGGAGGATGCCAGCATGGGCCAGTCCCTGGTGTGCAGGGGTCTGGAAACCCCAAACACAAGGGGATGCAGCTCTTGTCCCAGAGTACTGGAGTGTACATCTGAAATGCGGAAACTTTTCCTTTCATGGTGGTTAAACAGCTAGTGAAGCACTTTTGACTATCTGGCCATCCAAGTACATTAAACATTGATCTAGAAATAGTGAAAAAAGGTCCTGGTGATGATGAGCTATATGAAGCACTGGGGCTGAAGGTGCCTCTTCTCCCGTCTAAAGAGACAAAAGGAAGAAAACAGAGATAGTGACAGACATATGCACCCCTGCCTGGAGTCTCAAGGTAGCAGACCTAGAGTTAAAACCAGCAGTCCTTGATGGCTTCACAGGTCCAAAGGCTACAGGACGAAGCTGTCCCTCAACTGCCGTTTGAGCCAATGGTATGTTTTATCTGGGCTTTTTTTTTTTGTTTCTAAGGAGCTTTCTCACTACCTCCTCCTTGGTTAGCAGCACGGATAAGCTGTGAAGGGGATCCAGAGAGCAGAGTCTGCATTCAGGATGTGCTTGTGTGGATGAACACACTTTCTTTGTATAAATGTAATAAAGGGAAAATGTTACATAAATGCACTTGCTGACTGTTTTGCTCCAGTGTCACAGCCCAAGAACAATCACCTAAACCCATCCATGTGTGAAAATTGTAATACTAGAAAAGGCTCCTGTATTTGCTGTTTGTGATATTTCTTTAAAACAACTTTCCTCTGTAAGTGGATACAGAAATAACTCTTCAGATTATGGATTGGAGCAGGGAGTTGTATTTTTTTCATGGTGTAGATGCATTGATTGGCACCCCCCTGCTCAGGAGAAATGTTTTTAACCAGCCAGAACAACAAATACTGCTGAAAAACCGACATGGGTTGCATTGAGAGCATTCAAATGTAAAAGCAACTAGGTCTTTCAGGAGCCAAAACACAATTATTTTAAAATGGCTGTGGTTTAGGAACAGTTATTATTTATTGTTTGAACATAGCAGCACCTACTGGCTCCAGGCAGAAGTCAGGATTTCACCACAGCAGGTGTAAATGGCAGTAAAAAAGAGGCTTCCTCCTCCTTAAGTGGTCTCAGTCTGGGCAGGAGGAAACAGGGAGAGTGTTTGGACACAGCTACCACAAAGGAGGAGCAGGAGGTAATGGGAAGATTGGTTTGACCCTCCTGGTTAGCTCCAGCCACGCTGGGCTGGCCATGTCATGTTGGACAGGCTGAGGAACCTTACGCAGGGGAGGAAGCTGGTGATAATGTATTGTGTATGTTTACGGGCAGGAGGACAATGAAAGCTAGAGATGCAAGAGCTGGAGAGGTGTCAAAGCCTCAGTGGCATGCCACAGTTCATAAGGGAGAAAGGTGAGGAGGATGCCTGGCACACCATGGGAGAGAGTTGCCACTTGGGAGTATAGTGCAGGATAGCGGGATGGGAAGAGGTGGCTGGAGAGTGTCAATGACACTTTCTTATCTATTATTATCTTTAATTAATTTATTTATTTTTAATGGGAAGATCTTTCCAGAAAATCCACCTTGGGAAAAAATAAAGCTAAGCTGTTTGGCTTGGCAGTTACCAAACTAGGATGGTTGTGCCAATTTTACATCCTGTCTGCAGGATGCAGGATACCCTGGCAGCATCCTTTCCCACCAAACCCTGTTGGCAAAAGGCACGCAGTCCAAGTAGGCACTGGTGTCCCTCCTCTTTTCCTTAGATCCAGACTTCTACCCCTGCCTCCCTGAAACTAGGATTTGCAGATGGATCTGGGCTGTTGTGGAGACAGGTGCAACTTTCCATGACAGTTTGATTTTTTTTCCCCAACAGAAAATGGAAATTATCTACAAAAGTGATTTTCTTCCATACAGATTTTAGTTTTCTTTCACAAGCACATGTTTTGCTTAAAGCACCATTCTCATGGAAAACATTGTGGCCCTAGTGGTAAAAGTGAAGTCAAGAAAATTATTTTTCCAGGAGTATTTTCAATATATAAGGTCAAGGAGAACTTTGTTTGGGCCAGGAATCAGGGAAAATGAAAAGCAGTTAAAATCTGTATTCAATTCCTTTTAAAATCTGTATTCAATTCCTTTTTAAGATGTCTCTTTTAGAGCTGTCTCTGTATAATGGCTCAGAAATATCCAGGGAAGTTCTGTCACTTCTGGTTTCCATCTCTGACTGAAACTGAAACAAGCAAACAGTCGTGCAAGCAACGTTATTCTCATGAAGAGATTTCAAATTATTTCCTATGTTTTCATCCCCATGAGATTTAGATAAAACATCATGATTTTTCCTTTTTTCAACTGAAGCCAGACTCAAAACCCGCTGAGGTTTCCCCATCACTAATTAGAGCATGTATGTGAAATTATTTGCTGTGAAGGTGAAGCGTAGTGTTAAATTAAAATCAGATGCATCAAGAACTCAAGAACACCTCTCTCCTACCTTGGCTGGGTCTGGTGCTCTGAAGGTTAGTTTTGTTTTGCCACACTATTTTTCTAAATGATCCAGAACGGTGAAAAAGAAGAAGGGTTGTGGAGACGTTTTTTAAAAATTGAATTCTAACTTAGAAAAAAAATTATCTAATTTTCTGTTTCATCATTTCATTTAAATCTGCCTGCACATACAGGGAAAGACATATTATTTTTCCTGTCTCCTGCAAGGAGAGATGCCAGGTAAGGACAGCCCTTTTTAGCACATTGCTGGCAGGATGCAGTGTGGTGTGGAGTTTGGCTGTTGTCCAGGGTGTGGAAGGGGAGTGTGTACGTGTGTGCACTGGGTTTGTTCTCTACCACCCTGGCCAGCCCTCCTTGGGCAGCAATAAGGGATTCCTTGGCTGCAGCAGGAACCACAATGCTCTGCCCAGTTGGACTTACCATTCTTCCTTTAGCCAAATGTGTTTTCCTCGCAGGAGCAAAGGCCTGTATTGCTGAGAGCTGGACAAAAGGCTCCAAAGATGAAACACCCTGGTCCTCACTTGGCAGCTGTCCTTGTTTTATTAAAAAACACATTATAACATTCATTGACTGCCTGTATGGTTTGCCTGAGGGAAAGCTCAGCATCAGTGCAGTATGTCCACCCTGAAACCAGCCACTTGCAAATGGAGGTAAGCACCTTGTTCTCTGTCAGTTGCCTGCAAGCTGTACACAGAAAGCACAAGCAGTATCGCTGAACTCCTTCTAAGTCACTGAATGTCATGTTTCTGTGGCACGAATTGGGTTGGCTGGTCCATTGACCATGAGCCATTTAAGAGTTATTAATATATAACAGAACATCTTCTTCAAAGTTATGGATGATGTTTTGCTGTCTTGGTGAAGTTTTTAACTTTGCAAAAAGTGATTATTTAGGTTTATTACTTCCTAATGCCAAGAAAGCTTCCTGAGCAGCAATATCTGGTGGCTGTATGCTCATGTTAAGCTATTTCAAATTAAAAATAAGTGCTTAAACACAGAAAAATCTAATAACTGTAAAGACTTTTCAACCCTCACATTTTAAAAATTGCTGCTGGATGGGGTCAGGTAGGGTTCCTGAAGTGTTTGTTCTGGAATGAGCAAAAATGAAATTTTGGAAGGCTGAAGGATTCGTACTTTTAAAATCTGTGAATGTTACACAGGAAAAGCTGTCTGGCCTTTCTGTGCACTACCAACATCCCTAGCCTCTGAAAATGGCAAAAGAAATGCAGTTCCGTGTGCTCACTCTAAAGATGTTGTAAGAGAAATAGACCCAAATCAACTTGTGATTATTAATTTTAGGGTGGCAATTAAAAAAGACCCAAACAAACCACAATAAAAGCAATGCCTCCCTGCCCTCAACAATCTGTGAGCTAAATTCCCCTGAAATTGGCAAACATTTGATCCCAGTGACACAAATTATTGTGAGCTTGGAATGATATCAATTACTCTCCATTACTACCCAAGGGCGTGCTGCTATAGTGGTTAATAAGCCACATCCTAAAGTGCCCTTTACATACGTGGGTAAGGTCAAAAGCAATTAAGAAGCAGAGGATCTGTGGTGAAAGCAGCACAAGAGCAACACTAGTGTTTTTTTTTTTTAATAAATCAGGGTCATGTTGTTCAAGCACTGCTGGATAAGATCCGAAGATGAGCTCTGCCCAATGCTACCCCGGCTCAGAGGTCTATGGAAAACCAGCTCTCCCTTGATCCTGACTGCACTGTGGAGCTGTAACTCATGGCTGCAGCTCACCAAGGAGCACAGGGCGGTGAGTGCATTTGGGGTCTAGCTAAAACAAGAAGGTGAAGAGGGAATCCAAATGACCTCACAGCTTTTGAAACTTTCGAGATCCTTTCCTACAAGATAGATAAATTATCACATATGTGGACAAACTGTTCTCATACATCATTACTCACTGTGTTACAAGCACATCTCCCGTCTCTAACCCTATCCTTAGTTTTAGTTTAGCTCTATCATTGGACAGAGGTACTCTGTGTACACCTGATTATAGAAATCTCTTCAACAGGATGAGATGAAGTCATCTCCTGGTGTGACCAAGACTGCTTGAGCTACCTCTTTCAAACCTTGCCATTTTTTCCAAAACTCCCAGTAATTTTACAAAATCCTTCTTGCAGTGCAGTTGTCAAACTGTTTCTGAAAACTGGACTATCCAGAAATGGTATGTGATGTCAATAAAGTTAACTTTCTCAGGCGTACTTGTCCTGAGGAAAAGAGCATCAAGTTTCTTGATGACCAGACTTATTTTCCATAAACTCATGTTGATTGCATTAATTATGCTGCTATTTGATAATTATTTCCTGATTTTCTCCCATATCAGATTTTGCTTACAGTCAATTCCAGATGAACCAACTGATAGTTATGCAAGGTTTTATCAGTGGCCTCTTTCTACACTGGTACAATAGCATCTCCCAGGCTTTGTGACTCCTCTGATTTTCCAAGAGCTGTTATAAACTGAGGTCGAGGTCCATGGCTCAGAAGGCTGCTCCACAAATTTTCATAGAAAACTGCAGACAAGTTTGGGAAAATTAAGTCTTCACATATAAACAGCCCCACATGGGGCTCCCTGTGATTAGATTTGGCTCTCTAAAAGCCAACATCTAGCCTAAGCTTGTCAGATGGGCCCCCTCCAAAGTCAGTGGAGAGCAGGAAACATTGCCAGAGGTGGTTCCTGCAATCCCAGGGGAGCAGAGGCCTCTGCAGATGCCTATCAGTCCCTACTGACAAAAGAAAAACTCCAGTTGACTCAGTGTTTGTGGTTCCTTGTTGAGTTTTTTATGTGTGAGGGGTACGTTGTGCCTTGACCTTGTGCTCCACATCCTGTAGGATGCACCCAGAGGATTTGGAATCCCACCCTGTGACTGAGACAGTGACCACATCACAACCCTTTCTTGGAGATTTCTTTCTCAGATATGTTCTTACATGACTCATCATGTCTTGCCAGCTATCTGTAGTTCTAGTCACTGATATTACACCTTCCAGCACTGATTTTAGTTCCTCTAAAGCTACATTTTGTTTCATCACCATTTTTGTTTATTAGTTTTATAAATCCACTTTGCTTAAACCCAGGGATTCTCAGCCTGTAGAGGCTTCTGTATAGGCTTCTGTCTGGTAGCACACTCACAAGCACCTACAGAGAGGTGTGTTTGAGTGTGCTGGAGATGTCTCTCATAAGAAATATCAGAAAACAGTGATTCCCAGCACATTTTCTATGAGCAGAGGATTGTTGCCCTGTAAATCACCACACTAAGCAGACTGTGCCGTGATCAGATGAGGTCTCCCTTGCCCATCTCAGCCTGCATCAGTCCCCAAGGAAGTTCTCCAGAGAAAGTGGCCTTTTGTCTCCTCCTGGACTGGGTATTTTGCATAATCTGGTTAAATAAAATGAATACACACACGCACAAAGGGTTGTGGAGGAAAGTGGTAGTATAAGTAAGGCCGAGTGGCCCGTCTAATCTGACAACAATATAATAAATCGTTTATTTGTGTACATTGGAACAACTCCTTGGGACTGTGGTCTATTCCTGTTTCCCAACAACACTGTCATTAAAACAATGGGCACTGTAATTACTGTGATAAAAAGGCATTATTGCTTCAGTTCTTCATCTGGCCCATGTGCAGAAGGAAGAGATTTTCTTTATAATCTCCCCTCAGAAGGAGCATAGGGACCAGAAGGCTCCTTCTCCCACTGGCTCTGCCTGTACAAAAGATTTCTCCACACCGGAGGCTGCAGTGTGAGAGCCTTTGTCTTAAATGAAAGGGCATAACACAGGCCTTCTGCCAGCACTGGCTACGAATGAAAGCAGAGCCTTTATGTACCAGCTAACTGCTGAACTGCAGACAATACTGTAAAATCTGTACTCCTCCATTATCTCAGCTGCCTTCGCATCGCCGGAGTGCTGCTGAGCCTTAAAAAGAGGCAAGGCTGCGGGCGCCAGGCTGGAGCTTCACAAAGTCTGTGTCAGGAGGAGAGCAGCAAATCTGCTTGCCCAGCACAGCCGCCCTGGTGAGAATGACGAGGGTGGGTCGGGAGGGAGATATGATTAATACCTCGAACACAGTCGCTCCAGCTATTTCTGCAGCTGGGCCATTTAGTTCTGGCAAACTGCATTTTAGCTTCTCTTCAGTTCAGATTCTTTTAAAACCTGCTAGTTTGGCAGATCGCTTGTGTGCTATGAGCTTGCTGCCCAGGTCTTGTGATGCCAGACTCTGCAGGAGACAGCCTGGGGGTGAGCATTTTTGCACTGGTCCTCATGAAAAACTCTTTCAAATGAGCCCAAGAGCTCGCAGAAAATCTGTGAACATTGCCTGGAGAGCCAAAACGCCAGCTAGTTTGGGTCCACTGCCCCCAGCAGAGCTGCATCACCTGTCATCTCTGAGAAGACGGGCTGCAGTCCTTTGCATGCTTCAAAGTGCTCAAGGGGTTGCTTAAATCCTTCAGGTTGCTTAAACAGGGCCAGTCTGGCTGCTGCAATTTTAGCTTCCATAAAACATCTGCCTTAGGGCTCTTACATCGGGAAGTACTGACTCCACAGGGGGAACCGTTCTCCCTGGCTGTAGTGGTCACTGTGAAGAGGTCACGCTGGCAGCAAGTTACTCCTCGGCTCTCTGATGTGAGTAACTGCTGGCTGGTGAGAGGGCAGGCACGACCCTGTCTGATGAGAATTGCAAAAGAATATCAATAAGGTGCTGAGACGACCACTGCTATTGCCAGCCCCCTCTTTTAGAATAATGTTTACCCCGTTGCAAGCATAACTGATGTAAATCGCATGTGTCAGGCTGAGTAGGAACACCTACCCCCTCTCTGGAACCGCTCTCCTCTCGTTTGACAAGGTACAAACAGAAAGCCCGTTCACATGTGAGCGGAGAGTACCAAACATTGCATCAAAAAGCAGAAGCCATCCTGTTACAATCTGCTGCTTGTCAGCGTTTGACAGCGTTGTGAAATACAAATGATCTCTGAGATAGCAATGCCTGCTTTAGTCACCGGTAAACAGCTCCCCTCATTAAAGAGATGCTTTAGAAATGACAGCACTAAATTATGTTAATATTTTTATGAAGCGCTCTCCAGCAAGAGATCCTAAAGCAACGTTTGCCATTCGTTTGCCAAAAAACATTTCTTTGCAAGCAGAGGCAAAGTGGCCTTGCCATTGAAAAACTGATGCCATTAAACAGGCTCCAACTGGGACAAAAATGGACATGTTTAGATGTAAGAGAAGGGACTCTGAAGGAGGAGATGGATTTTTCCTAAGGCTCCTTTTTTCTTTAGAATATCACGTGTAACCTTTTTTGACCCACAGATAGTCTTCGGTTCTGAGTTTGTTCAACGCCTAATTCAATATCCTTAGCCATGACAGTAACTCATAGGTCCTGTCCTGTAATACAATCTTGCTAATGATTATAAATGGCTAGATCTGAAACTTGCTTGATCTGAAACTATATTCTACCGTTCAGTGCCCTCTGCAACCTCGTAAAGAGAACAGATTCAGAAACAGCCCTTGAGAAGGAGTCCTGAGTCATCCTCTCTCTCTCTTTAGCATTGGGATTTTCCTTGGAGACTTTTCGGTTACATTTTTGCTTTGATTTTGCTTGTCTTTGAGATCTACTGAGATTAGAGTCCAAGACAGAATGGCTGCAGTGAAATCATTACAGATTCCACCTGCATCCCGCTCTGAGTCAGAGAGAAATTAACAGGATAATACAGGCTGCATGTGTTTCTCAAGTGAGAGATCACTGAGTCCATGTCAGAAATACCGCTGGTAAGAACAGGCTATAGGCAGTGACAGATAATATTTCACAGGATTTTCAAACTTCTTTTTTCAGGACATGAAAATATTTGATCCTCTTGTCAGCAGGCTTGCTCTGAGCTTCTTTTATAGTAACATTCAGCACTGAAGGCTCAGTTTCTCTCAGTCTGTCTGCTCCTGCCCTTCAAAAAAGATCTGGGCTCCTCTTCTGCAGAGCTCTGGCTGTACCTGCCCTCATGCAGGAGTAGCACGGCAGTAAGACCCTCCACCCATTGCTCTCTGTAAGGGATATGCAATGCAGGAAACTCTTCTGTGTCTTTAATTTGATGGTGAAAGTGATTTCTGCTGCGAATATGTACCATCAGGCCTGGAGGTCATATTTTAATTACATTCTTCTGTTGCTTATTTGGGAGAGGTTTTTCATTTTCTGAAGATTTTTAGCACATCCATTCACCACTTGGTTAAGTTTATAGAATCACAGAATTGTTAGGGTTGGAAGGGACCTTAAAGATCATCTAGTTCCAACCACCCTGCCATGGGCAAGGGCATTTTTCACTAGATAAGGTTGCTCAGAGTCCCATCCAGTCTGGCCTTAAAAACTTCCAGGGATGGGGCTTCTACCACCACCTCTCTGGGCAACCTGTTCCAGTGTCTCACCACCCTCATGGTGAAGAACTTCTTCCTAACATCTAATCTGAATCTACCTACCTCTAGTTTTGAACCAGTCCCCCTAGTCCTACCACTACCCAACATCCTAAAAAATCCCTCCAATAAAAGGTTCTTCCAACAGATGATAAATCCTCATCTTCTGTTTCTTTTTTCCTCTCAGAATCCCAACTAATGGCCCACATAGCTGGCTGCAGCCATGGTAATAAAGGAAAAAAAAAGACTATAATATCTACTGCTTGATCTGAAAACACATGGACACTCCTCTTTCTTGGCCTTTTCAAATAAGATGTGTGAGTTCAGACAAGAACTTTACTTTAGTTCTGTCTGCCACCACATTTTCTACACAACAAAGAAAATATGCTTTACTATTCTTACAAAGAAAATATTCTAAATAACCCAGCTTTCATATTTACAAGCATAGCATATGGATGTGAACTGTAGTGTTACACAGCAAAGGAAGACACTGGTTTGATACCATGTCCACCAAAGCCTACGAGCTTGGTGGGGAAATATTCCACATTGCCCTCAATCCCTCTCCCTTTAGGAGGTGGTTCGGACATCTGCGCTCCGACCGCGACATCTGGATATGACGCAGCTATCTCCCTGCTAACCTGTGTCTTGGAAATGTTTGACTATTATCATGCCCAGGATTCTTAAAGAGCTAATGATAAATTACACCTATTGTTTCTATAAAGGGAATTTGTTTATTTGTGTTAAATAGCATCCTGTTTATAAGGAGTTGGGGTCTCCACCAGCCTGCTAATGAGACAAAATCATTTCCTCTGCAGTGGCATAGAGTTAAGCAAGACTCTCAGGCCAACAGAGAATTCTGATTTGCTCCATACAACATTCATGTCCCTTCTGCCAGATGGAAACAACACACCGCCCTTGCTGTGTTACAACTGGTGTCTTCAGCAAGCGCTTAGTGCGCAAATCCCTTGGTTCGTACTGGGGGAAGGTTGAGTGTGGGACAAATGTACATTTAAGGACATTGTCACTCCTAGGCTGTGAATTTCAGGATTGGTTTCCACCCACAAGAGCTGTGCAAGTGTCCCATCAGCTTTTTAGAGAGATGAGACCAAGAAAAGCCTCTTAAAGCAAATATCCGTAACTAAAGACATTGTTTCTGCACATCTGCAAAACCTGCATTATAGCAACCGCCTTTGCTTTAGCCTTAGTGTTTTGTTGGCACCAGGAGAGATTGCAGGGTAGCTGTTGGACTGTGGGGATCCCCCACAGGGAATCATCAGCCTGTTGGCCTTCAGGATACAGAGCAGTGAGAGGGTGCTCTGCAGCACAGCTCTGTGAGGTAGCCTCAGAGCCAGAAATGCAAGTCTGGGAGGGATTTCATCTCTTGCCTCTGCTGGCCAGGCTATCTTTTAGTTTGTCACAGGCTGGGAAGGAAGTTGCCTATATCTTCAGCATCCTCCCACAGGCTTGTGATGCATCCCCTTTGGGTTTGCATTGCTTGCAGAGTGAATGATCTCTGGGTGTTCAGAAAACACTGGGATTGTATTAGACACCACCATAAATAACAACGAAGCTACATGTGATGTATTTCCTTGTATTCCCTGTGCATAGGATTGCTTGCCTCCGTCTATATTCACTATTTTCCAACTTGCCACCTTTGCTCTCAAGATTAATGAGCTGTAATTAAGACTGTACAATCAGTACAACAATTCTGATCTTTTTGCAACTGGTGTTTTCTAGTAAGCTTTTTTTTTCTTGGTTTGAAAACAGACACAGAGTCCTGATACATTTATTCTGACAAGGAAGCCACAGCTGTCAAGAACTGTATTAAGGTGTGAATGAAAAGCTTATGCTGACAGAGAAATCCGGACTCATAGCTCTGATTTCCTCGGGCAGGTTCAACCGTAGCCTGCTGACAACAGTTAGACATTACACAAGAGCATAGCTTCCCCAGCTCCTTGCCAGGTTGCTTTTCTTAATACTATGTGGCTGTTCTTTTCTTTTGTCTGCCTGTAAGATAAGGGAAATAACCATCCAGAAGCAAGATGGTGACTTAGAAAATACGGCCTGCCTGAGCCAAGGAAGCTTTCTCTGCAGAAAGACAGGACTAGTAGGGCTTGGATAACATTAATTTAAGTTCCCAGTAGAAAAGCCTGACATTATTCATTGCAACGCCCGTTGAAGGTTTTATTAAGCCAAAATAAAAGGTATAATTTACAATGCCTTTCTCACAACAGCTTCCTTTAATTGCTTCATGTAGATCAGTTCATGCTAGCAACTGGGTTTTGACTCAGTATGAAGTAGAAGATACTTGCCCTGTTTAGGAAAATACTATAGCAGAGCACTTGGCAGGTTATGGGCTTGGAAGTGATACAGTTTTAACGATGGTGTAGCTCCCTCTTGACTCCATGGAGCAGATGGAAGAAGTGCTGTATGTCTGAATGAAATTGTAAATTCCAGGTTTACACTCCAATTCTGCATCACTTATCTTCTTATGGAGGAATGGGAATCAGTCTGCCCCCTTGATTTGAAAGCCCTTGTGTTTATCCTGTCTGTGGAAGAAATCCAAGCTAAACTTTCAGTGTCAGTGCTTGCAAGGGATATGGACTGAAACTGCAGCTTGCTGCTTACCCATTTTGGAAATCACAGAAACAGAATGTGGTTTTTCCTCATACTGTCCTATAGGCAGTGGGAACTGTGTCCTACAAGGTGCAGCTCCCACTTCCCAGCTTCGGGACACACATGCAAACACATAACACAGCTGGGGGTACAGTTACATGGGGGTGAGAGTCAGAGGGTTGCTAAAGTTTCCCACAGCTTGGAGCCTGAGAGGGTCAAAACTGGAAAGACCCGTGAAAAGGGAGAACCTGGGAGAATTGTCAAGCCTATGGTCGAAGCCCAGCTTGCTGTGACATGGCTGAAAACTTCTCTGCAGCTACCTAGGCTCCACCAAACAGAGCAAATGCTGGTGTTCTGGCTGGGTTGTTACATCTGTGTAATAGTAATACTCATGTATATTTTTAAAATACCCAAATACTGTTTATACACATCACAGAAAATAAAAAATGTGTCTAAGGTTAACTCTACAACAGACTTCTAATACTCTGGCAATTGAATGTATAAAAATACACCCACGCTCTATCGTTGCTCCTTTAAAATAACATTATTTTTTCTACAAAGCCCAATTAAACCAACAAGAATTCCACCAAGAATAGAAAGTTCTCTGTCCTCTGACAGCTAATATATCTCGCTTAGTCTTTTGAGAGCCCTAAAAGCAAAATTTAGTAGTTTGTTTTCAGCAACACTCTTCTACAAGGGAGAAAAAGAATAATTTATTTCTGATTCAGAGGAGAAGTGGCTAAGCAGGGGATCACCTGCTGGTACTTTGATGACTATCTTTGTGGAATATATTATGGACTCTAATTAAGTAAACCCTCTTGCATGTCTATAAAGTGCGTGGCTCAGTGGTGGAACCTTTTGCCCGTGGATGGAGTTGTATCAAGCATGTATCAAAGACAATTATGTGTGTAAGAATTCTAACCAGAGCTCTTACAGTAAATGCCAGATAAGGTTTCAAAGCACATAACATATTCAAGGGAGGGATTTAAGAGGAATCTGTGCTTTTCTGGTTTTGCTTAGTGTTATTTTATAGAAATAAACCACTCTCAGCTAACTGTAGTCATCGGTAACAGTAAGTCGTTGGAACAAGTACTGCACCCATTCAGGTTCTGTGAACCTGGTCAGAATTGGGGAGGGAAAGCAGTTCTGGGGAAAAAGGTTTAATTGCCCTCCAGAAGCTTACTGGGGTGCCAAGGAGCATAGGAGAGATGAGCAGCCCTGACTAGGAAGTCTGTGATGGAATGCGAGGGCAGGACCCAGCAGAACATCTCAGGGGAAGCTGCTCTTAATGTGTCACATCTGAATGACATGGATAGTGCCATGGTGGCTGAGACCTCAGGTTGCTTGCTTGCTTCCTTCCTTCCTTCCTTCCTTCCCCCCTGCCACTGTCTTTTCCCTCCTTCCCTCCCTTTCTGACTCCTTCTGTCCCTTCCTTCCCCAATAGTCCTTTTTATATGAATAGCATAAAAAAATTAATCTCAGTGCATCACAGACAGCTTGTCTGAAGCATCTCAGCTATCTGGGATTTTGATGCAGAGTGAAATGAAGATCATATGATCTTGCTTTAGTCTTTTGTTTTGGTCTGGACAATCTTGGAATAATGTTCAGTTGCATGAAAAGACTGCCTTTGGACTATCACCATAAATAAGATGCACTATACATGTCAAAACAAGTTCTTATGTAATACAGATCTCTGTGGTTTCATTTACTAGTAACACCCTTCATAAGTCATAACAGGGAATGAAGCAATCTCTGTGATATGGAAATTTCTTCTCAAGTGCATAAATTACGTCTTAATGCTTCAATTGCTTGAAAAGTGGGACAGTCCCACAGGTCACCATTTCCATTCCGGTGATAAGATTTGCAAATATTAACAATGATTTCTGTTTTATGGGGAGGATTAACTTTACAGGCATGAGGGGTCCAGTTTAGTTCAACGTGGGGAAAGAGAAGCCTTAAGTGTAACAGATTAGCAAAATCAAGTAATGAAGACAGCTTTATTTCGTGCGTAGTGACTTTATAAACTATCCCAATTCTGAAAGACTAAATCACATGCTCAGCTCCCACCTCAGACCTTTGTGCCTTCATCTGCACTCTGATCTCCATGGAGGGTATAAGAGGCAGAGGGACTCGTATGGAGAAAGGGATGCTGCACTGGGACCTGCCCTCTCATCCATCTGTGCCACAAGGCTGCTGTGTGCCCTCTGACCAGTTGTCACTCCTAAAACTTATGGACATGTCCTTGCCTGCAAGCTGCATTACTTTTTGAAACTTGGCTCTCATATAGGCCCTAGGTGTTTTCACAGTTGATTTCCCCTGGAATTATGGTGGTTCAACATGTGTTACCACCGAGATGAGTGTAGTTCATCAGGAAGATTTCTGAACCTCCAGAAATACGTGCAGATTTGCTTTGCTGTACTCATTTCTCCTTGTTTGAGCACTAAAAGACGCATTCAGGCAGTCTCTTAAAGTCATACAAATAACAGTCATTGAAATGGAAAGCAGTAAAGTTATGAATATTGTATAATGAAATGTTAAATTACAAATAAATAAAACATCTGGGGCCAGATGTTGCTGTTGGATTCCTGTGTGGAACTGCCATTCACCAGCATTGTGTGCGCACATCTGAGAGCAGAGTTTGGCCCTTGATATAGAAAAGCAGTGTTCTTAATGTAATATTAATGGAGGATGATTCCTCCATTAAAAAAAAAAAAGTAACTTGGAAGATGGAGAGATTAACATATTTTATAAAAACAGTTGAGGGATTCTTTACAACAACCTTTCATAACAGTGATTTTTTTAAAGATTAAAAGGATAGAAAACAACAGTGAAAGAAACTGGAAGAAACCTCTACAGAGTACATGCAATGAGAAAAGGGAGCAGACAGTATAAGAAATGTACTTGAAGTAAGCCCGAGTGCTCAAACATCACTCAGGAGGTTTAAAAGACAGAAGATGGGTGATAGAATGCATAGAAGGATAAAGCAATTCCACTGTGCCTAAAGTCAGGTGGACTTGCCAAGTATTGAACTCCCATTTTGCCTTTTTTTGAAAGTGTGTTGAATCTTTTAACCAATTTACTAATACCCATGGGGTGGTTACAGGGAAAAAATGGCCATTTGCTCAGGGAAAAAAATTCTCTTTCACAGAGGTATGCATTTCTTGGTTGTGGACAGGTTTGCAGAATTTGAACTTTAGTGGGATTAGAAGATCCTTTTACACCAGAGCTGATCTCTCCGTAGGTTCAAGCGCAGTGCGTGCCTGTGCTTGTGGTTGCAGGCACTGCTTTGTGACCATTTGGTTGTGTAGCTTCCAGCCCCTGCTCCCCTCCACGGTACCTGCCTGGGCTTGTTTGCTATGTGCTTTTTCAGAGCAGGCAGAAAGCCCTTGAGAGCAGTGGTTGTTTATTTTGAAATGTCCTCAAAGGGGTTAACCTTTCAAGATACACATCTCATTTTCCAGCCTTCAGTCTTGCTCCACCACAGCTCCATCGGCAGAGTTCAGTGCATCCAGGCTCAGCCCTGTTCAGGGTGGTGAACTTTGTGGATGACCTTTTATACAAAGCCTTTTAGCCAGACTGGGCAGCCTGGTGAAAGAAATTAAAGAGCCAGGCAGTAATTCACTGCTTTCTGTACATTTTTTTGAACCTTTGATCAAGGTGCCCTTAATCTCTGGAGGTAGTTGCCCACTTGGTCTTGCTGATTCCCCGTTCTGCATGACAGGGTGATGGGAAGTGCTGTGCCAAGGACCAGCTCCATGCCATGGATTATAGGCAGGCATTATAGGACATTTGTAAACTAAGGGCTTTTGCAGGGCAGTTCTGGCGTGACATGCTCACTGTGCATCCCTTGCCATTAGACATCCAGTCTGGGAAAGATGGGCTGCACCTTGTGCCATACAGCTCTTGACCTATGTCAGCAACCCCGTACTCATGGCTCTAGTCCAACTGAGAGGACTTGGCAGCTCCAGTCAGCTCGGGAGCTCCCATGTTTCAAAATGAAGGCTCAAGTGTGTGAAACTATGTTTTGAAAGCAACAGTATGCATCTGGCCCTGGACAGCTATCAGCAGTCCATGCCTTTGGAGAAGCAGTGAAGGAGAGAGGTGTAAAAGGCATCTACCTCTGCTACTAGTTATGGAAGCAGAACACAAGCAATCAGTTACCAAGGGAAGGCTACAGGGTATTTTATTTACTTGTGACAGAGAGAGAAAACTCACTTTTTGACAGTGTCCTTACTGTCTTAGAGTTCTCTCTTCCTGCTGCTCCTTGCTCTTCTCTCTTCCTTGACCTGTACCAGCCTGCACAAATTCAGTTTTCTGCCCAATGTCAAAGTCCTTTAAAAGAGCTGAAAGTTCTTGGCCTGTGGGCTTTAATTGCCCACTGAACCTACCTACAGATGGCCATTTCCCCAGGTCAGGGCAAAAAGCCTTCCCTTCCAAACGAACCAAACTGCAATGTGGAAATCCTCCTCTGTGGCACAGAGCAGGCTCAACACAGGGTGGGCATTTGCTATTTGCTACTTTGCATTTCCTTGAAATGAAGGAAGAGCTATGAAAAAAAAATCTGCTCAACAGTGTTTTGGTCAATTGCTGTGCAAAATGACATCATCAGTAACCCAGCCAGATGGGGCTGAGCACTGTGTCTGCGAAAACGTTCATAGGGGCAGTGAGCACCTTCAGACAGCCGCTTTCTATTAGACTAAACACAGATATTCTTTTTAAAAGTGTTCAAGGAAATCGAGCTGCAGATGAAAGCCAACAGTTAAACACAGCTGTTCCTTCACCTTGTTGCCTCCTTGCAGTTATTTTCTTTTCAAGGTGTGGGCTCAATCAGGAAAATGGAAAGATGGCTGAGAAGTTCTAGGTATGTCTTCTTGTGCACCTTGAATTTTAAAGAGCAAGCTTGCAGTTTCTCTTCCAGTTTCACTGATCTGAATGTTATCTACACAAAATCCAAGTGTTCAAACTGGAGGTGAAAAATTGGATATGGCACCTTTTGGGTGTAAAAATTGTGCTGGAGTTTTTACAGGGCCTCTAAATAACACCTGCATTATACATTTTATATGCCAGTGTTTCAATTTATGATGTTTCCTTTGGCTATGGCTGTATGCTATCCTGGTTTTTATATCTGACAAGAACCCCTCCGCCATGTCTCTGGAGTTTTTGGACTTCTGGGTGTTAATAATGAACGTCTTATGCTTGTTTCAGTGCCCATGCCTGACAAGGACAGCACTGGCTTTTAAAAACTCTTTATCTGAGATGAGTGGAAAATGATGTTCCCATGCCATGGGACTTTTCTGAGTCTTCAGTACTTTCTCCTCCTATGCGAAAGTAAAATGCATGCTAGGTTTGTGACAGATCGGTGTGCACCACAACATAAATTTGGCCCCTGGTGTTGTTCATTCTTTCACACAGAATTAGATGGCCAAAAGAAAGTGAAAAATGTCTGCTGGATGCTGTGGCCAGGAAGATGTGGCAGTAGTGGTCGGTATCTGTCCATCTCTCTTTTCAGGTCTCTATGCAAGAGCAGTGGCTTCCCTGCAGCTCAGAGGCATTTCCCAACAGGTCTCTCACAAGCAATGAGCTCTTGCCAAAAGAGTTTGTTTCTTGAATCATCATTTTCTGACCGGAAAGATGAAATTCCAATCACTTCTGCTCATTATAAATGAACAGACTGACAGTCCCTGGGACACAGACTTCAACCATTGCATTCCGTTCCCTGTGGGTCTAAGAAATATATAGTAACCAATTGGCCCAATGGAAGATCTCTTAACATTTCAGTGTGAAGAGCTAATACTTTTAAAACAACTGCACGTTTAAAAATACATGTCTCAGTCATCTCCAGCAGCTTCATGCTAACAGCGTAGAGCTATTCCAGCACCATCAAAAGGAGAAGCTTGCATTAGCAGAGACTTCAGCTATTTCTCCTGGCTAATCTAGAAAGAAAATCCCAAACCCACTGAAGTGCCCTGGGCACACATTTTATAGCTGTACAGGCTATTTCATTGCTAAAGCAAGTCCATATTAGCCTTTTAAGCATCTTTCAGCCTGAATTATCTAAGTAATATACATAAATCATGCTATATTACACAATATTTTTTCTTGCCACCTTTCTTGAATTTTACTCCTCCAGCGCAAGTTCTAGAAAAGCAGCAAATGAGATTTCCTTCAGTTACTCACCACAGCTAGTAGGATGACTGAGTTATGCCAGGAATTTTTGGCCCAGTTTGTCATATCCAGAGAAGTGAAATTCTGTGTAATGAGGTGGGAGAGGTGCTACAGAAAGAGGAGGCAGTAACTTACTTATTATTACTCATTTTACCCTGCTTGTTTTTCTGTCTTTTAGCTATCTGCAAATGCTCTACACTCTTGTAGTACCTGCATGATCCATCAAGTGAGCCCTGTCCTCACAACTTCCTTTCTGAGGGAGGCTCATGTCCTAATGATGGGGCCATTAGGAAAAGGACGTTAACCGCCTTAATTCATCCCAGCTCTTATTTCCAGCTGTTTCATATAGGCATAGTTCCAGAGAGGGGGTTGAACACCCCCTATACCTGCTGGAGAACCTCCTGTGCGTGGTGCAACTATAGTGTTTGCACAGCAGAAATGGCAGAAAATATGGAAACCATGTCCAAGGCAGGAAACAGAAATGAGACCTGCCTGTCTGGCTGAATGCTGTCACCATCAGGCTGCAGGACTGACCTTGAATGCCCGTCCTCCCTTGCTTTGGGAAATCTCTCATTCTCACTTACATGGAGACAGTGATTCAGGAAAAGGCATGCTCTCACCTGGAGTTTCAAAGGTAGCCCAGATCTTAGAAGCTAAGTGAAAATTGGCAGCTATTGGAGGAGAAACCTCTGAATTCCAGCCCCACATAAAGAAAGGAAGTGCCAGCTCCTAGCATGCACCAGGAGGGCAGCAGCCATCTGGCTAGACAATATGTGGCAGCTTAGAGTTGCTGCTTCTTAGGACAGAGGTTATTAGGGAGAACTTTTCATTGTGTAGGCTAGAGGGCCTAGGACACAAATCCAGGGGAAAATGGGTCTTCTTAGACCCGCTTCTTCAAAACCAATTTATTAATGTTCTCTTATTGGGTGCTGCCTGCAGGATTTAGTCTCAACACACCTGCATGCTGGTGTCAAATAGTCCAGGGGTTGTCCAGTGGTTGAACGGGAGGTGATCTAGCAAGCCTCCGGTACCATCATATCCAGTCTGTTTGCTGGTAGAGAATGGCCAAATGCCCAGTGAGTGTTAGACACTGAACCAGTTGATCAGCTCTATCCTCCCCTGGGCTGCTGCCAAGCTGGAGCAGGAGCCATCTACACTCACGTGTACACAGGCAGAGCTGTCTAGATCTGATGTAGGAACGTCTGGTGAAGTAATTGTGAAGTATGAAAAGTGATACATAGAGAAATGTTGGCAATGAGGCCAAGAGGCAATGTTGCTTACAGCAACATTCCCTCTGGAGCTGGTGCCTGACTGTAGGGCCAAGGTACCCCAATCCATTGCAAGACAAAGATGCTTCTTTTTAATGGTAGGATGGAGTAGAGAAGTACAAATCCATTGCCTGCCTATGGAGCTGAGCTGTGTATCTGACCACGAACTAATTGGCTCACAACAGGCTAAATGGGTTGAAGTCCTACACAAGGGCTCAGGGGAGCTTGAACATTGTTCATAATGGGACTATGATCAAAAGCTGCCCATTGTCTGTTAGTGTTGTAACTGCTGAATTAATCTTCCTCCCTGAAGAAGGGAGGAAGCATTCCTGAAGCATGTCCAGGTGACATCTCTGGAGCCCGAAGATCACTGGCAATGTCCTGCAGCATTAACAGCAGAGGGACACACTCTTCAGTGATCCACCATCAGCATTAACACTGGAGGGACAGGCTCTTCTGTGATCCATCTCTTTTTTTCAGATGTGAAGACTGGCAGCTCCCACTAGGAGTGAGAAGACAAGTTCATTTCCATAAATGCTGAGGCTGCCAACAAAAATACCAGGCAAAGTGTAGTAGCGTTTGTCCAATGCTTTCACATGCCCACCAGGAGCATGGCTGCCACCACCACCTCATTTCGCAGAGGCCATTGACAGCTGTCAGATGATAACAACTTTGGATAATTAGCATCCTGAAGGGCTTGAACTGAGAGCTCAGAAATGAAAGATTGTATTAGAGAACAGCTATTCCCTCCTCACCCCCCGAGACTGGTTGTGTATGTCAAGCTCAACAATAACATTAAAAAAAAGTAATACTAAGAAAAGCAATATAGCAGGGCAAATTGCATTTGCTGCATCTTGGGTTTACATTTCATTACAAATAGCTTCTAACTCAAGGTACAGTCTTTTTATGTCATTAAGACAAGTCCTGAAGTCCTTTCTCAGTTTTCACTCATACCTCAGAAGCTTTCTCATTAACTTCAGTGGATGTCTCTTTGTATGACTGGAAACTGAAAGGGGGCCTTGGGATTTGAACTAGCGGGAATTTTGCTTCAGTAAGCAGCAAGAAATGTGGCCATGATAATAACCTTTTCTTTTTTTCTTTCCCTCTATTTTTTTTTTCCTGTTGCTTTTCTGACAGCTCTGAAAGAGTGGGAGGAAAGCAGCTAGGACACACCACCTTTTTTGTTTGTTTTGAGGATTTGTCAAATGTTTTTCTTTTGAATTTCTAAGCAGAAGGTCATTTCAACTGAAAGGCCAGCATGTTTCATTTAGAAAATGTCAATTAAAAATGTTAGAGGCTTTTTTCATCTAAACCAACAGGAAGATAACTACAAAAACATTTAAGTCAACAAAAATCTTACACTTTTTTTTTGTTATAAAGGCCCCAGAAGTTTTAACTGAATTTTTTGCCCTGTTCTAAATTAAAAGTTTGGCTAAATCATTCCTGCAGAGACTGTGTTCAAATGGAGACTCGTTTACATACCTGCCTCTGATCATACAAGACAGTGCTGGATTATGGGACGCACTGGCTTACCAGCCTCAGAGAATGGTGTGTCCTCACCATGATCCTGTCTCTCACTAGAAACGCAGACTACTTAGATAACAGCAACTTCACTCTTCCTGACCTCAGAAAAAAGCAAAGAGAAAGAGAAAACAAAGGCAAAACTCTATTTCAGCACTTCTGGACACTGTGGAGAGGCTGTCCCACTTTTATTAATGGAGAGTGACATGTTTTATGGGGAAACTTCATTCTCAGAAAGAGTTTACTTTAGTCTATTTTGAATTCGGTTTAGAAAACACCAAAAGGTTACCAAAAGTTTTGAAAATTGTGAACAGATTTATCTAAGATGAAACCGAGTGCCCAACTACGGGTTACACAGGTGTTAAGAGAAAGCAGCCAGCAATCACAGGTGTCTTGGAGGGCTGATGCTAACCCAGGGAGGGCTGCGTTGCCTCAGGAGATGCAGAAAGGTGACAAAAAGCAGCTGCAGGACAGTAACAGCTTAAAACCAGCATAGACATCTTTGTAATTAGCATCTGAACATGCTTAAGATTTCCTCTCTTTACCCGTGGTTTTAACCTCAAACCTCTTTATCCTATTTTATGCAGCTCTACTGCTGCTTCACAACCTCTCTGCTCTGCCACAGGAGTTCAGAAGAAGCTGTGGCAGAAATGACCAGGCATCTTGAGAGTATGCCCATGCCAATCACCACAAAGTAAGTCTTTTTTCATACACCACAATGTAGTAATAATGGACACTGGCCCTTGCTCAGCCTCATTTAATGACCCATAACTGAGTGAATAATTCATTCAGTGCCTAGAGAACTTGCTTGGAGACTTGTTTTACCACAGGGCCCTGGGGAATGAAAACAGCAATAAAGTTCCAGCTTTTAACCCATCCATTTACAAAGCCTCGTGATATTATTGCTTCCATGATCAATTTAAATGAACATGTTGGAGGTTTACTGTCAGTCTTCCTGTATTTCATGCCCCAGTACATATTTTTTCAAAGCATTTACAGCTTATACTTATTGTTGGTTTGAAGGGACTAGAAAATTCCCAACTGCAAAGTCATCCTTTTATTTAAAGCTTTAATTGTCTTAAAGAAAAGCCTTTCTGAAATCTAGCCCTTTTGGAGTCACTGGTGCTGTTTATTATCCAGTAAACTCTTTTAAGCTTTGGAACAGGTTAACACTCCTCAACATCAGTATAATTTTTCTTAGGCTGTGTTACTGTGTTTATATGAGGATCTTCATTTTGCTTTGGCAGCAAAATGTCTTTTCTGCTTCTGCAAATTACGAAAAAAAAAAAGCCTTCCTAAGCTGCATTGCTTTGCAGCTGTGAAAAACTATAATAACTTCAGTCGGATTACAACTACATCAAAGGTATTATACATCCCTGAGTAACATATTTACTGGGCTTTTCAACAGCTGTATAATTAGCTCTGGATGACTACTTTTTTCCTCCACATCTTTAAATATCCATATTTCAAAATTCACAGAAATTCAAAGGGACAATGGTTTTCCCTTTCACAGAAGGTGTAGCCCACTAGATTTTTTCCTTAGCTTCTTTTTATATTAAAAAAAATAATTTATATTAAAAAAAGGAGAAGGAAAAAGAAAAAAAAAAGGCTGAAGTTCCCTATTCCCATCTCCTGGTAACCAGACCCAGGTATCCATCACCCCTCCTGCCATGTTGTGCCCGCCTGATTGATGAGGGAGGTGATTCAGACAGGGGACAAGGACAGAGCTCTTTGTGGCATCCCCGAGGAGGCAGCTCAGAGGCAGCAGCTGTCCCCAGAGCCTGTCGCAGCCCCCTCGCACAATAGGAGGATGGCAGAAGGTGAGGAAAACGCTCGTGCCTCCACAAGGAAGAATAAAGACTCCATATGTCCTGGGCCTCAACAGATGCTCCTGCAGGGTGACCCCCTTTGCTGTCCCCCCCCTCTCGCCTTGCACTTGCAGCATCTCCATCACCAGCACTGACAGCCCCTATTCACCAGGACATCCCCAGAGAGGGTCCCCGTCACGGCCCGCCTGCACGGCTGGAGCTTTTGGGGAAGGAGTTGTATGCAGGGTTGGGCTGGACTGAGCGTGGAGTCCAAAACCCCTCTCCTGCTGTGATCCTGCACACGTCTGCTGTCATTCCTTTGCAGAGGCTTTTGTTATGCAATTACCTTTATTCTGGGAAAAGAGGCTTTAAAATTCTCTTTAACTCTAGCTGGGTTTTCTTTTCATATTTTTTTTTCCCTGTGATGAGGAGCAGAAGGCAGTGCTTCGGTGTCAATGTGGAGGGAAGGCTTTTTCCCCCACGAGTATACCTCACAACCTGCTGGTTTATCTTGTGCTGATTGCTCAGTCCCATGGCCAGGATGTCAAGGGAAGGTGTGAGAAACACTTTTACATGGCCTCTATAGAAATGCGAATTTCCTCTTCTAATGTTTTTCTCAGCTGGTGGGACACTTCAAACTCAGTTTTCTCTTCAGAAAGTTTTCCAAAGATGAGCTCCTAGCCCGGAATTGTCTGTTCCTCCCCATGTTTTGTTATGGCCCTGTGACGGGTTGGCTGGCTGGCTCTGGTGCACACGAAAGACCCAGCTGACTGAGCACTTTCAGGACAAACAGATAAGACAATTTACTACCCGATTTTATGAGAGCCATTTACACTTCGTAGAATTTTTTAAGCAGCAAGTCCTTAAGAAGCACATTCTGAGCATCGTACCTAGGAGAATTGCACACACATTTCCTGTCAGCAGCCGGAGAATAGCGTCTAACACCTGCTATGAAGAGCTTGAAATATATTCTTAAATGTCTTGATTGCTTTGCATTCCCCTTGAGATGAGATGAGATGTTATGGTGCAGTTTCTTTTCTGCAAGGAGACCTACTGCAGATTCTTTTCCAGCAAAGCTGCCGAGCACTGTGGCTGAGCCTGTGCTCACTCCTGGTCATGCGCACTGGGATTTGAGCTTCTGCTCAAAATCTAGCTGAGGTTCAGAGGGACCCTCAAGAGCAGCAGCTGAGGGGCAGCAGACATGGACTGTAGGCAATGGAGGACAGGATCCTGCCCTACTGGAGTTTAAGGCATCAGTTAAGAGCAAAGACAAACACCAGTAGAAAAACCTCTCAAAGGGTCCTTGCTGTAAGCACACACTCGACTCTGCAGCGTCTCTTCTTTCTACATTGTCTCAGGCTGTGCTTGGGAAGCCAGCAGCCATAGCCATGCATTTCGCAAGAGAAGAGAAAACATCCACCTTAGTTTCCTGGCTCCATCTGCTTTACCAGAGCAACCTACTACTACCACCCAGATGTGCTGCAGTGGCATCAGGAGGAAACCTTCCCACTCCTGTCCAGGTGAGAGGCAGAACCCATCAGGGGATGGCTGAACACACCTTCCATGCATCCTTGTCCTCTGATGCTCCACCCAACAGGCTGCCCTTGTCAGCAATGAACTAGTTATGACACAGCGAACATTCAGCTACCCAAACACTGGATGGGTAAACCAGGATGCCTTCTATGCAACATTTCCCAAGAGCTCAAATCCCAGCCTTTTTGGTGCACAGCAGGAGAGAAGGAGGTGTGCTGAGAGTGACAGGCACATTTATAGGGGACACTTTTATTTCAGCATCTTGAATGGGAGCACGTTGCCAGCCGTTACCTTCCAGCCCTTGCACTCCTCTGCACCAGCCCACCCCACCACGCACCCACCCCACGGGCTGGTTTCTAAGATTTTTAGAAGACACTGTGGTTTCAGCTGAACTTGGTGGAAGCTGGGAGCTTTCAGCAGCATTGAAAACACCGTGCAATCCAATATCAAAATTATATGAAAAGAAAGCAGCAGTGCTTTTCAACACTAGAATGTTTCTGTTTTCAGACATCCGAATATATACCCTGTAAAGGAAAGAGGGACTGTGTTAGGTATGTAAATATTAATATTTATGAAATAAATCCTGAAGTTTCAACTCTTCTTTAGTTGTGGATGTCTTGAAGCTTATTCCATGGAGGATAATGTTTTTCTGCTAACAGGTAAAATGGTGGAAAAATCAGGACAGGCAGAAACTCATTTAGCATATCAATTAACAGGGAAAAGGCCTTGCAATTTGAGTAGCAATTTTTTTTGTAACTTCCAGTGAATATTTTCAAAGCTTTCTCAAATAATGTAGTTTTCTTTGAACTTCAGTTGCTGGAAGTCGCCCAGGAATTTCACACAGATAACTGGCCTTTCTCCTCACTGCCACTCCTTCACCTGCAGGATGGCTCAGTGGAGATTCCTCGTCCTTATTTCATGTTCCCTGTGTGCCTGTTTGGGCCCTTCACTCTTCACAAGGGTGGCTGGACCTGGGTGCTGCAGTCAGGCTGCTGGTGGGGAGGCTGGATGTGATGCAAGTCCAACTAACTCCAGCCTTAGTGCATGTATTTTGCTCTTGCTAATTAAAAAATAGAACCCAAACAATTAAAAAAGGGCAGGTGTAAGGATGTGTTTATGAGACAGCTTCAGACATTTCCTAATTGTTTTTTGGTCTCTAGAACAGTAGAAACTGATCCTTGCAAATGCTTTTCGCAAAACAGAATTGAGCCAAAATGTTCTCACTTAGGGCTCCCTCCGTCTAGCGACAACAGGAAAATCTGTCCTAGATTCTGTCAAAATCTTCATGAGAAGGCTCTGTTGAACATATGTGATGAGGACAAAACAGCACATTTCAATTTCACCCACCCTTCCTGGTCAAGTCTAGTTCATTCTAGTGTCTTTGTGCAACATTTCCTAGGATTTATACAGAAAACAGCATTCTCTGTGAAATAAGGTAGAAAAAGGCAGCCTGGGAACCAACTCTGGTTGACCATGGAGAGTCACGCTCACTGTTAGACTTCTCTGAGCAGATTGCATGCTGTGTTCATGCCCATCATTCCTGCATTTCAGGGCTGAGCAGAAGGGATGTAGCTGCTGTAATTCAATGCCCAATTTACAGCCATAAGCAACTGAATATGCCTCTTCACTATTCCTAAGCTATCTCACTAACTGGCATCGACCAGGAAGTTTCCAGGGTGGTGTGAAGTCAGCTGTATCCCAGCAGAGCACAGGACTTGACCCAGGGAAACCAGTCCTCTCTCCTGGTGTTGGTAGTGCTGTGACTTCAGAAGCTCTACAGCTCAGAGTTGACTGTAGTTAATTCTGAAATTTTGGGAGGATACATCTGTTTTAAAAGAAGGGTCTGATTTTAAGTATTTAAATTAATGGTCAACTTCTCTGTTGTGGTTTGGCAGGCAGGGGAGAGGGATGGGGCTGTCCCTTCCTGCACATGAAATGCTATCCCCAGGAAGAGAGCCTGTACATCAAAGGGGCCTTGCTCAAATGCTGAGCTGCTGGGATCCATCATGCACATCTCTGGAGGGAGGGCTGGCTCCCCACCTCACTGCCACCACTGCCTGTGCTCCTCCAGCTGCGTACTGCCACACACGCGACCACAGTGAATCCTGTTCTCTCTGCTGCCAAATCAGCATGTGGAGTTTCTGCTCCACATGTCTCACAGCAGATGTGCTGTAGCTAAAATGTGAGGGAGTGCTCAGTGGTCAAAATTACATCCAGAGGTAAATCTGCAAAGGGCACTCACTGGGCTGACTTTTCAGCTACTATGTATTGGTGTAGTCCCGCTGCTTCTCTGCAAGGCAATGCCAGGTGAGGAGATCACAGAATCATAGAATGTTCTAGGCTGGAAGGTACCTCTAGAGGTCATCTGGTCCAACCTCCTTACACAAGCAGGGACATCTCTACTTAGGTCAGGTTGCTCAGAGCCCCATCAAGCCTGACCTTGAATGACTCCAGGGATGAGGCCTCCACCACCTCTCTGGGCACCCATTCCAGTGATCTATCACTCTCATGTTAAAGAGGATGGCCCATCATGTTCTGCTTTGCAGCCAGGCAATGTGAGATGATAGGTCAGAGTGGCTCATGTATCCATGGCCCATATTAGAGTTCAGGAGTCACCTTGACTTCCATCAACCAGCATGTCCAGTGCAAGAAGCTCTAAGTTTTATCTTCTGTGCCATAGTGACATTTTGAGCTGCAGGCTTGTGTAGGATGAGGCAACGAGGAGGTCTCCCGTTATTTGCAGGCTACTTTTCTTTCAATGGAAGCATATTGAGCCACCCAGTAAGGGATTTGATCCCATTATCAGTATGAAAGTATAAATGCCCATATTCAAAGGTAAGAATAAGGACAGGCATGCTAATTGCATGTCTGCAAGATGCTTAAGAGAAAGCACATTGAGCTTTGGTTTGGTGCTCCTACATAAAAATAAATCATGATATCATGCAGCCAATAAAAAATAAGGAAAAAAAAAACAACAGGAAGAAATGAAAACAAGTAAATTTGTCTACATAGTGGTTTGTAATGGATCTGACAAGTCTAGCGGCTACTTCAGTAGCATGAACACACATTCCAGGATGCACTATGTTTTATATTGTACACGCTAAAATATTTAGTAACTACATTGCTATAAACATTGTTTTGATCTCAAAGTGCACCGTATTTTAAAGCCTGTTGTACTCCAGGAAGAATTGCATTCTCCAGCCTCCTTAATAAAACCCACAATCTATGATGCTCTTGATGTGCACAGGCCCAGACTACACAGTATGATGACATTCTTCAAGAGGCCTTTAATGAATTAATGCCTCTCCAAATGGTTTTAAGCTTACAAAAAGAAGATGTGTGCATGATCCTAAATCATTTGGAGCCATTTTATTCAGTGCCTATTGATTTTAGTGCCAGTAAACCTCACTGCTGCCTGCCTCTGATGAGTATTACATTATATCCTCCATAGCACACAATGGGATTTAACGGCGCCAAAAATGTAATTTCAGCACAAAATCCAGAAGTCATTATGACATCAACTCTCTTTTTTCTTCCAAACTTAAGGTACCTGAGAATCAAATTTCTGAAGAAACTGGAGCCATTTCTCTGAAGTGAATTCAGAGAACTTACTCCTCCATCTTCAGACTAATTGGAACTGAAGTGGGCTTACAAATAAGAAACAGCAAAACTGGTGGGTTTTTTCTCACACAGCCTTTATATGGACTCACTATTTTAATATCGGTAATGACAGATAAGGATGGTGGTCCCTGTACTAGGTATGTATTTATTGAAAGAAGCTCTCTTTTCCCCATAAGGCAAGTCAGACAAGATTCTCTGGTCAGCTGCGTTAGAAATGGCCATGTAGCCATGCACAGATGTGCTAATGTTCACTTGTAATCCTCACACAGAGAGAACTATGTACACGGTGATGCTTATGATTTCTGGTCCAGATGGTCTGTGTGACAGCTCTTGCTTTCCCAAGCACAGTGTACTCACTGACTCAGCAGCCTGAAATACTCCACCTTGCACATGGTCTTTGGGGGAGTAGTAGTGGCAACAACACTGGAGATGTGTGATTCTGTGGCCAGCTGCAGACACAGACCCAAAATATTGAGTTCCTTACATGGGGAATGGATTATTCAAGCCTTTCCTTGCCTTTCCTTGCCTTTCCTTGCCTTCCCTGGCCTTCCCTTGCCTTGCCTTGCCTTCCCTTCCCTTCCTCTTTCCCTCCCCTTCCCCTCCCCTTCCCCTCCCCTCCCTTCCCCTGTCCTCTCCTCTCCCTTTCCCAACCCACAGAGATATTTAAGCTATTTTACAGCCTCCCCATTGCATGTCAGCAGAAGCCTTTTCACTTCCCTGTTCTCAGGGAGTTGCGACTTAAGATGAGAATACCCCTCATTTCCTCTATTAATGATGCAGCTTCTTCCGTTCTGCTCTTCAGCCCATACTCGCCCCTGCCTTGCAACCCCAAAGCAGCTGGTTATGCAGAACAAGGATACAGCCAGCATCTGACCCCCCCAAAAAGTGCTGCTGTGAGGCTGGGGGCCCCCAGGCTCTGAAGTCTCATAGGTCTCCCATTGGGTCAGCCCTCATGGAAACAACTTTGATAATTTCCAGCAAGTAAGAAGAGATAAAAAGAGGGATCTTAGGAACAGAAGCTGCAGGCAAAGTAATCTGTAACATGGGAATAGACAGGGCTGTAAGACCCATGGAGGTAAGGGATCTATGGCAAAATAGATAGGAATATCATCACGTTGACCTAATCTCCTTATGTAGCACCTGACCAGGGAGGAAAGCTAGGGTGAAATCACCATCAAAATAGCCTCTCAAGGGACAGTTTGATCTCTGTGGAGAGTTTCATCCCCACTCAGCATCCCAGGATAGAGGTGCGGAGGGGATCTGCCCATCACCTGCCTCGCTAGGCTCCTGCCTTCCCGTGAAGTAGTGCTGCAAAGCTGAGGGAGATGGGTGTAAGAGCCTTTCAGCAGGCAATTAAAAGCAGAATGTTTTCTGTAATATATAAACAAACCCATTAAGCCTGACTTTAATGGGGCTGAGATTCCGTGATAAATAATTGAAAAGAAAGCTTAAAGTGAATTTCAAAGATTTTTTTTCCTTTTAAAATGTATTTACAATACTTCAGTACTTTATATAGCTTGAATGTTTAATCAATTGTCATTTAAAGAGAGTTCCGTTCCTGGAGTTTTGTGATATATATATGTGCTAAACAAGCCACTTGAATGTCGAAGACACAGAACAGCAGCTCTTGGGTTGAGATAGATTTGACACAGCTTGTAGTGGCCTGGGCATGGGTAAAGCTTCCTCTCAACATCTTGGCTGCTCTCTGTAGATTAAAAAAGGGTCTTGAACCAGCTTGAATTTCTCCTGCTGTAGCACATACAGGGCTATGAGATTGCAGGTGAGGCACTGGACAGGGACCTGTTAATTGCTCGCCTGCTCCCTAGGTCCAGCCAGCACCTGGTACAAGCTCAGGTTTCTCTATCAACTCCAAGGTGACATCCCAGCCCTGCTTCAACCAGGCTAGAGGGACGGGAGTGCAGAATGAGTGAACATTTGAAAAGAGCAGCTGATGTTTATAGTGCACTAAATGCACTTGTCAGGTGCCTTGTTGTAGGTATTTTTCCTGTGTTGGCTGCAATTAAGGATGTCAGGGGTGATACATTATTCCCTTCTCAGTGAGCATTTATCTGGCTTCCATTAACACGAGGTCTGATGAGATGGGAATGTCCCTCAGTGCCTTTCAACACACACATTTAAATGTCTTGTAAATTAGCTAAGCCTTTGGACTTCCCATTGACTGTGCAGATTCCCTTACTGAGGCTAAACTGGCACTGCCTTGGGGACATCACTGGAGTTTCATTGCAGCCCCCATCCTGCTTTTTAAAAATCCCAAATCCTCTTCTTGGTCCTTCTTGCTCCCCTCTAACCTGTACTCAGACCAGAATGATGCTGATGTACATTTTGCAGAGGAAAAATAGGCTTTAAGCCCTAGCAGCTTTTAAAATAGATGCTTTGTGAAAGTTCTCATACATGTTTTAAGCTGCTGAAGTGTTTTGGGACTTGGGGTATGCAAAAGATTTTTGATGGCCCCTCCCAGGATTCATCTCCTACTAAAACAGGACTCACTAGGGAACTTTCAAAATATTTTTCAACCCCTTGTGTTCCTTTAAATGACTTTTGTTTCTGTGCCATGGTGCTTCTTCTGATTGGGAGATTGCTTGTTCCCTGCCTTTGTCGGGGTGTTAGCAGCTGTGACCTCCACATGGCTTGGTGGGGATCGAGCAGGCACCAGAAGAGTTAACTGAGAAGAGGGGCTCTCTAATGTGAACAGACTGGCACAGTACTCTCCCTGCTCAGGAACACAGCAATAATTGCCCAGATGGCTTTTAAAATAATAGCTATATACATAGCTATTTAAAATCATAAAAGCAAGCAAAGGAACATGCAAATAATTAGAAACTCACAGCAAGAGTGATCAAATCCTGCTCTGAGCAGCCCCGCTGGAAATGGTGCGGTGTATTCCCAGCTTTGCACTGCTGTGCCTGAAATCACAGCTCGTTCCGCAGAATTCCCTAATCATCGTTCCATTAACTCATATAACTGTGTAGGACTAGTGCAGATTTCTCAATAAAAATGATGGATAAGTAAATTGGGAGAAGCACTCTACCACTTAGCAGGTGTGACAAGATTGGCAGTCCCAGCACTGCTGAGGGAGGGTTGTGTGCACTGACTCCAGGCTGTCGCGGTGCAGAAACGCTTGTGCGTGGCTGGGGAAAAACTGCCGTCATTTTTTCCAAGGGTGCATGAATGGGAAATGGTGATGCTGGAACAGGATGCGGGAGGGCTGCAACCACCCTGCGAGCAAACAACGTGCAGCACAGCACTGGCAGCAGCCATGCAAGGAAAGACCGGGATCTTCCTGGCTGCTGGCTCTCCCCATCGTGACAGTGAGTGTGAAAGCTGGAAGCCATGGAGCTCTCGGCATTGCAGAGATGTGTCTGGGTGTGGAATCCCACACGGCTGTCCCCGTGCCAGACCTGAGGGAAAACCCCCATGCCTGGGACATGCTTCTGTTTTGGTCTATTGGACTATTGGATGGAAACACCTTCCACAACACTGCAAGAGCCACTCTGTGCATGAACTAGGACCTTGTTAATAAAGCATTTCTCATAAAAGTGATGGTGCCTTTGATAATCCTGTGTCCCCCACTGCCCAATGAAGCCCTCTCTCTTGATGGAGATGCTTTTTCTGAGACTGTGAACAGAGAGGTGTGCCCTCCCTCTGCTCTTGGGGCTGAGACGTGTCCGGGAGGCATGTGCCATGCACATCCCACAGGCAGATGTGTTCTGGATGGTGAGCAGGAAGGCTGGGGTGAAGGCAATGCAGCAATGTGAAAAAGGGCATTGGGGAGGATACTCTCGTTTGTGGCTGAGAGACATGCTAGCCCTTCGGGGAGCAGGCAGGAATTATGTAGCAGTGGGCTTGATTGCATGAATAACGTGGTAATTTCATGGGCAAAACCTACAGGCTTGCTCCTCTGTCCTGGTTAATACCCATCCTGAGCTTCTGCCCCCTCAGAGGGGGAATGAGGGAGAGGGCACAACTTCTCTGTTTCTCTCCAGCAACTGACAACCTGCAGGAACAGAGGAGGCTCCCAGGGTCCTACAGCATAGGGGTATTTGACTCTCTGCTGACACGTGGCTCCTAGCTCCTGCTAAAAGCATGGTTTGAAAGAAACACCCCTTTGGCCCACTGGAACCCCTTCACATTGGTATTGCATCCTGCAGTTACTCTTCATGCTGCTCTGATCCCAAAGACAGGAACTTCTTGTGCTGAAATTCCCACCATGGCTCTTCCATTCAGCTAATTAACAAAGACCTGCCAATGATGCCACTCAGAAATGAAAACAGCCTTGCCATTTTCTTGCTGCATCCAGAGAGCCAGAGGCAACTCAAGGTCCTGGGCCTCTCCTAGGACTGTGCTTCTTGGCTTCTTGGCCAGGTTGAAAGAGCATGAGTGCTACCAGGGCTACTACACTGCTCGCTGGGCACGCTGGAAGGTCACCATCACTGTCACCTTCCCTGTCCCCACCAGCCCTGCCCACTGGACATGTACCTTCCCCATGCCATGTCTGTGCATCACTGCGATTGCAGCCTGCAGGGAGCAGTGCCAGGGAAATAGCCCTGTGATGAGAAAAAAGAAGGGGGAGATTGGGATTAATTTTTGTACATGATGCCTGAAGAATTAGGTGTTTGTTGTAAAGATTTATTGAGTGAGAAACAACGCTTTGCCTAATCCCTTGGCAGGGGGAGCTGCTCCAGCTAACAACTGCTCGATAATTAGCACTGGGAAATCCCCCACTCCCTCCTCTCCTCCACCTTGGAGGTATCTTAGACACTATCGAATCTAATGCTAAATTGTATCCCGGCATGCTGAACAGTTCTCACCATCCTGCAAGCTTGGCAGGGCACTCTGCCAGCCCCAGAGACAGGGGGTTTGGGCAGGGTGGTTGGCTACTGTCTCTCTCCTTGGCCACTCTCCAGCTGTACTTTCCAATAGCAGCAGAGGAGCATTGAAAGCCTCAGGACACCCCACCAGGCTTTCTGGGATTCCAGGGAGGTGGAGAGGCTTCACTGAGTGTATTTGTCCTGGCTGGGTTGCTTTTGCTGGACTTTGCTGCCTGGCAATGCTTGTTATACTGTTTTAAGTCCAAAGGTCAGGGTGTTTGCCACAGGCACCCCAATGGGTGGAGGCACCTCCACCTGGGGAGGGTAGAAGAGGGAAAAAAAGTATTTCCCAAGTCCAAGCAGTGAAAAAAATGACAAATAACTGTCTGTTACATGGGTCTGAGCTACTATCATCCCATGAGTGATAAAGGTGTGAAAAAGGGAGAAAAAGGGAGTCTATCTCACAGGGGATAGCCATGGTGTTGCTGGAGCCACATCTGCTGGGAGAGAGATGGTGCTCCTGTCCCAGGCCAACACCGAGCACCATGATGTGCAGGGGAAGGCAGTGGTTAGGCCAAAAAGAGACAGGCAGAAGAATTGTAAGTGCCAGGCAGAGCAAGCTGCTGGAAACCACAGCAACTGCTCCGTATCATCCACTGGGTCTCCATAGCTGTCAGTCATTCATTGCAGTGAGCAGTTCCCTTACAGATCCTGAGGCAAGTGGCAGCAGAGAAACCCAAGATGTGATCTGGGGTTGCAAAAGAAGCAGGCAGAGTCCTGCTGAAAAATGCCCTGAGGCTGGTTTCATTGCACAGCTGATGTGCAACAGCAAGGAGCAGCAATAGCCATATGGTGTGTCACTGCCATGCGATTCCCCACTGCAGGTGTCCATGAACCAGCAGTCAGAAAGGTAGTTAAAGGAAAACAACATTTGCAGAGTAATTCTCCAGCGTTGGTCCTGAGTGAAAAGCACTGATCATTTACAGAAGTGAAGGTTATACCCAAGTCTGGGAATTTCTTCTCCACCTTTTACATTTCGAACCTTGGCAGTTGCTTGCTACTGAGCAGCATGAATTATCCCAGAGATGCAGTCCCCTACCACTGCACTGTGGGCAGCATCTCGCCAGTCTTACTTAGGACTAAGGTGGGTGTCTGCAAGCTATTCCTGAAGTGCATTTTTACAGCTTCTTGTTTCTCTGTTTTTTAAATGGCAAGGCTCTGACAAAACCATCCCCGTGAGCCAAGATTTTCAGAAGTGACTAACGGGTTTGGATGGCACTGTTTGGGTACTCTTGTAAGACTGAGCTGTAGATGGTGTTCGTGTTCAGGTCTTGTGAGATATCTTACAATTTTGAGAGGCCTCAACCATGATCTCAAGATTATGTTGTTTTAATCACACAGCCAGGATAGGCACAAGACCTTACCCTTCATGGTAAAGAATGAGGATCAGCCTGGAAGGATCCAAGAGAGGAGATGTGTCTTGGGACAAATTCCACAAGCATCTAGATGTAAATCCTACCATCCAAACTTCACTTCCTTCTGAAACCAAAACTATCCCCATGCTTTTCAAATGATGTAAAGCAGCCTCCCTGGACCATTCTGTGCAGCTCACCTGATGCATGACAGGGATTTATCAGACAGATGCTGACAGCACAGTGGCTTTTGATGAAAGAGTGCCTCCTCCTAACATTTTCCATGTGTTTCCTAGTATTACTGGCAAGATTTTCAGCTCACTTGATATATTGTTAATAGTAGCTATGAAATTAATTAACTGAGGAGAATGATATTTAACTGTCAATAAACCTTTGGAACTCTGCCCTCTTTCCTGCATATTTAGACATCCATTCTGCAAAACCTTCTCCCTCCCCTACCCCTCAGCTTCTCTCTCTCCTCTTTTGACAGCTCCTTGGTGGCACATTTTTGCTTCATCTGGCCCAAGTTGTTTGTCCTTTGCATCATACCAAAGCCTGGTGCCTCTCTGCTCTCCGTCTCAGTTTGGCAGGATACCATATCTCACTGCTGCTGTGCCTCCTCCATAGTGCCATCATTCAAAGCCTGTCTGGGGCTTTCTCCCAGGCTGGAGGTTGTCTCTGCTGCATCCTTTGGTGCTTGTCGCTAACAGGGTTCTGCTGGGCAGTACAGTGGTGGCATAACATGAAGGTTGACAGATGCAAGTGGAAAGAGCTTTTAATAGAGGTGAATATTTACCATCCAAGCACCAGCCAGCGTCCAACAGCTGTCCTTGATGGACTGTTTAAATCTAAGCCTCTTTAAAATCCTGACTCAAAGGGCAACAGTTCCCCTCATTCACTTATTTTCCTCCTTAAAACATGCTTTTCAGCAAAGCTTATCATTGTTAATGCTTATTCCCCCTCCCTCTGGAAAAGAACCTCCTGGATCAGCTGCTGTAGTGGCGTCAGCTCTGCGTGCTTGCCACCACTGAAGGAGCCCTGAGGACTGCGCAGCTCCTTTGCATTGTGCAGCGTATGCTCCTGACAGTTAAATAATACCCCATTTCTCTGCACAAAGACCCCATGCATATAGTGGCCTTGCAGGGAACAACAGATAACTGTAGCTTCAGAGCAGATGTGTATGTTGTTCATGTCATGGGTTTTGTGAAAGAAATCTGGAGAGGGAGGGGGAGAGGTAGATCTTTTTTAAGACAATATAACGAGTGAGATAAAAAAAAACAATGCAGAGAAAAACCAGCTCTGGTATCTTCATGTGGCAGGTTTCAAGGACCTTCCTGATTCAGGGCTGTCTGAAATATGTTTTCCCTAGAACATAACCCTTTCTGTGTTTGAAAGGCAGACCAGAACCTGACTTTAAGTCACAAAACTGCTCCTGGATTCTCAAAGGTGTCCCTTCACAAGATCCATGTAAGGAATGATCTCTACTCCCTCTGGAAGAAAGCAGCAAGGGCTTTGCTTCCCCTGCAAGACTCCCCAAGGTCTGGTCAGTGAGGTTGTGCTCTGAACTTCTTTGGTTTAGATGTGCATGAACTACATTAAATTATGGCAGATCTGGACTATCCTGAACAACAACAACCAAAGTAGCTTTCTGGGCATAGACTTCTTTCCCGCTTAAATGTTGTGCTGGCCTCTCCCTGCTAGGTCTTTGCTTGAGTTTGGTACATCAGAGTTTAGGATCAATAGCCCAGCTTTCTTGGACACACTGCAAGAGACAATATGGAAGAAGCAGCAGCCAAAATAGCAACAACAGAAGTTGGAGCAGGCAGATTAGTGGCAGCAGCAGGCTCCGATCAAGCTGTTCTCCTTCTGTCACCATTTTGAGTGTTTATTGTGTAACACTCCAAACTGCTGCCGGTTACAGGGCTTTACCAGTGAGAAGGGATAAAGGGCAGTACAAAGCCTCTGTAGGAATGTATGAGCCCACCCGGCTGCTTCGTGTTGGAGCTGGATGCCTTCCCTCTCCTTCATTCATGGCATGATCAGGCCTACCTGACTCCTGTCCAAGTCACACATCCTGGGGAAACGGTTGATTTTTCCTCTTTGATAATTTGGTTATAAGCCTGAGGCCTGAAGACAATGAAGCTTTTGCCATTGTACAGTCTATCTGGCCATGCCTCCTGCCTTTCCCCGCAGCTTCTCAGTCTGTCGGCCAATGTCAACAAACTTTGTCAGGGAGCTATAGGTCTTCAAGCTACGAAATTCCTGCATGTTTCATAAAAACAGGAGACTGCATTGAGGATGGAGAGCTGAATCAATGCCCATGCAGGCTGCTGCAAAGCTCCTGGCTGCCACACATCCTGTGTTTTGCCCAAAAGGCATAGGTAGAGCACATGGCATAAGACAGGAGCATCACCACGGCGTGCCCACAGGGAAAAAATACAGAGGACATAGAGGTGGTGAGGAGAGACCCTCAAGAAGGAGGATCTGTGTTGAAGGTGCTGTAGGAGCAGATCTGCTGGCTTTTCTATGGGAGGCATGCACATGACTTCAGAGGCAAATCTGTAGGAATTCAGGCTTAATTGTTTTTACTGCTGACAGAACAACTTAATTATGCACTGAGGGTCTCATTTGGTTTGGCCTCCCTGTGCAAGCCCAGATAACGAGGAGCACAGCTGAATGCCCTTTAGCTCCCTGGTTATCTCCAGACAGAATTCACTGTGATGTGCTGATGTGGGATCTGGGGGAGAAGCTGTAATTCCTTTTCAGGGATGATCCTTACCTTGTGCAGCCTTAAGCAAACTGGAGATGTGCATGACATCCTGGTTATGTCAACTGCACTGGAGTGCCATGAGCCCCTTGTATTCCCTAGTGACACAGGAAGAAGAAGATCATACCCCACCTCCCACTTGCTGTTGGGGCTGCTATCGCCTAGAGTGCTGCCTTTCTATTTAAAATAAAAATCTGCATTGTGAGAGCTTATAAATCTTTCCAGGGTCTGCAGCTGGACTGTAAATAGACTGCAAAGCTCTAATTTCATTATGGACGAGAGCCATGTCAGGCTTTTCCCATCAGACCACTCTGGTCCCTCATGGACAACCCAGCAGGCTTTGCAGTAGCTTGGATGAGCTGGAGTGCAGGTCTGAAAAGGAAGATTTTTTTTATTTCTTTCTTTCTCTCAACTTTGGAAAACAAAATAGAAGAATAAAAGGCTGTAAAACATCCAGTCTGCTACCAAATTGCTTTTTTAAAATGTCTCCAAATTTGCAAAAGTTGCACGTACCGCCATTAGACATCCCTTTTTCTGTTACCTACTTACACCTCTTCAAAGCTGAATGGAAAAATTAATGCTGAACCTCCCTCCCCTCATAATCAAACATTATAACGCTGAGAAATTCAGAGTGAAGATTACACGGAACAGTCATTCCATAACAATACAATTATGATGAAATCATTTTAGCATCTGTGGTCTGAGATGAGATTAAATCTATTTTAACGAGACATTAGATGGACTTTTTTCTCCCATATTTTTTCCTCTCAGCACCATTACAATGCAGAGTAAATTTTTTTTCATCACCTCACTTTATGATTTTTCCTTTACAATAAATTCAGTTTCCATGTGGGGGAACTAACAGAGAGTTTTGTACCACTTGTTTTTGTACTTAAATTATTGATACACTTCCTCCATCTTAGCTTCACTTTGACAGTTTCTTTTTCCTGAGAATTTCTGCTTTTAATTTTTTTTCCTCCCAGAAATATTTTGTATTTCCGGCATCAGCAAGGGTGTTGAAGGTAGGTTCACCAGGACCCCAAAACTGTGAAGGAGCCTCATCTTGCCAGGCTGTATTTATCGCAGCTTTGTATCAGAAAGGCAACACAAAGACCTGGCAGTTCTGGCTTCTACTGTGTGGTCAAGCTGATGGTTTGGAAGGCTGTGTCCCTGTGGCATGTCTGGGACGAGCACTCCCTGAGACTCTCTGCCTCAGTGTGTGACCTGGGGGAGCAGCACCGTGATTTTCAGGGTTGCTCTCCAGCATGAGGCCATCCATCCATAGGGTGTCTGTTCAGCATAATATTCACATATTATTTGCTCTCAAGTGAGCTAGAAGCTTAGGTTGCTTTCTCTTTGTATTTTTTTTTAAACAAGCCTTATTTTGATGGCAAAATCTGGGCTGGTCTCAGATTTCAAAGTGAACCTAAGGCTCTTTAGGGACTGATAAAGTTTAAAAAGGCGTGGGCTGTCTCCATCTCAGCTGGCGAGGGTTTTTTTGTCTCTGCTTCAGTTACCACAGCTTCTTCCCAAAGGCAACCTCCTTCCTTTGATCCAAAATAAACTCTGGGAAACTATTCACTCATGGATCACCTTCTGAGGCATACTCGGTGAGTTATCCGGCCAGCATCACACAGGGACTGACCAGCTGCTTGCTCTTCCTTCTTCTGAAGAATCAGGTGGACAGATGGAAATGATCTTCCCAGGGAGCAAATTGGTTCCTTCACTAATCTGTTCAACTGTGAGGGCATCTGGAGACTATAATTCTGGTATCTTTGCAAGAGATGGCTTCAGACATCCCTTATCATCTGTTAAACCTACCAGGATGAGAACACTCCTAAGGCACCAAATTTGTGGATAACTCACTCCACATAGAAAACAAAAAAAAAAATTCGAGAAAAGGGAGCTTCATTCATGGATCAAAGCAGAGGGGAGAAGGATGGAGATGATGTTATGGATCACCAGCAAATTGTCTGCAATAGAAAAAGGGATGTCATCTTTTTTGCCTTTAGAGCAAGAAGGTCTAATCAAGTGCTTGCCAAAGAAAGGGAAAGCCCCAGTCTTCATCTGAAGGCAGAAAGGAGTTATGCTGAATCGCTCAGAGCCCTTGAGTTAAATACATGTTGAGAGCAAACTGATAAAGATAAAACACAATAATGGAAATGTCTCAGAAAGAGCAGGTAGGTCCCAACTGTCAACAATAATCTGAACCTATAACAGCGTTCTTGTTTGAAAATGAGTCCAACTGAAAATGAAAGATTAAACAAGTACAACAACGTAAGAATAAATTACACATAAATCTCTCTGGTATTCAGGATCAAAGGAAGATTAAAGAACAAGTTATGGAAATGTGGTAGAGGGAAAGAGAACCTATTAAGTGATATCATTTAGCAAGTATACAAGTAATAGAGAGTTCACATCTAAGTTTAGAGGAAAGAGAATTAACCTGTAGCTGTTAAAAGGGACTTCAGATGATATGTGGCATGAATGAATATATGATGAAGAAGATTTCTGTAGCCTAAACACAACAAAAATATGATCCAGGAGCTGAGCTCCACAGTTGCTGGTATTAGAAAATCTGCTTTCAGTTGTGTTGCAAGGGTGATGGAGAAGGTCTGAGTTCTTCCAGTCCACCCTGCAATTTTTAGAGTGTGAGGGTGCACACCAGCTAAATGAATTTTTGTACAGGGTATCCAGGTAAGAGTGCAGCAGGCTCCCAGGGCAAGGGGTGTTCCTGGGAGCAGCAGGGTCCATCATTGTACCCCCAGAAGCTGTTCTTTCCCTTTCTGCCTCTGTGCTGGGCTCAGGTCACAGTCTGTTCTCCAGTGAGGATGCTTAGTATAGATTGCTTTTCCTTTGGGAAACCACACTAGAATACTTGTCTGTGTGTGTAAGACTGTATATGTGTTTATGCAAGCGCGTTCTTTTACAGTGACGATGTTAACACCAAAAGGCCGTATGTCAGAGCCTTTGCTCTCATATTTCATAACCTTCTGACTCCTATGATCTAAATAAACAAAAATTGAAAAAAAAGGGACTCTCTTCTCCCTGCTGATATAAGTGAGAGTGTTTAGAAGAAGCAAGTGTCTTATCCAGAGAGTTTACAGCAAAAGCAAACCTTGAACCCATGAACCATGAGCCTGTGTCTCAACAGTGCCCTGCTCCGTTCTCTGAAAGAGTGATTATACAGTAGCCAATTCTCAGCCTGCTGGGGTTGAGCTGTGTGAGGGAGGGGAGTGCAATGCGATAAAAAAAGTGGTGTTGCTTTGACATAGAGCTCACTGTCATATGAACCCCTCTTCCCCTTCTGGGTGGGATGGCATGGAGATTTCCGGCACCTGGTCACAGTGCTTTTTTCCCTGGGGGAAACACAGTCTGTCTCTCTTTGGGGAAATAGGAAGCCCTATTCAGGATATGGAGCAAGAGATGCCTGGACCAGCTGGGAGGGCTAGGGAGCTTCACCTCACTCCATGGGGATACTCCACCTTTATCATCGCTACGTCAGCAATAGGAGATGCAGAGTCCATTTGACAGTCTCAGAGACAGAAGCAGTGAATGCACTGATGCCCTGAACGTTTGTTCTGATTTCAACCATTCAGTTAAATCGGAATTCTTTTTTCAAGATTTATCTTTTTTTTCAGCCAGCACAGCCTGTAGTTTTCTTTGTGAAAACTAATCAGGAGAGTTTAGGGAAGGAAGAAAATTTACCAGGCCTTTTCCAATATTTTGCCACAGTGAAACCAGCTGGAAATTGAAAGAGACCAAGGTGGGGAAGGTATTTGCATGTGCAAAAGATGATACAGGAACAGCTGAGATTATATCAAAGTAAAGACAGTACAGGGTAGTCAGAGGGAAGATTTGGCCTTTGTTTGGCCTCCCAACCCAAGCAAATAGCAGTCTTTGATGGCTTTGAAAGTGATTTCTTGCTCACACCTCAGATGGGTGTGAGTTTGTTAAGTGCATTGCCCACGGGCAATTTGATTTACATTCAAATGTTTGTGGTACATGAGGTACACGCAAATCTATTTTTATATATGTATTTATTATCAAGGCATGCAAAGCAGAGATTTTCAGCCTACGCTACACAAAACAGCTCAAAGCTGTGCCTAGCAGCAAAAAGCCTTGTGGAGGTCCTGACCCAAGCCATTGTATAAGTTTCTCTGTACAAGCCCTTATCCAAGCAGCAAATGTCTGTACATAGCTGCTCAGATCAATGCCTCCACCCATGTTACTGCTGAGCCAGAGGAGGGAGCAGGAATTGGTTGAGGTCCAAGTCCAGGGGCATGGGTGAAGTATAAGCATCTCACATCTCACATGGTGGGAGACCATGTCCCAGCACAGGGGTAAGAACTATGGCTGCACTATCACTGCTGCCAGGACCTAATCCCACCACCAGCCATACCCTGCATTGACCCTGTCATGCTTAACCCTCTCTGATACACAGAATACTGCTCTCCAAAAGGAAAGATTTTCATTTTGTGGATCCAGTATATGTCTCATGAGACAAGCACTCCGCTGCAGGGACTGTCTCTTCATCCTTGTTTGGAATTGCATTGTTCTGGCTGTTATACAGTCAAACTGCATAAATAAAATATCTCCTGCATCTTTCATCATTAACAGAGTTCTCATAGCGCTTTTCATTTTTAGACACTTCACCTTTTCAAATCACTCATTAAATATTAATAAATTAATCCCTCTCACAGTCCTGTGATGCATTCAAGACATTTTCATGATGATCATCTTATGTTCTGTTTTTTATTTGAATATCAAATACATCAAGTAGATGTATCATTCAATACAATTAGCTGGCAGTTATAAATGGTGCCAGAAATCAAGCCTGGCAGGCTGATTTTTGCTACATGTGTTCAACTGGCACTTAAATGCAGGGAGTGAAAAATGAAGAGCTAGTGGCATGAATGATTTTTTAAAAGTTTGTGTTCTTCAGTACAATGGTTACTTGTTTCCCTTCAGTTTGCATGAGCACTTTTTAGTAGAAGCTATTGAAACCATCAGCAAGGTGTACTGGGCTGAATGCTTGTATTGGGTTTCTGTGGCAAGGTTTTGGTAGCAGGAGGGCTACAGGGGTGGCTTCTGTGAGAAGCTGCTAGAAGCTTCCCCCATATCCAACAGAGCCAATGCCAGCTGGCTCCAAGAGGGACCCAATGCTGGCCAAGGCCAAACCCATCAGTGAAAGTGGTAGTGCTTCTGTGATAGTGTATTTAAGAAGAGGGGGAAAAAAAACCTGCGCAATGGCAACTGTGGCCAAAGAGAGAAGTGAGAATATGTGATAGAAACAACTCTGCAGACACCAAGTTCAATGAAGAAGGAGGAGGAGGTGCTCCAGGTGCCGGAGCAGAGATTCCTCTGCATTCTGCGGTGAAGACCATGGTGAGGCAGGCTGTGCCCCTGCAGCCCATGGAGGTCCATGGTGGAGCAGGTATCTTCACCTGCAACTCATGGAGGACCCCATGTCGGAGCAGGTGGACGCCTGAAGGAGGTTGTGACCCTGTGGGAAGCCTGTGCTGGAGCAGGCTCCTGGCAGGACCTGTGGACCCATGAAGAGAGGAGCCCACACTGGAGCAGGCTTGCTGTCAGAACTTGTAACCCTGTGGGGGACCCATGCTGGAGCAGTCTGTTCCTGAAGGACTACACCTCATGGAAATAACCCACACTGCAGCAGTTTTTGAAGAACCACAAACCATGGGAAGAACTCCTGTGGGAGATGTTCATGGGGGACAGTGTCCCATGGGAGAGATCCCAAGCTGGAGCAGGTGAAGAATACAAGGAGTCCTTCCCCTGACAAGGAACGAACTATAACCCCTATTCTCCACCCCTCTGTGCCGCTCCGGGGGAGGGGGTAGAGAAAATTGTGAGTGGAGATGAGCCCAGGAAGAAGGGATGGATGGGGGGAAGATATTTTTAAGATTTTATTTTATTTCTTATTATTGTACCCTGATTTGGTTGGTGATAATTTTTCCCAAAGTCAAGTCTGCTTTGCCCATGATGGTAATTGCTGAGTGATCTCTCCTGCCCTTATCTTCACCCACAAACCTTTTGTTATATTTTCCCTCCCCTGTTCAGGTGAGGAGGGGAGCGATGTAACAACATTGGTGAGCACCTGGCATCCAGCCAGGGTCGCCCACCACAATGCTCACTTCACCTATGTCTGGGCAAAATCCTGCAGCCACAGCAGCATATCTGGGGTAAGCAAGCATCTGTGTGACATGTCCCTGGAGTACGGGACTCTGTCATCATCCCCAGCATGGTAGGGAATTCGGCAGCAGAGCCTCTGACTGGAGAGCTCATTCAGACCTCATAATAATGGACACAAGGTATTTGTAACATTCAGTGTGGAAAACTATGCTATCCAGACCCACTTCTAGGAAGTACAGAGAAGATTCACTTCCAAACCATTGGCTCTACGCCAGGGGCTGGTGGCCAAGGTCTGAATGCTGAGAAGGTCAGGACACAACTGGTCCCAGAACCAAGCACACCTTGCAGCAGATAGTGCACTCTCTGTAGTCAGGAGACCATCTCTGAAGGACAGTAGTGGTGGCTGGCTTCAGATGAGCCTGATCTTGTTAGCTTTAGCATAAATCTCAAGGACTTGCAAATGATGCAGCAAAAACTGGGAAAAGTTGCCTGATTTTGAGAGTCAGGGTGTTTACTTGGGTTCAAATCAGTTCACATGAAGTACAATCTTTCCTGATGGTGTTGATCCCAAATAATAACAAAATCTGCTTGTGTGGCCCAGTGAATCCCTGTTGTGTGAGAAAATGCTGAATAAGTGGAGTGACAAGCTGGCAGTGGCTTCCCAGGGAAGTGTCACCACTGCTGCCCATCTGACCCTGCAGGTCTACATAGCATCCTTAGGCTCATGATTCAGCTCAAAGCAAAGTGAGGTCTGCTTCTTCAATGCTTTCTGGAAAAAAACCAACCCACCTGTTGTTCTTTGCCACATTGTTTAGCCTTTCCCTGTGAAGGTGATGTCCTTCTGACGGTGCTCATTAGCAGGCTGCTGGCCCAGCATGATTTCAGCAGTGACAAAAGTCCCAGACAGCTTCATGGCAGAGTGACTTCACCATCACCACACAGTCAGCCACTGCCCTCTGCCACCAGGTCCCCCACTAATCCTTCAATGGGGAGTGGAAGGTATCATCGCTATAGGCACTGCAGTTCTTGCTGAGGAACTTTGCAGGGCTGGAGGCTCACTGTGCACTGCTCAAGCTGGGTCCCACTATTTTCCTGGTCACCTCCTGCACTATGGAGGTCTTGCACTTTCTGGGAAGACTTGTCCCTGACACCTGAGAGGAGGGTCCTGCCAGGAACAGGAGCAGGCACATGCTGATGGGAACTGATGAGGTGAGTATTGCTTTTCCCATGGGCAGAGATCAGGGAGCTGGGCTGCCTGTGGGGCCTGCCGGCGCACCTGGGTCAGGCTGAGCTGCCTGGCCCCAAGGCCCTCACTGGGATGAGCTGTCACATTCCCTTCACACTGAATGAAAACCAGGCACGTATGAGGTGTGATACAGCTGATCTCCTTCTGACATCTGCTCTGGAGTGAGACAGAATCAGTCTCTGCTGGTCTCTCTCAGCAAACTATGAGGGGAGACGAGGGTGACTTACTCCAAGTTAGGCGAGGCGAATCCCAGACTAAGTGGACAGCATTTGCATCCTGCTGCTGATCATCCCTCTGTGTCCAAGCCCTGCTGCCTCTCCAGCCGTGTGCTGGCTTTGCAGAAGGGTGTTTCTTCTGGAGACGGTGGCTGAAATTGAAGAGGCTGCAGAGGATGGATATGCGTGCTGAGGCAGGGGATGGAGGGGAACAGCTCTGGCAAGGCTGCACTCAGGCTCCATCTCAGACTCTTTTGAATGCCCAGCACATTTAGAATTTCATTTTGGTAAGGCAAAATATAGGATAAATATGCTAAGACTGCTCTCTCAGCAATGTGATGCTCAGGAATCACTCACGGCCAAAAAACCTTGTTGAGGATGGCTTAATTTTTTGTCTGAGTTTGTACCTGGTCAGCATCATGTAAGACCATGTCTGCATAATGTAGAAACTTCACGTAGCCAGTCTTTCAGGAGCCACTCCACGTGCAGCTCCTCTCATGCCTGTTTCCAGCCATGCACACCATGGTTCATGAGCACTTTGCATTAGCGGAATATAAGAAGTTCATGTGTATTTTTGATGGGGCCAGTCTCTTTTCAGTGGTGTCCAAGGATAAGACAAGGAGCAACAGGCACAAACTGAAACACAGGAAGTTCTGTCTGAACGTAAGGAAATATTTCTTTACTGTGAGGGTGCTGGAGCACTGGAACAGGCTGCCCAGAGAGACTGTGGAATCTCCTTCTCTGGAGATTTTCAAAGCCCACCTGCATGCATTCCTGTGCTCTGAGAGAACCTGCTTTAGCAGGGGATTTGACTAGATGATCTCCAGAGGTCCCTTCCAACCCCCACTGTCCTGTGATTCTGTGATTTTGCAACTTACAGGGCACCTCCTCTCATGACTGCCAGTCAGTTGGGTATTCTCATGGCATCACCACTTCTGACTATTACCCCAGCTTTACTTTCTAGTGTTACTGTGGCTCTTGCATTCATGACCACCTGTAATAACCTTCTGGCTGATAATTATTCTGATGCAGCATTGCCCCTTTAATCCTCATTCAGAGCAACACTCTGGCACCAGGGAAGTTTTTACTCTGGCCTTCTGGAGCTGGGAAGAGCAGAGCCAAAAGGGAAAGCAGTTAAATAGGAGGGGGCTTGCCAAGCTGTGATGTTACAAATAGCTGCTCCATTGACAGCTCTGCCACAAGGAAACTCTACTTGCCCCCAACCTCCCCCATGCTCAGTGCTTCTAGAAATGGTGCTGCTGAAGCAGATTGTGTCTTTCTGCTTTTGAAAAGCTGATGGGTGCTATACTTTAGGAGAACATGAACTGGAAAAGTCTTGAAATCCTAGTAATATTGTAAGGGAAAGAAGAGGTCTGTGCTTGCTTTGTGCTTCTTGCCCATTATTTCCTCCTTCAGTGCTCTCACATTGACACTTCGTTACTATTAGAGAAAAATGCTATTTCCTCACATAGGGACTAACTCTGTTTAGCAAATATTAATGTAATCCTAAACCAAAGAAGCAACATGAAACAATATCAACCCCCTCACGGAAGCAGTGGTGAGCAGCAGCACTGGGGCAGAGAGGAGGCTTCACAAAGTTTCCAACACAGCTAAAAAGAATTAATTAACGATGCAATTCAGCTGCCTGAAGCAGATGTTTGACCTGTCCACCACTTAAAAGGGAGGCACAGCTTGAAGGGAGCACAATCTTGGTCATGGGTGATTAACAGGGAGAGAAATAGCCCAGAGTAACTAAACCTCTGTGGTGAGACAAAGGGAATAAGGGGCTCTGTCCTGCATCCCATACTGTCCTACAGCACGGGCCCTGCCTCAGCATCAGGTGCATGCAAGCAGGGTGCATCTGACTTTGGCAACAGGCCGTGAGGAGAATGAGTCCAAAATGACCCAGTGAATTCAGGTCACCTAACTTCATGGGTATTTTGCTGCCTCAAATCACCTGCTTGCCGGGCTTTGTCCATAAACCGTTGCACCCAGCCCTGGAGGAGTTGGGAAGGGGAGGAGGAGCTTTTCTTCATCGGCTGCTTGATCTGCAGGGCTCTGACACCCCTGGCAGCCGTTCATTGCTCCTCTTTGCTGCAGCTGCTGGAAGTAGCCCAGCTGTGGTGTTGGGCAAGAAACCAGCTGAGCTGCCCTGGAGAGGCTGAGGGCTTGTGGACTGCTGATGTTTACAGCTTGACTGAGCAAAGGAGTCAGGTCTGCTCTTGTGCGAGGTGGAGTTAAGGGAAAGGACGTCGACACAAAACTAATTACAGGCTTTGGGAAGTTTTAGGTCTTTCTGTATTGGAAACACCAGCATTTTCACAGCTCAGCTCTTTTGTAGTTGCAGGCTGGGGCTTCTGGATCATTTAACTAGTGTGTCCTCTCACTCCTAAGGACAATTTCAGTTGCACAATAGCTGTTGCCACAGCAGCTTTTTGTCTCATATAACCCCTTGGATTTTACTTCCTAGATCCCAGCAGTTCTTGAATTCCTCATAAAGCTGCTCTCCCATATACATATGTACATATATATACATTTATCTATGTACAAAAAGGGTAGCTATAAAAGGGAAGAAAGGCAAGGAGTCCACAAGAAGATGTGTGAAGTTCCGCAAAAGAGCTGCAATAACCCCAATCATGGGTACAGGCTGGGATGCATTTGCCTGGCCAGCAGCCCTGTCAAAGGACAGAGGATGCTACGTCAAACTCGAGCCAACCATATGCTCTCATCTCAGATAATCAAAACCACATACAAGAATGATAGCTGCAATGTGGCCACCAGGTCAGAAGAAGTTTCCTCCCTCCTCTAGTGAGGCCACACCTGGACTATTATGCCCAATTTTTGGTCTCCCTGTTCCAGAGGGATGTAGGGAATCTGGAGAGGGTGCTGTGGATATGGTCCTGGGATTTGAGTCCCTGTGAGGAGACACTGAGGCAGCTGGACTTGCTTTTCCTGGCCAAGAGGAAGCTAAGGATTAAGCTGATAGCAGCCTACTGCAAAAGCAGTTACAGTGATGAAGGAACCAAGCTGCTCGCAAGGACAGGGTAATGGCCTCAACTATGGCTTGGGATATTCAGGAGGGACAGATGGAGAAAATGCTTCACCAGAAGGGTGCTGCAGTGCTGGATTAGCCCACTCCAGCCTCTGTCCTTCAAGTTTTTCACAGCTCAGCTAGACAAAGCCATGGCTGGTTTGGTTCAGTGGTGGCCACAGTCCTATTCCAGGTGGAAGGTCAGACTAGAGCCCTCCAGAGGCCCCTTCTAGCCAACATCACTGTGAATATACATAGAGTACCACCACCATAACCACATCACACTGGTTGTGCTTTCCCTGGCTTGCGACTGGCAGTTGGGAGGAAATATTTTCCTCCACATTTCCTTGCCCAGCTATAATCCTGTCCAGGTGGGAAAGGACATGCCTGGGACATGGGTCATCTTTAGATCTGTTCCTACTAGGAGCCATAGCATAGTGGGGACCCACATTTGCAACTGAGAACAGACAACTCCGCAAAGAAGCATGTCTGCAGTTACTTTCCAGTGCATGAGTAACTCAGCAGAAAACAGAACTGGGACTTTACCTCCAGCAAGATCTGCTGTAACTACACATCAACTGCATTTTCAGGTGTGGTTTCCCTGCGGCAGGGCACCTGCAGCCATTTCCCCATCAGTGAAAGTGTTTTCCAGCCAATGAATCTTCTATTTATCCACCAGATCCATGTTAACTCTTTAGCAAAGTCTGAGTCTTAAATACATTTGGAATTAGGGACTAACTAACATAAGCAGGTGTGTATATGTGTGCATCTTTGTGTGGATACGTGCGTGGAAGGGAAAGGTCTGACCAGAATCAAATCAAAATAGAACCCTAATCTCTTTTCTTTGTAGAGCAAATTGGAGCAGATAGTTTCAAACGAAATCTGAGACAATGCCAGATGTCTGCAAACTGTACCTGCTTCAAAAATAAAATCTCACTGCCTGCGACTCATCCTCATCTATGTCGTCTCAAGTACAATCTGGAAACAGAAACAAGGAAGCATCCCTTCACTGTCCTCTAAAAAGTAAGTATTAAAAACCACCATTTTGAACTGAACACTGCTAACGCTAACTGCTGACTGGGGTAGGGCTGCAGCCCCTTTGGGCCCTGCTGCCTTCAAGAGAAATCCCCTCTTTTCCTGGAAAGACTGCTTTCCTGCAAAGAGAAATTAAACAAGTATCAAATAAGGGCCAACGTTTATGCACCTTAAAAAAGCCCGTATGTGTCACTGAAAGGTCCCAAGCAAGAGAACAACTTGGGTGAGTAAATGAACAGTAGAAATGTGGGGGGTTTTAACTGTTCCTTTACAGGAACAGTAGAAGAAACAAACAACCCATGAAGCACAATCATATTGAATACATACTTTTCACATTGTTTAAATGAGATTCAGCTGACCGAGACATTTATATGGGGAAGGAATCATGGCCTCATTGCAATCAATAGACCTGTTGCCACTGACTCTAATGGAGCTCTGGTTTTGTGATGTTTATATTGCAGCATAATCCAAGATGCCTGTGACCTGTCAAAACCCTTCAGAGCCATTTGTCCCCACAACCCCACAGTATCACCCCCTAATAATCTATTAGGCAAAGACGTCCCTTTTATTTTTATTAGAGCGAATTCACCAGATGGCTTCTCCCCCTCTCTCCTTGCTTTGATGTAGAAAACAGGAACAAGTGATTTTGCTGACTACAGATCAAGGCACAGATCAGTGCTATTTGCCATGCCCAAAACATGAAAAGCAGATCCAGGACTGTTGGGCTAATCTAACATGTTTGTAAACAGTGACTAAACCTTTACAGACACAGGGGAGGTGAAGCAGCCCACTCCCGTGATACGTGGGTGGGCTGCAGGTACTGCTCCTACCAGCCCTGCAGGGAATCGAGCAGGGAAGGGGGTGAATTTCTGCATTTTGATGAGAGATTAGACCTGCTGGTGACACTGAAAGCAAATTAATGAGAGAGTGGAGAGGTGTCTTCAAAAAGGAAGGAGTAGAAATAATTCGAATGGGCAGCCCCGTCCTAGAAAACTGCTGATGGGCACAGATGAACGGACGTGCTACAGTGACCCAGGCCTCAGGTTATGGTGCCAGTTTCACGGCTTTCTTTTCACATAGTGAGGCTGTTAATTGCAAATTTCAACAGAAGCAACAACAAAAAGCAAGTAATGGAGCCAGGAAGTTTCACAGCCAGAAAGAATGCCATTAAGAAATAAAAATTCAAGCTCCCTGCCGCCTGAGAACACAGCCTTACTGCTCATGAACAGCAATTCTCACAGAAACCGTGTCCTTAGCCACAAAACAGTGTTAAAGTTAGAAGAGCAAAACACAACAGTCCCACACCATCATGCAGGTTGTAAACACACACAAAAAAAACCCAAACCAAGAAAAATAAAGGCAAATATAAACCACAACTTTCTTCAGGCCTGTAACACAGTGCACAGAGGTGAGAAGCAGCCCTGGGAACGGGGGATGCTTCTCTGTTTATGGTGCAGCCCCATTTGTAAGAAACTTCCCAGCCCCGTATGAAGACCTGCACTGGCTGGAGGTGAAACCCAGATGCCTGTGGAAAGTATATGAACAGCCATCAGGGAGCCATGCCTCCCCAGAGTTATTTTGCCTGAAGCAAAGGCTGTTCAAGGACTTCTGGAGCCAGGCATGGGACCTGCCTCTTAGCCCTGTGTGCTGTTTGCAGTGATGACTGGTGCACAATGTCAGTGGCATCATAGCACCTATATCCAAGGTGTGCATCACCTTCTGCCACCCACATGGAGTAATAAATGCCCTCCTTAATGGATGGGCACATTTTCATGGCATGTTACAATGACTGACATGATTTATGAAATATATGTGTCTTTAACACAAGAGTTTAATTTCATGCAGTGCTGAAAGCTGGAGTGTACAAGCAGCAGTTGCCTGAGCAGAACTCAACAGCATCCTGGTGTCTGCCTTCTGCGTGGACTCTCTGTTGTCTAATAAGCTGCAAGCCATAAGTGAAGATTTTCCAGCTGTTGGGACATGTTCGTCACTACATATTCCCCTATGTCTAATTAAGCTCATGGGTCAGCCTCTCCTTTGGTAACGGTGCTAACAGGTTCTCCTCTCCAGCAGTGCCTGCTTATTTTCATGAGAAATGGAGTATAAAATCACTGGGACCTCTGCTGCTCTGGGAGAACTGATTAAAAGGAGCCAGTGGGTTTCAGGATTTATTGGGAAGAGGGAACTGGCTGGCAGACATGTAAGTAAGCCATTGGCTTAGCTCATAGTCATGTTGCTCTTGTTGGAAACCAGGCTGAGGGGACCCTGGTGCAGGAAAGGTGCCAAAACTGACAAGTGCAGGCACAGCACAATGTTCTGCTCAAAAAACCCCATGTGCATTCACTCCGTTAAGATATATGCAACTACCTCAATCAACAGAAGCAATTCTTTGTCTTTAAATGGGGAGAGATCACTCCCAAACATATGTCTTATTTACTGCCTTACGCTGGGAGTGTCTGCAACACGGTGAATTCTCTGTTTCAGTGAATACCCTACTGGATTGGGGTTGGATTCCTTATCTAACAGTTTCTAATGCACCTTGTAAACTGAGGCAGGTAAGTAACATTTTCCAGCTTCGCCATGAGGTGGGGACCTTCCTGGCAGGGAGGATATGGAAGATCTCAGGGCAAAGAGATCTGGTAGATGGAGCGTGGAGATCAGATGCTGCTCAGAGCACTTGGCTTGATATTTTCGGGCAGCCTTTGCATTGGCAAAGAGGGTAAGGGGATTTTTGTGCCTGGAAACCTGCTTAAGATCTGTGGGAAGATGCAAGCCTTGCTCTTCATAGGCACTTTTGCATTGCTTTAAAAAAAAGCACAGGAGTATGGAGAACAGAGCCCACTCTCTGGGGGCAGTACGTCCTTCCCACCACTGCCCACATCTGGCAAGCTTATGGAGGACCCCACTGAAGTCTATAAACACTTCTCTGGAGAGACATCTCCACGCTGAAAAGACTAGGGGTCCTCATTTAATCAGTAAAAATTCCCTTTCACCTAAAATAGAGGTGTCGCGGTTCCTTTAGCTGACTTAGAAAGGCATTCCTTTAATATATGGGGGTCGGACTCCCACAAGAGGGTACCATGTAAAACCCTTCTACACCGCTCCGGGACTTGCCCCATCAAAACACCCCAAGTTCTTTCTCCCAATAACACCAAGATATTTGTGAGGGAGTTGCTGTTTTTTCTCTCACGAACAGATTTTTTTTTCTGGCAACACCTCTACAGAGCAGCACGTTTTCACAAACAAAGTTAAACTGCTTGGTTTCCATTAGTAACACGAGCAATCAAAACAGAGGACAGGTGTTTCTTAGGAGGTGTGAAAGATTAACAGGATTTTCTTGGGTTGCGGATGATGCTGTCACTGTAGGGTATCTACTTTTTTTTTTTTTTTTCTCCACAAAGAGTATAGGAAAACTTTCAATAACATTCATTGGTGCTTAGTGAAATTCAGGCAGGTCTGAGCCTGCTGTGCCTGCAGTCCCTGCAGGCAAAGAATAATTGCAGCAAATGACTCCTTTCTTTGCCCACGTGGTTCCAGGTTCTCCTTTCAGAGACAACCTCGCAAACTCTCAGGAGCAATTAGCCCAGGACCTCTGTGGAGGGAATTACATGGGGGATGGAGGACCCCAACAGGAGTATTTGAGCACTGGTGGAACAAATAAACAGGAAAAGTTCCAAACTGCTGCGTGAGGTCAGTTCCACTCTTCAGCTGGGATCCCTGAAAGGATTTTTAGTCATTCTTAAGAAAAGGTGATGTTCTGTGTGAGAAAATATGTCATTAAGAGAAAGTAAGTCCCCCCACTGCCTCCCAGCACTAGAAGTCTGGAAGGCCCTTCCATGCGCCTTTCTCTCTTCTTCACACAATACCTTCCACTAAAGGTTTGCCACAGTGGCTAACAGGTGGAAAGGGCAAGGAGACAGGGTAGCTTCAGCCCATATGAGGTTACTTTTCTTTCTCTCTACAATCACCCCTGTGCCAGGAGGGCTGTGCCTGTGCACACAACGAGCTCTGCAGTAGTGCATTTTCCATAAAGTGAACCAGCACCAACAAATGCCATTAAACACACCCCTAGCATCAAATGCACAAACAGTCTGAATGAAGCCACTGGGTCCCATAGTTCTGTACAAATCCTAAATATCTTGCTGAACCAGCTGAAAACATCACTGCGTGCGAAAGCTGGCCGGCCATTCCCCGCCCTTGCTTAGTTTACCTCCTGCTTATGTCAAATGGTATATTAGGGCTGTAGTGTAACATACAGCATTTGAACTTTCTTTTGTAGTGAACAATGTCAACAGACTGCTTTGCCTGATGAAAAGATCGTGAGCCCATAAATATTGCCCGGGCATGCAGTATGTTGCTCCCATTGTATAAATCTCCCCACAGTGCTCACCTCTGCTCCGGTATCATAGTGAGATAAATGCCGTGCTTAAGGCCTGATTTATTTCAGTCAAAGGACAAATAGTTTGATATCAAAAGGAGCTTCGTAACAATTAACATGACAGGCAAGGAGGATTAGCTGTTGTGATTTTCAGTGTGGCATAAGCAGGCAGGTGCTGTTATTTGGGCTGCATCCCTGCCCCACACCCCTTCCCATTAAAGAGATAGTTATTGTACCGCTGTGAAAAGAGCAGCTGCTCTGCCTGAATTTCCCTATCAGCCACTGTTTCTCACGTTGGTATGAATTGGGGACACATTGTTGGGCTTTAATTAGCCCCGAGTCCCACCACCATAGGACTGCCCTGCTCTGACATGCACCCCAGGACGCTTGCGTTGAATGTGCATTAATCTCCTCATGCCTGATGGCTGGGAGACAACCTCTCCAAAAAAAAAGGAAAAAGATACCTTTATAGTATTTGTAAAATGCTTGGCTTTATGCTAAGCAGCCAAATTATATATAACCTTTGCTCTTGACTCTAATGGCCAAGCTATTCTCCAAAGTCCCATTACAATTTTTTAGATCTTTGCTGCTGCTGCTGACTCTAAGATTTAAACAGTTGAAAATGTACTTTCAAACAGATGAAAATCAGTTTCTAAACCTGGGCCTAAACTTTGAGAGTAACATTTGACAGGTATTATTTACCACACAGGACTGACTTCTTCCAGGGATTTGTGTAAAGTTGGCTTGTGAGGCAGAGTGGCTTGTGGGGCAACAAAAGGCAAGGTGGGTTGCCAGCAAATGTAAGCATGACTGATCCCACATAATTACTGTGGTCTCACTGCTATCACCAAAGTTAGTTAAAAAAACAAAGAAAATTCAAGAAACTGTGGACTAGCCAGAGGATCAAAACAGTAGGTGCATATTTTTGGCAAGGTGGGAGAAATTCTCAGCACCTTTCCCTATCACACTCTTGTTTGCGTCTCTGCACCCGCCTGACGAGAAGAGCAGATCCCATTTCCCCACCTGGGATGTAGCCAGTTGCCTTTTGCTGTGATCCTGGTACCTCTCCTAAACTATGCAAATTTGGGCCTGATCAGGATAGATGCAGAGAATTTCTGTTACACAGCAGAGTGCTTGTGTGAATTCTTCTTGGTGGTCTGCTTCTCATCGTGGCCAAAAATTAGATCCTTCATAAGGCTGCAGGTGCCGAAACCGGTTGCTCAAGTAAAGTCATACTGGAATGAGTTAGCAAAGCAGCTATGCTGGCTGCCTTTGTCCAGAAGAAGATTTTATGATGTTTCCTGTAGCCTAACTGTATAAACACTCTTCAGCCTCTTAAATACACCGTGCTTACTTAAAACACCCAACCAACACTACTTCTTCAGCCTTCACCCCAGACTGCCCCGAAAGCATAAAATACCTGAGGAAAAACAAAATTGTTGGCGAGCCCTGAAGAGTTAATCTCTCCGTAACTTGTCTGGCAGCTGGTAGGAAGATCTTTGTAGCACAGCAACGTTTTCACCTGCTGTTTGTGTAGCCTGTAGCAAAGATGTGATCTGGAGTATTTTTGTGGAGATGTTTTGCCAGTGCAGACTCTGCCATAGGGAGGGCTCTCTGGCTGAGAGAGGGTGTTGCACATGGACTCAGGGAGATGACCAGAAAAAGCTTTGCCAGAAACATTGAAGATTTCTCAGTTTGAGAAGTGCAGAGATGTTCTGAGTGGCCTTGAACTTCAAACGAAATCCTGACATTTGCTGCTGTTTATTTTGATGCTGCTTTTGTCTTTGTTCCATGTGAATGCTAATGGGGAAATTCAAATTTGTTATCCCCAGAGCTAGGTGTGTTCAGATCTCAAGGGATGCTAGTACGGATTCAATCACACTTGGTACATGGCAGATGAATTTGACCCAGAGATGGTATATGTCAGTTGCTGATACTCTGTTAGTCTTCAGCTTGAGGATGCACAGATGTCATTTCACTGCTTCTTTTGAGGAGATAAATTCTAAATCTGTGTTTTTCTTTCTACCCAGACCATACCTGCAAAAATAATAACAGCAGAGCTAGTGTCTTCTGAGTAACTGGTGAACTCTGTAACACAGACTCTACAGCCCCATAACAGTAGCTGGCACTAGATCACAGCACTTGATTTAAACTCCACTCCTTGTTCAATAGACCAAAAATAAAAATCATGTCGCAAGATGAATCAAACCTGGGTTTGTTTTTTTTTCCTTTCCCTGAACATAAAGTACAAAATGTGTTTTTTAGTCTAGATGACTTGTCTTCCAAAGAGATGAAAACAATAACAAACTAGTACCAGGTCCCCCAGGAACAGATGAGAACAGTGACTCGCTCTGTAACGCTTGTCATGTGCACTGAAACACCTACTGAGAGGTCCTCCTGAGCAGGAGATAATTTCCCCACCCTGCAAATATTTTTTTTTTCAGATTAAAAAACATCTAGACCTAAAGAGGGTAAAAAAAATCAAAAGAAAAACACATCTGAAAAATGAAAATTGGAAAAAGTCAGTACAAGTCGCAGAAATATTTCCTTTTGATTCAAAGCATCCCTAGTTTGGACATAACTTTAGTCTCACTAGAGTAATTAATTTTCTAGGCAGAAAGAGCAACTAGCATTTTTTGTTTTGAATATGCTGTAGCTAATTCACTGTTCCAAAACTCCTTTCTGTAGAGAGAAAAAAGGGAGGGGAGAATAAAAAAAGTTGAAAAATGCATCAAAACTGACCATTTCCCATAAAGCCAGTTTTAATTTCTGCGTATCAGCATTTTCGAACAAAACAAGGCACTACACAACTTTCCTGAGCAGCTCTATTCAAGCAGGATCCGAGGCCAGCAGGGACGCTGCTTTAATGTAATGATGTAGTTGCAGAGAACAAAATGTTTCTTTTTCCCTCAGCCTATGTATGTATAACAGAGAAACCATGAAAGGGGAGAATTACTATGGTAATGACCACATAGCTGCTGCATGTTTATGCAAATTAATGACCAGAGAGCCAAATCTCAGGGTCTTTACGTCAGTGAAGTTCTGCCTGCCCATCAACCTCTTAAAAACTGCAATTCAAAGAGTCGGCCCAAGAAACTGGAGGAAAGGTAGTTTTAAAGTGGATTTGGAAATATTTCAGTGGCAAATAGAAATAAACCTCATTCTTCTTAGACACAGGGATGCTATTTTTAACAAGGGAGAATTGCTTTCCTTAACTGCAGGGTAAGTAAGGGGAAATTACCCTGAGTCCCCTGGAAATGGCTATATCTTAGCATGGGATTAAACACTACCCATTCAAGCATTACAGCGCATCAGTAGTTGCAGGGTTAAACTGACAGGGAAGAAAATGGGATTCTTCTTGCATGTTCCCATTCCCAGTAGTGTCTAGCCAAGCTGACAGGAAAGATAAAGTTCACTCTTCCCTCGATTTAACTGGTGCTGGGAGAGAGATTCGCACCCAGGAGAAAAGGAGACATGGCATCAGTCGTGACTTCTTGGCGTAAATGAAAGGAAATTTTGACAGGCATAAAAATGTTATTTTCTCAAGAAAAGCTGCTGCTTCACTATGTGAATGGGGATGCTTCTTGGGAAAAAAAGAGAGGAGAAAAGAAAAGAGCAGTCTCGGTCTGGTGCCAGTTTATAATAATTCACAGTATTGCCCATTTCTCACTGCATAATGATCTCCAGCATAGGAGATGATGAACTCTTATTTCTGGATCCACATTTTAAATATCAAAATAATTGGGCTGAGGAAAGGTCATCTCTTCCCACTGCTGTTAGCCACCCTCCTTCCCCGGCAGCCCGTTGCTTTTCTGAAAGCTTTTAGCACCTTGAAAGGATTCACATTGCTGGTAAGACCAGAGTCATCCTGGGAAGAGGGCTGGGAGTCTGCTGGCATGTGCTGGAAACTTTGGAAAATGTGGTCTGCCATGTGCTGCTGGATGTTTGATCTGGGAGCTACGCACTCAGTTAAGCCACTTCTAACAATGTCCCCACCTGCAGCTGACTGATCTCACTGTCAGCCTCACTGCTCCCACTCTACCTGCTCCAGCTGCCCTGATCCACAACATTTTGCACAAGCCCTTCCTTGCAGCTGGCTGAGGAGCTGTGGACGAGTGATGGGAGTAATGCACCCAGCCATTTCCTGGGACGCTGCACCTCGGTGGCATAAAATTATGGTGGTGTTTGGTCCTCAGGTCACTGGCAACCACCAGGACAGGGGGATCTCAGCTGAATCTGCTCCTGAATTGCCACAAAATTCAGCGTTATGTTCTGCCAGCAATGAGAGAGTGGATGCTTACAGCAGATACTTCCGTCATGTACCCAACCACAAGCCACCAGCCATGTACGTGGTACTGGGCTATGGGGTAACCAGCAAGACTCAGCAATTTGCATAAAAAACTAGTCCTGGGCTCTCATTCAGACAAAATTCAACCTTAGCTCAGGCAAACATCTCATCTTCAGCTTTGTCCTTCTCTGGAGACCCTACAAGTCAGAACCATATTCATGGCCTGAAGAGTAACATGCATGCAGCTGCCCCAATGCCAGCCTGGGGGGCTCTGCAGTCCTTATCACTAACTCCAGGTATGGGGGCTGTGGGGGCTTCTGTCACCCTCACTCTGCATGTCCCAACACTGTCCCAACAGTTTGACTCTGCAGAACCCCACATACCCCAACGTGGCTCTATCCTACCAAGTCCTCCTTTCCAGCTCTGTCCTGAGACAAACTTATGGGCCTCAATCCTAAATCTTGCTAGTGAGGCCTGAAATGTAACCCAAGCCCAGAACATGTGAAGTCCTACACTAACACTAGGCCAGGGATCACTAAACACCTACAATCTTAAATAACACCTACACCACAATCTTCAATAATTCAGCAGCTTTCCCATACCCCTCCCTGACTGAAAAGGAACCTATTTATAGTTGTTTTCTCCAAGCCCTGCACCTCTTCTCCAAGGCCTTCAAGCATAGGCCCCAACTCAGCATAGGTTCAGCAGAGCATCTATAAATCAGCTATAGCAGCAATCGATGCTGCAATGCCTGAACTTCTTTGTGCGCTTGGAGGGCTTGCATGTGCATATTTGTTTAGCATGGACATACACAGAGCATGCACAGGCACTCTTATCTTTCTCTGAAAGTCTATGCTCTGGATGATAGATAGCAAATCTGCATTTCCCAGCAGGGCTGGGGTGAGAATAACTGTAGGACCTGTGATTTGTCGCTACCTGAATGGTGTGCATGTTGTCACTTTGGTATGTCTTTATTTCTAAGTGAGTCATATTATTCAAATCAATTGCTAATTCAGTTAATCATTAAAAATATGCAAAAGGACATCTCCAGGAGCTGATTTAGAGCATGTTTTGTATGGGTGATTGAGCAAAGAAAGTTAATCTGGGTCAGAAGACTTTGATTTTTAATTCTTAATGTCACAGATTTCCATTCTTTTGAACTAAATTCTGACTTACAATTTATTTTTCTGAGGGTGCAGCTTTATAGCTCCACTGACATTGGCATGTGTGGTCACGCATACTGAGTCTGTTCTCTTATGCTTGGCGAATAAGAGCTTTTATGGATGCACAAATCAATACAAGCTTAAGATCTATAAAGGGCTGCCTGGTGATATTTGTATGGAGGACACATCTCATTGCATTTATCTACCAAGTTGTTTACAGATGGCAAAATTATGATTTTATTGCATTCTTCTTTCTGTTTCGGCATTCTGTGAGAAACAAAAGATTTTGATCTTCTCCGTTCCTTTGCAGTTTCTGGCCTAAATCTTACAAAAAAACCCACCAGGTGAAGAATGTATGAGTTCGTGGTGCAAAATAATGCCTCCAACATTATTTGTATGGAAAGCACCCTAGGAACTCAATAGAAAACCATTGTCTGCGTCTCTCGCAAAGGAGATGTAATAGGGGTATAAAGTGACTCCAGTCCACTATGTGGGCAAACTCACAGGGTAGATTCCTCCTTGAGACCCAAAATAGACCTTTTCGGGGTGTAGGAATCTCAGCTGTGAAGAATCAAGTGACAAAGTTTTCAATCTTAGATGATAATATATGCTTTAGTCCAAAATAGGATGCTGAGTTCCCTCCTGACAGCATGAAAATCTGACATTTCTGTTTTGTTGATAGCCCTAGGAAAGAAATGGTGCTATAAATAGCATGTGTATGAATGCACAGTTAGGAGAAAAGGTGTAAGAAGCTTCCACTCATCACTGAAACTGTGGTCACTTCTAGCCCCTGTTCACCCTTGAACATGTGGACCACTGCCAGGCCCATGAGAGCCCTAGGGACAGTGGAACCAGGGCTGTGTTCCTCCTATGTCAGCTGCCAATTCTTGATTTCCTGTTGTAGTCTCGGGCAACCACCTTGGCCCAGCCAAGGTAACCTTGACCAGTCATTAGGTTTTGCATCTTCAGTCACCACCTGCATGAATGGAATGCATCCATGCTTTGACATGTTGTTTAGTCTCAGGGAGATTCCTCAGATTTGTTGGGAGGGAGGTAATACACAGCTTGCACTGTGGCAATACCATAGCTCAGGTCAGGAAATATGACACTGGGGTCTAGCTGGATTTATTAATTCTGCTGATCCAACAGGCTTCTTCACTTGGGCAGCCCAGGTCAGGCTGATTTCCAGACGAGCTAGCTGCTATCCCAGCAAATCTGAGCTGGCTCACAACTGAGTGCTTGTAAGGAGGTAAAGGGATCTGCAGAGAGTACTGTGCACTGGGTATGGGAGGCAGCTGCAAGACTCTCTACCAGATATGACTATGCACCAGTTATGTTCACCCAGATGAAGCACAGAGTCATGGAATTTGAGAAAAAAATCACTTTGGAAGGGACCTCAGGAAGTCCCTAGTGCAACCTTCTGCTCAAAGCAGAGCCAGCTGTGAGAGAAAAGAACTTTCACCTTTGTCTAGGTTACTAGACAGTAGGTGCCCCAAACTTAGGACAAGGCTCCAAACCTGGGTGGACTGGCTTTTTTAGGAAATAAATGACGAGTTGCACAGAGATGTGACTATCCTGGGAAGAAAGTTACTAGTTCCAGATGAGGAGACATCCCTAAAGGATACAGGCTTTCTTTGTGACTTTGAAGAAGGTCATCAGTAGAAGAGCTGCACATGGGGAGGCTTCCAGTTTCAGAATGAGATTTTCTTCCAATGTAATTGAATATACACTTAATGCAGGGAGTGGGAAATAAATGTGTTAAGGAGGTGAGTACAGCATTATCAACACTTCATAGAGCAGAACTACTCAGGGAACATGAGCAGGTAATGCAGGTAATGGTGATGGATTCCCTTGTCACTCATCAGTAGCTGGGCTGCTACTCTGCTGAAAGTCATGGAAGCACTTAGACAGATAATCAGAACACAAAGATGACCCTGAAGGAAGAGCATGAGCTGCTAACAAGCCTTGCCACTCTATGCAGCTGTGCACCCTCACTGCTGCTTCCTCACAAGAAATGTTGTAGGGAAAGCCTTTTCCCCAAAACTCAACACCTTGCAGCCCAAGTGAGGAGAGATCTGGATCAAAATCCCTTTTCAGCTGGTTAAACAGCATTGCTCTGATCAGGCCCTGCTTCCTCTGCATCGCACCTTCTAAAGGCAGCAAGTACCCCACACTCCAGTTCGCTGGACCCATGGGTACTGTTGAAAGTTTGCAGAAAAGGCTAGATGACAGGTCAAACAGAGGTCACTAATCTTTGAAGACAAAGCTAGAAAAGACTTTAAAAAGCCACTGAATCCATCTCCCTGTTCCAGTTTCATTGGCAAAACATGATTTTCTGGTTAAAGTAAAATCAAGCATCTCAAGTCCATCAAAATTGATTTGTAAAACAATTACCCTAACTGCCCCTGGTAGGCCTATAAACCAAGATGGTGCAGAGAAGCCAAGCCTTGAGGAAGCCTAAAGCTGTAGAAGTATTTTAATCTTTTGCCTTTATATTCCTGCAGTGTGTGCTGAATGGGTCACCATGTTCAGTACTTTTTCCAGCTCAATGCAAAAATTTTTGTGGCTGCTTGTCTAAAGTATGTTATCCAACAAAGGTTTGCAGAAGAATGCATGTTTCCCCATCAGTCACCCTCTGCATACATGAGTGCAGTCAGTGCCTTCCTCCTTGCAGAAACAGTTCATCTCAGGAGATTTATTCCCCAGGTATCTTTCCTATTCACTGGCTACCTAGTCAACATGACAAACATGGTATTGCTTATTCCTTTCTAGATCCCTAAGAAGATGAAACAACTTCATAACCTGAAGAATTGTCTATAATAACTCATTGAAGGAATTGGTGATTTTGCCCAGTGGTCAGTTAAGTCAATAGCAAATTTGGCCTTTGGCTGTAGTTTACAGCTGCATATCCAGCTGGCAACATTGATGTTTTTCTACAGCATCCTTCCCCAGTGTTGATACAAGATGTGGTGCCCACACACCTTCCACTTAAAGAGCTTCAGCTCTTTCTTTTAGAAGGCCCCTGTGATTAGCTTGGGGTCTGTCTTGTCATCTGTCTTGCTTTAATGAATGGCAGTAGGAGAGAGGACCTTTTTTTTCAAACTAACAGCTAGCTTTATATACTTGGAGCTTGTGGTACTGCAGTGCAGTCACAAAGTCCTCAACTCTGGACTGCCTCCCCCTCTTCTCCCATCCTTCCCCAACAGTTCTGCCACACACAGGGCTCTCCGCCTTCAAGGCACATCTCCCACTGACCTGATGGCTCAGGCCTGCTAGGGCAGACTACTGAAGGAGTGATTGCTATTTGGGTTTTATTTTGTTTTATTAGCTTGTATGTTAGTATACACTGTGCATTTAATTAAAGATCCTGCAGGATGTCTGAATGCTGAAATCAGAATCTGAATAGGTTTGGTCTTGGAGGCAGTTTCCTGCTGGGCTGCAGTGTGACCATGCTTTGCTCTCGTGATGCTGCTGACCAAAAATCAAGCCTGTTTCTTTTTCCCGGCCTCTTTCCCACATCTCAGTCATCCCCACAGTTGCAAATGTCTCCTTCAGCTTCCTGGGGCAGGGGATAATTTTGCCACAATAGACATTGATCTCTCATTAGACTCCATCCTGTTAGTTAAAAGCTGTTTTTACTCAGAAAATCCAGAATTCATTTCCAACCTTAAAAGGTTACACTGTTGGATACTCACCGAGGGTATAATTTTTAACCACTCTGTTTACTGAATCTACAAAAGCAGTTATTGGAAGTGTTTGTATACAGTAATTTCTCCCTAGGCTCCTAAGAGCCAGGAGTAGATGATCCAGCATTGCTAACTGTGGTCAAGCTTTTTCCTATTCAAAGGAGACAATATTATCCCATTTCACAGAAAGTCTGTTCATGTCCTGGCAGCTGGAGGTGACATGCTTAGAGTGGCACAGGGCAGACAAGGTCCAGAGTCCCAATGAGGGGCTATCCCATGCTTCCCTGGACCTCCTATCTGTATCAGCCAGATGCAATGCCACTGGATTAGCCCTTGTGTTTACCCACTGGATGAGCTGCTGCTCTCAGGGAGATAAAGCAGTAATTCCTAGAAATATGTTTTTTAACCAACTTTCACATCATCAGGACATCTAAACGCAAAGAGTAATCAGCGGCGTACAGATCACTTGTCCTGTTGCATGTGTATGTGTTCACAGTCCCTTGCCTTGCAACTAACAGAATTCAACCAAAACTTTAGTTCAAGTCAGCATGTGTTTCCTACAGCTGTACTGTAGTTTAACCATAGATTATTGAGTTTTCAGAAGGAGTTACCAGTGACACTGCTGGGGACTACAAAGGTGTAAGAAGTCGAGCTCCTATCTGGGAGCAGGATAGCTTAAACTGGCACAGCCTGTCCTGGCTCTTCACTCGCCTGCCTCTGGCCCTGTGCCAGCTTCACTCTGTGCCACCATGTCTGGGCCCAGGGCCAGGGGATGTTGTGGCTTCAAATTAACTCAGCAAAAGGCAGGAAAGTCTTCTTTCTTAGACTTGGTCAGGGCTCTGTGTGTGTTTAAGTGTGTGAGAGTGAGCACTGGGACTATCTACTGTGATATCTCCAAAGATTCACTTCTAAACTGGACCCTGGCCTTGGGGCAGGGTAGACCTTTATGGCTGGAAATTTAATGCATAGGCCTTATGCCAGTATGCAAGTCTGACTCATTAGTACTAGTTTAAGTAGCCAGCCTTTTATTTCTTTCTCTTAATGAAGTGACCAATAACTTCTTGATAAATACTCTTTTCTTAATACTTTTAACCTACTTTGCTATTTCATTGTATTTTTAACAATTCCTGCTGCTTCACTTCAAGAATCAGTCTTCTGAAGGTGAAATGGCTCTTGTCCTGAAGCATCTCTGGATGGTGTCCATTACTGATTTGGAGCTGATGATGGTTGCTGTAGCTGTCTCTGACTCCCTGCACCACTTAAGGCCTTTCTCCTTCAAGTCTACAATAAGCAGCAAAAGGCAAGAAAGAACTCAAGGACTGGCTCTATATTATGACTGAACCTGACAGGTATACTTAACATAATGAGTATCAGGGCAGCTCCTTTCCCTTCCAGTTTCCGGGGTGGTACTGTGGGGTATTATTTGATAGATATTTTACCACTTAGAAAGGCTCAGGACATGTTCACCAGACACAGTGCACAAATTCTCCAAAGGGGAAATTTTGACTGATGTGGCACTGGCTCACAAGGCAAGGAACACCTTTTCCTTGCAGAGATCACCTGAAAATGGAGTTCCCAAAATATAGAGAGTACTTGGACCTCCCGGCCACCCCTTTTGTTTTTATATCCTCAAGCACCAAGGACAGACCCTGACCAGCTGGCTAAGTACCTACAGGCTAAAAATATCTCTTCTTAACCAAAGCTCTCACTGTAGATGCTGTGAGAAAGTGACAGGTGAATTTGTTGATTTTCTATAGGAAATCTCCTTGGCAAGGTTTTGCTAATGGCCAAGGATGCCACACAATGTCCATCTCTTGGGATGACTGGGAGGGACAGCATGTGGGCAGAGAGAGCTGCCCACGGCTGGGTTGCAAATGTTTCCAATTTGACCTCTCATTCCAGCAGCTGAAGCATAGAGGTGGAAAATGAAGAGGAAATGCTCCTTGGCCTATTTAGAAGTGCAAATGCAGAATTAATAAATGCCCATGAGATCATCTGCAGTACTGCTATTCCTACAACAGATTTTGTTGCTGACTGGACAAGGACAGCTTTGAGCCAGAGACAATGCTTCTGTGCAGGCATCCAAGAGTTTCAAGGAGAATCAAAAGTATGACCTGAACAGCAAGGAACTTCCTTCTTCCAGCCTTCATGATGCCTTAGTTCAATTTCACTGGCAATCACTAACAGAAATCTCTGTAATGCTTCTATCATCTCCTGCTCTGGTGAGGAGGAGAAAACTGTGAGAGATCTTCCATGCATTTGTTGTTGGAAGGTAACATGGTGCTGGAGCTTGGAGAAAGGGAAAGTAGAGTTCAGAGAACCTCAGCAGTGTAGGTGCAATACGCATCAAGCAGTGAATCACCATCCGTACTTATTCCTCCAAGTGCAGAGATATATTGGAGAGCCTCGAGTCAATGTTTTTATTTTCCCTAAGAATATTTACACAAATGGGGGGTATTATCTTCATTTAAAAAAAATTATCTGTAGAACAGGGAAATGCAAAGGGATTTTCTGGCTCTGAAAATGTGCTGCAGCATGGTGGCTTTCTCTGCTTGCTCTGAGCAAGTATGTGTCCTCACTAGTACTCAAAGATCTCTGGGTCACAGCACCAAGGGGGTCTGGTTGACCTGGGTGAAGAGGGCAAAGATGCCCCTCTGAGGGCCCCTGGACAGGGAGCCCAGAGCAAACAAACTCAGAGAAAAACATCACTGCAGAGGAAAAGGACATCATACTGTCTTCTTGTTTTCAAGACAACAGTAAAACTAGAAGGAAGAAGGGGACAGAAGTCTGGATGGCCTCTTGGGTTCTGTGAGTGTCACTGAAGTCAATGCTGAGCCCCCGTTACCAGCAATGAGCTTCCTTTACACAGCATTCTGGATCAAAAAATCTGGTTAAGAACAACTGAGACATTCTGTGTCTGCTTATCCAGGATCCTACTCTTGGGTTTAGCCAGGTTTTAGCACCTTTCTTACCGCCTTGGCTGGTCAACAACGACTTTCTGGAAAAGCTGGGCAGGGGCTGGGAGATCTTGTATCAAGCAACATTTCTTCTTGGTAGTAGAGTAAAAGGGTTAAATTAATACTTCAGCAATAGGCTCAAAGCTCACAGCTAAAAAGCCCTAACTGAGACATGAAGAGAATTCTGGGTCACTGAATTATTCTTATTGCTGCTGGATGGTTGAAGAGCCACAATCACAAAATCCAGCAGTGAGCGCTGCAGACAGATTTAAGATAAATCAGTTCTTGACCACAGGATTATTTGGAGAAAAGGGACCATGCTTTCTTTTTGTTTTCTAAGGGAATAGACCAGACTGAGGTGATGAATGTTCCCTCTCCCGATACAGCGGATTTGGTGTCCACCAAACCACAGGTCATTGTGGTTTCATTCAGATTTGCAATCTCTTTTCTCCAGGGCTTTATCCTAGGAGTTGTTACTTCAGTATAAACAGTTTACATGAAGTGTCTGGGCAGAATGGAGACTCCAGGCTGTCACTGGCATCCGTGGCCACAATAACCTTGCATGAGTAACATAGTAAAGCCAACAGCTAAGCTATCTTATCCTTGAACAGCTGCAGTGTTCCAATAACCCTCATTATAGTACATTCCCCTCCAGAGAGTAGGGGAAAAAAAAAAAAAAAAGAGAAGTAATTTATATTATGTCCAGACTGGCACAGGAACACAGATACTGTACAGTAAACTATTAATTGTAGGATTCTTTTTTTGCCATATAATATTGATTTTCCTCCAGATAACCAGATATCATTAGTTTGATTAATGCTACCACAGCTTGGAATAACTGGCTGGAAAGTTCAAACTGGGGCATTTGACAGGAGAAAAAGATAAAGCACAGCTCAGACTTCTTTATTCATGCCTGAGACTATGCTGGCCAGAGGGTTTCAGTGGTGATACGATGGATGGCTAAGATAAGGCATGGGAGAGTGGGAGAGGAAAGCTAGAACGACACTATGCAGCCTGTCTGATAAAGTCAGGCCAGTCCAGCCACGCTCAGGGCTGAGATTATTTCAGTACCAAAACCTTAGCTTTTTTTTCCTAACAAAGGTTGTCACATTGGCAGGGAGAGCTGAGTCACACAGGCTGCCTCAGATGGAGCTGTGCTCCTGTGTTGCTGGATGCAGAGGTGGTGGGGTTGTGGACATTCATCCTCTTTGATTGCTTCAGAAGGAAAAGAAGCAGATATAGAAGCTTTTAGTGGCTGGTTTATGAGTAGACAGGTGCTCAGGGAACAAGTGTGTTGCTTAAAGGTTGAGCATGTGTCTGCCAAGCAGAGGGAATCAGCCTTACCCTGCTTGGGCACATCAGCTTTCTCTGAAGAAGAAAACTAAGAGCTGCAGCTAAGACCCTACTGACTCCATAATGAAGAAGGCATCTTGGAAAGATGAGAAAGTGGCCCAGTCCTGCAAAGAGGGCCACTGACAGCATGCATAACTGGTCCTCTGAGTAAGAAGTCACCTCTTCAAGTCTGTCAATGCTACGGTCCAGGAGAATGTATCTGCTGTCTCCTGGGATATGTGGGCTAAAACCATTGCACTAATTGATATAGTCTGTGAGCTCAACATCAGAATGCAGCATGTTCTTACCTAAAAATGTCTTTCAATGTTTTCTCTGTGAAAAGGCAGCAAACATTCAGCATTTGTTGAGGTGTGACTGGTCAGCTGAGCCACGAGGATTTTTTCTGGTCCCTGTCTGTAGCATGGGACAAGCATTTCTGCAAGAGCACAAGAGCACTCCTGATAGGCGTGTCAGTACCGCAACATGTATGTGAACTCTGAATTCACCACCTGGGTTATCTTCCGTTGCAATATTGACAGCCACTGTTTGCAAGCCTTTTAGCTGCCTATTCATTCAAATATCCTCCAAAACCAAGAACAAAATGCTTGTGACTATTGTTGAAACAAAGTCCTTTTACAAATCCAAATGTACCCAATGTTTGCTTTACATTATTCCCACTTTCCTCACACTTTCCTCTTTACAGGTCTGATTTTAGCACTCTGACCTTGGGCAACCTTTTCTCAGCCACAAGTGTCAGCAATCAACATCCAGTCTGTCTTAAAAACACAGCAAGATCTGGTCTGTCTTTCTTGCCAAGCATCATAAAGTGCATTGATGCTTTCTGCTGTTCCATCTACTAGGCAACCGTATATCGTCTGCATTTATTGTTACAGAGAGGGAGGGGTGATGTGACAAACACTTTCTGCAGGCTGGATGAGAAGCACAGCTGAGGATTTTGTGCAAGCATCAGAAGTGCAGCAGCATCGGTCTCTCTTTTGGAGACACAAGTGAAGATCAAAATACTTCTTCTGCTGTTGTTTCCCTTGGGAAGAAAAGTAAATCTTTGTAACTCTTTGCCAACTCTCCAAATCCGGACACTTTGAGAGACTCCAAAATGAAGTAAAGGCAAGTTTGGAGATATTTAACAACTACTGTTAGCAATTGTAAGCTGCCAAAGATTGATATTCCTTCTACCAGACAGGTTGGATATAATGAAAACACAAGGTAATAAGACAGGAAACTGTTATCTACTCAGTACAAACTGTTAGCTAAATCAATAAATTACAGACTTTGGAACTTCTGTAGGCTAAATTATTGTTGAATTACTTCTCTGGAGAACCACCTCCAATTTTAAAGTTCATTTACTTTTACAAGATATTAGGAAGGAGTCTGCGAAGAGAATGGAGCTACTTCATATAAAACTATGCAATTCCCAGTGTGAGGGCAAAAGTCATGACTTACAGAAGTGATTTTTTATTTTGGGATGTTCATTGGAATTACCTTACAGAATCTCATTTTCAGAAGTGCTGAATAAAACTTCTGAAAAATTAAGCTCCCATAACAAGTGTCACAATGAACATTCAGTGTCACTAGTCATGCCTGTGACCTTGGCCTTGCTGTTGCTGCTAAGTATGAGATCACTTGAAATTCCCCACACACTTTCCAGCTGGAGGATTATACGGTGAAAAGAGCTGTAGTGAATGAAACAGTTCTCTGCTGCCAACTTGATTTTATTGATACAACATGTCCTAACCTTAAGAAAAAGTATTCAGATTTAAAAATAATAGTGGGGGGGAATGTGGCAGGGGAAAAATGCATGCTCGAGCTTCCTAAGGCACAAAATACATTTTCTCCAAGTGATGAACAGATGTGAGAACTGCAATAATACACATGGGCTCTTGGAACAGAGATCATCACAGCGAAGAATATTCTGTTGCCGCAGTAGCTTAATCCTGTAATCCTTATACGAAGCTTTGATTACAGATTAGTGTGATAGCAATGAGGCCTTCCTCACTTGTGGTGTAAGATTAAGTGACATGCTCAGAGTCATTGCAAATCGCTAACAATACTGGAGCTGACCACCAGTTTCCGTACTCTCTGGGATTTTGGAAATTTACAGGTAACAGCTTTTGGCTTCGTCTCACCCAAAGGGCTGTGAAAAGAAGGTGAGAGTGGAAGGACCCCAAGGAGAAGGAAGGCAATTGTTTATACCTAGGTGGAGCAGGGGAGGGAGATGCTTTTGCTCTCTAGGTCTCACAATCAAACCTCTTCCTTGTGTAGAGTGGATGCTTCCAGATCACAGTTTACAGTCAGATGAAACTTTTGCTCAAGTGAAAATCCCCTCATCACGTCTGCAAGTGGTGAGAAACTTCTCTAGGTCACCGTGACATGCCACCCTGAGCAACAGTAATGCAATCTTAAGATTAGTAAAACTGGTATCCAGTTTGAAATATTTTGCAAGAACCTTGTTTCCACCATTTTTGTTCCCAGTCCTCTGCACACATTCATATCCACATAGACTCTACACAGGGGTGCTCCCAAAGCCAAGCCGTTTGCAATCAGGAGATACAGGTTCAGTCCCTGAAGCAGGAGGTGAAGAGCAGGTGGAGGAGCCAGCCTGAGCACTTGATTCCATCATCAATGCTCTTTCCAGTCTAGCTCCTGCCTCTTAGTCCAGTGGTGGCTCACAGCATCCATGCCATGCTGAGGAAAAGCGGAAATAGGATTCCCATTGGTACTCACTGCCCCTCATCTGTGTATATTTCCACCCACTTGGCCTTAACGATGAAGATCATGTTTTTCTCCTCTCATCATAGGTAGCAAAGTGCACAATGTGACCTGGGGCTGAGGCAGCAGCTGCTGATCTAAGACAGAAGTTTTCTGAATGGTACTTGTGAATGCACACTGTATCAGAAATTTGAATTACTTTTGGATGAGCAACTTCCTGTGCCTTCCCTTCCACTGCAAGAAATGAACGTGTATCTGACTGAATTATTTGACCTCCAATACCAGATGCTGAGAAAGTATGGCCACCTGCTTGCAATGTCCATATCTTCTTCCCCTGGTGTCCATCTGCTCTGGGCCAGGTCAGAGGGGGCATACAGGGACTGGTGGGTCTCTGATCCGACTTGGCAAAGCCATCCCTCATTCCTGCACTGAGGGATCCTTTGTAAAACTTACAAACTTGTCTTTCTTGGCTGTGTCGAAACAGATGTGTGAACTGAGGTTGGAGGACAAGTCCAACAAATGTGAACACTGTTTGAAACCAGATCAGACCTCTCTAGCCAGCTGCCTCCAGATGTCAGGAGTGACTGGCTTTGTTTTATGTGGCAGATATGAGGCAACTACAAGCTGGTGTAATTGTGAATTCCCATATATAGCAAAGCTTCTTGTTTGAAAAGGGCATCAAAAGGAAAAGATAAAAAAATTGAGAACCATGTGGAAGAAAAAGGAAACAGATCTGGTTTCAGGGGAGCAGCTGGGCTGAGCCCCAGTCTTGCACAGGCTGGGGATTTTGTCCCAGATACCTTCACCTTGCAGCCAGCTGCTACCACCTTCAGTACTCTCAAAGCAGCTCTGTTTGTTTGCTATCATTCCCACATCTTTTTGCGAGTGTTGTTGTGGTTGTTTTGCTCTTCTTCACATTGCATGGTAGTTTTCTGCTCTGGGCTCATCAGCAACTTGATGCCAATGTGAAGCCAGAAGTTTTGACACATCATGGAAGCTGACTGAAAGAAATCTGAATCAATAAAGAGAAAGAAATATGAGACAGAAGAGCTTAATCGCACTACAAAATTCACTTTCCATCACCCTCTAATGGTTGAGATATTCCTTTGGCCTCTCCCAGAAATCTGTGGCAATAAGCCACCAAATGTCCAGCTAACCCAGGATTTTTTTTTGTCAAAAAATAGCTCAGGGTGGGTGGCAGGGAAGCAATACAAGGGAGGCAGGTACGCAGTGACAATCTCCTAGCCTCCATAGATCTAAAGCCCTATGAGGTACAGTCCCCTGCCTTCCTATGACCAGTCACTGGATTTTAAGAGATGCCCAATCCCTTCTTTTGGTGACTATCCCAGAAGCAGAGAAAGTCTTCACAGAGCCCAAGGCCAGTATCCTCATCCACATTACTGCTAGTTCCCTGTCAAGGGAGTCTCACTAGTTGGCTGATTATTATCATACAATCATTTAGGTTGGAAAAGACCTTTAAGATCATTGAGTTCAACCATAAACTTAACACTGACAAGTCCACCACTAAACCATGTCCCTAAGTGCCACACCTACACTTCTTAAAATATCTGCAGGGATGGTGACTCAATCACTTTCCTGGGGAGCCTGTTCCATAGTCCTCATAAGCACTGTAAGGGGGCTTACTCTTGCTGCAAGTTCTCTGGGGGCAGGATCCATCTGCTGACTTCCATCACTGAAGTGGAAACTCTCCTGGGTAGGGGCAATTTTTGCAGGGTGTTTATAAAGGACATAGCATATGATAATGCACAGATGCAAGGTACTGCAGCTTCTGGTTTTGAGCCCTGGATGGAAGGGGTCTAAACCACACCTGTGGGGCTGCACTACTGATGTCCCTGGGACTTGCTTTTGGATGGCTGGGCATTTGCTTCACATGACCTGACTGTGTAGCAGGACTTCAGGGTGCTTTTCCAGAGATGTCTTCTTATTCTAGACAGAGATTCATCTGCATCCACAAAAAAACCTCACTAGTGGAAGGGATCAGAGGCCATGGCACAGACCGGTGCTCATGGGACTGCTGTGTGAACCTCCTAGGGAGCATTGAGTGCTGTGGTGGCACTGGCAGGCTTTGGAGGAAACCAGTGCAGTCTTATCCATCAGAGAGGAGGGTCACTCTAACAGTGGACCTCTACATCCCCCTGTTTCGGGAACCCCTCCCACTGGCAGGTAGCCATGCCTTGGCTCCTTTCCAGAGCTACCATGCCTGAGCCAGGGAAAATTTGTACAAAGCCTGAAGGGAGATGGGGAGCTCTGTAAATCTTCCAACCCAGATTGTTTCTGTTGATCAGTGGCAGCATGCTCTGTACATTTTGGTATCAGCGTGATGAATGTTGTGCTGACTTCTGCATTGTGTGCGCCCAGGTACTGAATATTGTCTGCTGGAAAGTAAATAACAGCAGATGAGCAAATGGGCCTGTGATGACATTTCAGTGTCCATAATGTTTCCATCCACAAAATGCAGTAGATATGCATCATTTTAATGGTACGACTAGATAAGCAGTCAGCTATCTGTATCCGGAAAATCAAAAAGGAAAGTAACATTAGAGGAAATAGATAGGCAGTGGGTGTTCAAGGGCAATGAGTCATCCTTGCCACAAGTGAGGCTCAGAATGAGGAATACTAATAATTAAGCAACGTATTTCAAAAGTTTAGTTCTTTCCTCCTTTCCAAAATTATCTTTATGCCCTGGGGATACTTTGGAATGACAATGTCTGCATTGGGAGGTAGTCATGAAGAAAATCCACTGTGGGAAAATATGACCAAATAGAGAAAACATAAAGTTGAGCTGTAAAGCTTCTTTTTCCTGAAACTCGGGTTCAGAAGAAACTGGCATGATGCTGGTCAGTCAACAGAATAAACACACCAAAGGGAAGTACAAAGCCTGTGGCCACTGACCTCAGCACCTGCAGAAAACATCAATAGTGCCTGCTTTTTCCCCTTTCCCCATGGTACTCATTCACCTGAGCTTGCTTTGTTCTGGTGCCATTCAGTGAATGAAATGAGTCCCTCTCTCCCCCGGGGCAATGGATGAATGCAGGAGGAAGGCATGTGCCTCCCATTTTGGTATGCTATAATGTTCCCAGAAGTGGGACCACTCAAAGCTCATGCCTTATGCTTTGCTGGAGCTGTTCTGGATTGGAAGTGAAGAGGGGTTTGACCCTGAATCAGGCTAGGTCTTGTCCTAGCCAAAATCCTGGACTGTCTGGAGATGAAATTTCCAAGGGGCGGATCTGGGTAAAGAATATGAATGCCACCTTAAAACCCAGTGCTCTGGCTTCCCAGAGATTAGAAGCAGAGACAAAAGGTAGGCTGTTCATTTATGAGGATTTCTAGTCAAGAAGTCTCTTTGGACCTTCAATATCTCTGAGCATGACACAGTCAACAAGTAGTCCTAAAAGCTCTGAATCACAGGGATATTTGGGCCTGTGCTGGGTAGAGACTAACCCCTTTATGAACTGGAATAAGCCTTAAACCAGCAAACGACTTCTTGTGAAACTGTAGGGGTGCAGCATCACCCCCATTCCTTTTCCTCCTTCCCTTGGCTGCACAGCTCTGGTTGCAGCAGCCCGACTTCAAACACTGACAAATGTCGTCACTGACACTGCTATGGTGGGTGCACACCATCATTATAACCTGTATGGATTTAGCCATCACAGCATGGTAAGAGAATGATTAGGAGAATAGTTAGAGAGTAAATTAAAAACTCCCAGCAGTTTCCTGTGTGAAGCTACTAACTTATAGGCATATTTTTTCACAGCATTACTGAAAAATGCCATTAGTTATACCTATGAATACATGTTAGACTTAAACCCCTGGTGAGAATTTTTATTAACATACAAATATGTTAGGGCTCTTAATGCTGCTTAAAATGTAATTAACCATCTTCTGAAGATTAAGGGTGTATAATCATAAAAGAATTGCACTCTTGTGTGTTTAATTCTTCTAATCTGCTTTATGTTGATGTTAGTGCCGAAGAATAATTGCTAGTTTGCCTTAGCAGTTTGGGTTCATGCTATAGGAAGAAACTGTTATTGGATGTATTTCTAAATTTCAAATTTGGTAGGTTTGCATTGATGGAAGATGATGAAGTGCACTGAGAGACTAGAAAAAAATTGCTTTTTTTTACTTCTGCTGCTGCTGCTGTTGCAAATGCCCTGCAGTGGTCAAGTTTGCATTTCAGACAGCTTCATTCAGCAGCCAAAAAGGAGGGTTGGGTACACCCCGTGAACAACAAAGATAAGAACAATAAACTTTAAGGAATCTCTTTAAGTACTAATTTAAACAAACAACATGTCAACCAAGTCATGTGGGGATCCAACAAGATTTTTCAGAAAGCCTGTGGAAACTGAGCAACCAACACAAGGCAGAAAGAAAGACTTTTGATTTGCTGGGTTGTAGTATGGGAACTGAGTTTGTGAGATGCACTCTAAAAAACAAATTAAGGATTTTATGTTGTCATTAAAACATGCTATTGGAATAGTGCATCCTCCTAGCACTGTAACAGTCCCCATGCAATGGCAATCAGGTTTATCTGAAAAGAGGTTAAAACCTTCATGGACACAGAGCACTGCTCTTTAGGGGTATTTCCTTCCTAGCAACATGATCCATGTAGATCACCAGAGCAAAGCGATTCCTCCTTACTTGAAGTGAGCTGGGGGTTTGCAAGGTCCTGAAGGAAAGACAGCTTCCAACAGCAATTTTAGCAACCGGAAAACACTTGTAAAATAATTGTCTATCTTTTTTTATAGCGAGGTCCCTTAGGACTCAGTTCTCTGTGGGGTCAGTAACACCTTGCAGCAGACTGTTGTGGTCAAATGGATCCTGTTCTAGGGGAGACTGGTGACAGTGTGACCACAGGGGACAGCAACACACAGCCTGAGAAGAGCTCCTCAGCTGCTTTGTGCTCGTTTTAATTACTTCCAAGTGAACGCACAGGCTTTATTGAAAGTCGCTTGCTTTTGTTACAGCTTCCTTTTGGCAGGTGGGACAGGCAGCTTGGCAGGTTGCTCTGAGCCCTTAGCCACGCTGAGCTCTTGAGGCAAAACTATATCTCCCTGTAAAGCAGGTGGCCACCATGCTTCTAGTGGCTACCTGTGCTGAGGGACCTGCGTGCATGATGTCAGGGAAACCCCTTCCACGGAGAGCACACGCAGGTTCTCCCCCTCAGTGCTAATAGGGAGCCACAGCAGCCACTGCTTGGGGGAGTGATGGCAGGGGAAACTCCTGCTTCCCAAGTCAAAACCCAGGATGGCAGGGCAGAAGTTGCCCTGGATTCTCCATTGGGCTCTCAGACCAGGATGTTACACAAAGAACATACTGCAGTTCTAGTCTTTGGCTGGCTGTCCTTTACAAACATGCAGGGAAATACTGAAGGTTGTTAAAGTTTCAGACAGTCTGATGTTTTGTCCCAGGCTGATATTCCCCACTGCCTTGCTTTCCCGTAGCACTGGCACACGGTTGAAGGGTGCCACCAGATCAGAGCAGGCTTCAGCCAGATGCTCATCATGGCTTGAATCTCACCTTTTCAGAGAGGCATTAAACAGGTTAAATCTTAAAATCCTACTGAAATTGCATGAGAGTGCTCAATTCCCTTTGGACTTTTTGAGCAGGTGTAATATATCCAAACCAATGAAAAGGACACCAGAGTCCCATCCCCAGCTCTGTTTAAGGACTGCTAGTGTGAATAATATTGGATAAAGTGAAGTTGAGAGCCTGATTAATTCCGCTTGCCATTCAAGCTTGCACTAAGGAAGACATAAAACTCCAGACAGAAAGCCAGCCATTCTTCTGTTCTAACAGTTTGCTGTCAATGCAGGACAATAAAATACGTATATTTCAGATTAATAATGCAGACAAGTAGGAAACAGATCTGTATTGTGCTTCACATGCATGGCTAGCTCAGTAATGCTAATGTGATTATATCATTGAACTTTTATGCTGTCGCTTAAGGGTATCTTTGTCTTGTTTAGCTGAGATATACATATTTGTTTCTTCTACACACGTCTATAGTCTTTCTTAAGCCAGTAGAAATAAGGAAGGTGGATTTCCCTCATCTGTCCCAAGGTAGAATCCTCCCTTGGCACTGCTTGGCAGTAGTATGTCTTGAATGAACTTTCAACAAGTTCCCACCAAAATACTGAAATGTCTTCAGGTTGCTTTCCAGTCAGAAGCATGGGAAAAACACATGAACGCTCAAAGTGTTGTGTCTATAACAGAGGGATGAGTAGGGTAATAAAAAAAATAAATGCCCAAATTCAGCCCTCTCCCAAAAGAAAAAATATTTTTGAGGATGGACCAGTTTGGTCAGAGTTTAGCCTTGATGGGCAGTCACTCTGTTATTAGTCCACGGAATCCATTTACCTGTGCCACTCAGCCCCTGCAACACAGCAATAGCACGCACCTGATGCAGGGCTGCAAAAAGCAAATCTGGGCAGAGCTGCACAGTGAGGGAGGCTTTACAGGGCAGAGCAAATAAATCCAGGATCTGTCAGGAAAGGCAGCTGAGGAGCAAGAGAGGGCTGCCCTGAAAGACTTCCAAGGAGAAGGTGCAACAGGATGAGGGATTTAATCTCACCTGATGAGGGACACTATCTCACCTGCAGTCCCCTCAGGGAGTGTATGATGTGAACAGTGCATTTCTTACTACATCTGAGTCCTGGAGGTGATGGCTCCCAACTTATATTGGGAAATTGTGCTGGGAATCTAATTCTGGCACTGCTCCTGATTGATGGCATTTGATCTCCTGGAATGTGATCACGTCACATAATTTGTTTCATTATTCATTTGTCAAGCTCCTCTAGAATTTAATTAGTTTCTTACTCCATCTTCCTCTACTGGATTCCCAAAGTGGACACACGAGAATACACCAGGGGGGCAAACCCGTAGCTTTGGGCTGCCTCAGTCTCAGGGCCAGCTCTTCAAGGGCCTCAACCCTCACTAATACTGCCACAGGGGACAAAAACTTTTCGAAAGCTTTGAAGTCCTACAGTCCAAGGCAGCTGGACTCCAGCTGCCACTAGGTAGTGAGGGATTGTGTATCCAGCTCCACACACAAAGGAGGGAGTGGTGTTCAGGGAAACCCCCTTTCCATACCTGAGACTGACAGACCATCCAGCAACAAGCACTGTGCAGAGCTGTGCAGGGTCGTGAGTTATTGCCATTGCCCCAGCGCAGAAGTACAGACAGGCGAGGGAGCCTTAGATCAGTGAAACCAGAGGACACTGCATCAGGCGTTCTGCAAAATGCTCCCTGATTCTGGGGCCACTGAGCAGTCAGCACCCAGAGCCCATGTTCCATGAGAAGGAATTGCACGGACATTGACTTGGAAGAGAAAGATTTATTGGTACTCTTATGTGGGGTAAAGATCCTGGAGGGAATGGAGTCTCTCAAACAGGCTGGACAGTCGCCAACCAGGTGGTAACACAGTCTCAGTCACAAGCCACCTTGCCACAGCCTCTTCAGCTGTACTGGATTCAAGTCCTCAAAGTGTGGTTTTGCTGTGGAGAAAATGTGCAGAGGTAATTCCCACTGCTGGTTGAGTAGCATCTTCTCCACGTCCAGCATGCTTCACTCTGTGGCACCAGCTCCCCAGGAACTGTCTGGGATTGGCAGCTTCTCCACCCCAGCCTCAGGGAACACATGGAGGCACACCAGTGCTGCTTTCCACTTGGAAATGTCTACGTCCTGTGAAGTTGCCACCTGGGATGTGACAGTGTGATGGGAAAGCAGGGTGAAAGTTATCTTTGCAGCCACTGCAGTCATAGGCTGAGTCGTCCATCCATCAAATCCATATTTCTCCCATTTAGAGACCAGGATGTCACATGGGACAGTGTCAAACACTTTGCACAAGTCCACGTAAATGTCAACATTGGCTACTACACTGAGGAGACTATCCAGAGGATGACGCTGCTCTTGTTTTTCCCTTCCAATTCTGTCTCCTGCAGCAGCCTCTTCAGCCTTCGCATGCCTGCTCTTTGTCTCTCTTCAGCCAGCTCCCATTGCTGGTTACAATGACCTCTGCCTACTCCATAGTAACAAATGTGTCTGACCTGGCTTGCTGCACTGCCAAGATCAGCTCGATGGAGAGGGATCTGTTGAAGGCACTGGTCACGCTGAGCTTGCAGCAGTCGATGGAAGGCAGCACCGTTAGTTTGCAAGTGGCTGCTTGAGGCACAGCAAGGCATGCTGCTTCCATCAGTTTCTGAAGCCACAAGGTAGTTTTCTGCACATCAAGGTATGAGCCGGCGCAGAGGGTTTGTAGGAGGCTGGCTTTGCCCCATCTCATCAGTTCGTACTCCGAGCAGTGGAGGAAGCAGTGCACGTCCCCCAGCCACCTCTGCCTTGGGCACATGCACTCCAGCTTCACACGCACGCGGGAGCTCCTCACCAGCATTATCCTTTTGGTGCCTGGCTTGAGGTGGAAGGAGTGCCCGGGGGGTGGCTGCAGGGGCACAAGCAGGCGATAGACAAAGTCTTCTCCATGGGCACTGCAGCCTTCTTGGAAGATCTCCAACTTAACAGCTCGCTGCAGCCGTGGCGTGAAGTCCTTGATGGTGAAGAACTGGCACTTACAGAGGAGGTCATTCACCAGCTCTTCCACCACCGTGTATATTCTGTTTGTAATCAGCAGCAGCTGCACTCTGTATTCACCCAGATAGCTGTTCGTAACTAATAGGTCTTTCTCTTCCTCCGTCTCTGTCTCTGTCTC